>JASPKZ010002688.1:805000-1328443 GCA_030220185.1 Diploptera punctata | reverse complement strand
AATGAGAGGAAATAAGATGAGTCTGTTGTGTGCCCAAAGTATTAACCATGAAGTATCAAATTGACCTCTGCGTGCTGTGATTATAAATAGAACAAATTCGACAAATATGTTAATAATTTGCAGTACATATTGTTGGGTCAGTCTGTAGTGTGTTGGATATTTACGAGTTTTGTTTCAGACCATATAACCGGCGGGATGCGCATTATGGAGGCAGGGGATCGGACTCTATCGCTAGTAAAATGCGCTCAATCACAATGTTATCAGAACCACCGGCCATTAAAAGGACTTCGTATATAGCAATCAGATAAACTATTTATTGATATTACGTCATCAGGCTACTACAAAATATTAACTGTATAATAAACCAGTTAACCGAATATTAATATTATTTATTTTATCAGATTTAGCGTCTAATGTTTAACAAAAATGTTATGACTTACTTTAAATAACTAAAAATATGCTAAGAGGACCTTATGAGTACAGCTCGGAAGTTAAGGACCTATAAAATACCTTTAAAAAGATCTAAAATATCCCAAAAAAAATACCAAAAAACTGAAAAAATACGTAAGAAAGCAATTCAAATTAAACAATAAAATTACTTTCAACTGCATTTTTAATGAATATAAAAAATAATGTTTAAAAAGTACAACATTCTAGAGAAGTGCAACATGCATTGCAAAAAAAAAATATTGAAAATACTTCTTCTTTCATACTTTATATGTTTTTAATTCAACATAGTTTGAAAAAAAATCAGTGTTCATTTAAAAGAAAGTCCTTGGAGAATTTAGAATGAACGATTTTTCCCACATAGAATGAATTTATTGAGCCCGCAATGGATATCCTGCTGAACAAATTGAAATTGAAATTGGTATGACTAGAAGCATATATAACTTAACCAAATTAGAATTACAAAAATTGAACTTCGGAAAATTTACCTCAGTTGGCATTACTGTACTTCTCCACTGGGAGTTGAACCCAGAATCTATGTTCTATCTTGGGGCTTGAACCCAAAATCACTTTTCTTAGAAACAAACTTATTTATACCAAAGCATAACTCAAAGCTTACAAGAACAAATTTCAAATTCAAAATTACGATACTAATCATTTTGAATCGCAAAGCACTTTCCATACAAAAAAATAGTATGAAACAACAATAACCCAATACTTACGCCGGACCTAACCACGCTCTGGTAAACCATATTTGTGCAGTATAAACCACGCTCTGCTAAACCATTTTTGTGCAGTATAAACCACGCTCTGCTAAACCATTTTTGTGCAGTATAAACCACGCTCTGCTAAACCATTTTTGTGCAGTATAAACCACGCTCTGCTAAACCATTTTTGTGGCGTCTTATTATTATTTAACCACGTTGTACTACCATTTTGCACTCACGCAGGGTTATATTGTTGATCACTATTTTGATTGGAAAGCATAGATTGTTCAAATTGTAACATCTTTGGCCGGGCCCATAGAGGCAAAGAGAAATTCTACTTTCTTTACTAAATTCTCCCAATATGTAATGTTTACTGACTTATAAAATACAATCGTGGAAGCTTTGGGATAAAGGAACTAACACACGCTTGAGCAAGCTTTTGGAATTTGACTTTGATATCTGACTTATGTTAACTACTGAATGAATAGGCATAGAGTAAATAAAAAGCACAACTAAAGCTTTTAATGCGAGTCAAAATAGAGTTAGATATAATATAAAGATAAATAAATAAATAAATATTCAATTTACAAAGAAAAGAAATCATAGTAGATCATCTATACAAAAATAAAATATGATATAAATCAACATACATACATACATTATCACTCACTCTAGTCCAGCCTCGGGTTGGGGAAAATACTGTCCTAGCGTCCCCACCCTGGCTTACTGGTCTAAACAAACAAAACCAGCTCTCCTGAGCTGCTCTGACCAGACTCCACTGGTGACTAAATCGATGATTCGATGTTACAAAACACAGCTATTTATGAGAGTTCACAGGGAGAGGGGAAATGCGCGATAGCACAGGGTGCGCACTAGGAAAGGAAGGGATAGATAGGAAAGCATTTGGCACTGTTAATAAAGATGACACTCGAGATGGAGACGCGATGACGTATAGTTAGCGCAGTAAGACGTAATACCTGTATCGAAATGTCCATTTCGGTACACGGTTATAAAGGAATATAGGCATTTTGAAGATGTTTTATCTCGTATTTGTGGAGTTAACTTCTTTTTTGCTGTTTGTCGTCATATTTTTATCAGTCATCATCGACATCAAGGATTAAGCCTTCTGGCCAGTTCCGTCTCAAAGAAACTACTCATCTCATCTCTTCAAAGGTCGGCCAATATTTATTTTTTCTTTTGGATTATAGTGTACAGGAGTTTTCGATATTCACGAGTCTGACATTCGTTGGATGTCATCTCTCCGGTTTAATCTATATCTCTAACTAGAGACGTATATTGAATCTATATTTAATTCTTCTTAATGTTCCTTTTGTGGTCAAGTAATTTATAACCTTATTCGAATAGGAGAAATCTGATTTCTGATGATTCGATTTGCCTTAACTGGTCTGATATATTGGGGTCCAGCATTCACTTTCATATAAGAGCAAAAGCAATGCAATTACTTCATAAAGTTTTAATAACTTTTGTTTTTGTACATTGTGTTTCAACTTCTTTGTAAAGTTCCATAAACCTGACAATCTGTTTAGTTTTATATGGACGTATTCGTATTTTCTGCATCATACACTATATCGATTTTTAATTTATTTATTTATTCAATGATATTTACATGTATTACAGTTTTAGATATTCTAATCTGTAATTCTTGGAATGGCATTATTTGAATTTTATTTGTAAAAATAACCATGTTGTATTTATGAGTAATCTGGCCTAGTTTATAGAGTGTTTCTTGAAATTCATTATCTGTTCTCCCTATAATAATCTGATAATCAGCAACGTATATTGTTGTAAAATTTACATTGTTGATAGTTAAAACGGTATTTAAAATCAATAACCAGGTTTTAATATCATTGTCAATATAAACATGAAAATAGTATGGGTAAAAGTGGACATCCTTGTATTACTCTCTGGTTGATATAGTGGGCTCAGTATTTTAGTTTCCAGACGGCATCAAAGGCGACTATTTCCCTCTGGTTTAAAAAATACATTGTTACTGCCAGACAGAGCCAGGGAGTTGTTGTTAGAGGGTTCTATGATGCTGCTCCAATCACCAAAAACTGAAAAAAAAACAGTTCTCTGTCAATAATGTCTTCATATTTTTAAATGACATTTCCATTTCAACTCCGCGTAGATATAATTATCTTAGCCAGCGTTACAACTTTTGTCTTTTACTATCCTATTATAATACAGTGCCAGAGAATAAAACGTGACAATGCAGCTTGATGTGCTAAAAATAGACTTATCTAACCACAAAGAAAGAGCCTGCAAACTAAAATACTGAGTCCACTATATCCACTATAATTCATCAGTAACATTGAAAACCACGAGTCTAGCTTTGTAACACGTTGTTAATCTGTGATGTCAGCATAAATCTGGAAGGCCTGGAGAAATTTCAACCAAACTTAATCATCATCATCATCATCGTCATCCAAACAAGTTTAAGGCCCATAGCCTGTTACGGGTTCAGTGAAGCATTCTTGGATCACCTTTTTCTAGGATGTCCCAAATATCTCTTCCCTTGAGGACGGTATTGGAGCATGACTTTTGTAAGTCTTGCACATGAGTTTTCCACTGTAGCTGGCATTTATTTGTAAATTGCGAGATTGGTTGTAATTGAAGTGCTGGCATGATATCTTCAATTAATTTGCGATCGATGCGAGTATATTTTAGTGTTGCTCTAAAATAATATAATTTCATTAATAGTTATTCTGCTGATATCAGTACGTCTCATGGGCCATGTTTCGCTTCCGTAACATAGTACAGGTCTAGCTAAACTTAATACACATAAGAATTATAATCTGTAAAATATGCTCTAAGGGTTCAGATTTTTCTAAGCACTCCTAGGTGCAGGGGAAGTGGGTTGCACGTAAAAATAATCGTAAACGACCGTTATAATATGTTCTAGTAAAATTCTGGAACGCCTGGAGCATCAAACTAGATACACATATAGGTAACTTAAAATCTGGAAACGATTATATGGGGGGTAAGAGACCACTAGCAAACATAGGGGGTGAGAAGTGACATGTATAAATGATACAATATGACCGATGTAAATGCCATATCCAGTTTTTAATTTGGGTATAATTGCCCAATAGCAGGAGTATTTTATTTAGCGACAAAAAATTCATATGGTTTGGATAGTTATCATTACGTGTTACACATATTTAGAGACAAATTTAAGGTTTGTTTCTATGTTGGCCTACTGCATAACTGTATGGGTAAACAGAGGCTTGTACCCAGAATTTGACATGTCGTTAGTTTCCAAGATTGTCAAGTGCTTAATTAATATTTCTTATTAGTAGAATTTACTTTTTGTTTTATAGCAATTAGGTTAAATTTTCTTTCATTAACCGCTAGTCTCAATTGTTCTTTAGAAATTTTATACAAATATCCTTACCAAATGCAACAGTCTGTTATTCGTTTCATTTATTCTGTATATATTTCATACAATGGAATTACTTGCGCCAAGGAGCGCGTCGTAATGTAGTTGGCTAAGGGAATACACTACAAACCGAAAGGTCCCGGTTTGAAGTCCCAAACTGGCCCAAATCTTCTGGCGGCCGATCCAGCCTCTAACGTAAATGAGTACCAGACTATGTTCTCGGAGTAAGGGTGGCCGTCACAGAGGACTGACAACTCGGCTGGGATCTCATACATATTGTCTAGAAAGGTGGCAGTCTTAACCTCCTTCTATTCCAAGAGTCTCCTCACGCCTGTACTTTAATTTTTAGATAACACGAGGCAATTTAAATACCATACACTCTGAATTAAATTTAAATTGTAACTTCGCAATATTATGACTATTTAACTCATGCCCTAAATGGGAGTCAATGACCAATCACGTTTCAATGAATTTTGTTTTACAACCAATCACAGTCGTGTTTCACCTCGGTAATTATCGAGTTTTGATTACCAAAATAAAGAAATATCCTCCTTTTTAATATTCTGAACAGGTCAGAGCATTATTTTGCAGAGACTGACTCTCTAACAAATACATTGAATATAGCAAATGATGAACAGATTCCTTCGACCTACACATTTGATAATTATGTGTTCAACAATTGTGTTTTTAATTACTGATTTTATTGAGTTGTTTCCGAAAAAAAATTAATAACCTATAATGTTAGTTATAACATACAGTTTGATGTGTTTAATTTTTTCTCCACTAGCGTGCATTCTTACAATATTGCGATCCTATTTGACAATAAATAATGATTAAATTGCAGTGATGAACAAATGAAACATAAGCAAACATTTCTCATTTGTTTTCAAACATCGCCATTTACATTACATATATAAATATTTTAAAATAACTATATTTAAATAATGATTTGTGAGTAAACAGCTTGATTTTATTCATTATATAGTCCTAACAATTAAATGCCACTCTTGATTTCCAAATCCTCTAGATAATTAGGAAATCACTACTTTAGTCCATAGAAATGCATCGGACAAGAAGAGTGTGGAGAGTTACCCATATGAGTTTTTGAATGGATTCTTTCAATATATATATATATATATATATATATATATATATATATATAGAGAGAGAGAGAAGAGGAGAGGGAGAGAGAGAGGAGAGAGAGAGAGAGAGAGAGAGAGAGAGAGAGAAAGAAAAGGGAAATTACAAGAATAGCGATGGGTAGACGAAATTGAGAAAAATATAAGAATTTAAATCACATGATCTTATGTTTTTAATCTGAGTGATGATGATGGTGATGATGACGATGATGATAATAATAATAATAATAATAATAATAATAATAATAATAATAATAATAATAATAATAATAATAATAATATTTTATTCAATGCCCCAGGGTTCTCATTCCGACATCTCTGATATTCTCTCCTGGCATTTGGCGTAATAATTCAATATTTGGTCGAGATATTTATTTCTAACACCCATAATTTACAAAAAAAAAGAAGAGAAAATGCAAAAAAATACACAGATTCTGCAATACAAGTGGGCTCTACGTAGAAAGTGGAAAAGTGATAATGGCTTATAGTTCTGCTGTGCTAAAGGTTTTATAACCTGAGGCTCTACACTCTAAGTCAAGACTATCCAAATGGCGGCCTGCGGGCCGCAGGGCGGCCTCCATTCAATTTAAAAATGCAATCACGAATGTCTATCTCCCGCTTATTTGTAATGTGCGATTTAATGTTATTAGTCCATTAAAACATTTCTTCACAACGATTTGTAAAAGAGCTGTTATTCCATTTTACTGGTGCATTAAATAACACAATTATAACAGGAATGCTATTAAACATGTTAAGCATTATATTAGACGTCATTGTACCATTGTAACTTCTGGCATAGTATCTATTCTGCACTGTAATATACTAGTTCATTCACATCCCCGTGAACAACCCCATAAGTAATGGTAGAGAAAGATTAATTCTCCATGCCATGTGACCAAGGATAAGGTTAACGAAACGACTTCTCCTTCTCCTTCCTTTAACCTTCTTCAGTGGGATTGTGTTTTCGAACAGGCACATTGAACAGGTATGCTACTTATAAAGTAATTATACATTTTTCTTTAATAAATGATAACTAAAGTGTACTTGTTGATTACAAGGAGAATGTCTTTTATTTTCAATCTGCGGTCCTCCACTGATTAGAAAACATATTTCTGGCCCCTAAGTTCATTATAATTGGACACCACTGCTCTGGATTATAGAAATCGGAATTTTATAATAAATACGTTCAATTGCAGAAGGGAGTTTTCACATTTCTCAACATTACACTACTAGTCCAAGATCCGGCTGCAAGATTATTACATTCATCCAGTGTATGAACTAAATCAAATTTTTTCATAAAATTGTGAATTACTGAATACATTTTTGCCGAGTTGCCTATTAAAATTTGGCCGCCAGTATGTTTAATTAAAATATAATTAATTAATTTATTCGAAATAATTTGATTCACTTGTTATTACAATAAATTATAATCCAGTTCGCAGAAATCGGTGTATAGAGCTTGAAAAGTTTTGGTTGCCATTGCACACTTGGCCGTAACCTCCTCGCGGCTGCAGCAGGCTGTGACACCAATCAGTGATAAAATGGCGGTAAGTACGTATTTATTGTTTTATATTGTTCCCTCGCAGCGGGAAATAAAACCACTGCCATTTATGTATACTCCCTACAATGTATATACAATAATATATCCAAAATGTAGTGTTAATACATTATACAAACAAATTACAGCATTTTAAATGAACTGAACTGTATTTGAAACAATACACAACAATAAATAAGAACTTATCGCCATTTTATTACTGATTGGTGTCACAGTCTACTGTAGCCGCGAGGAGGTTTACTACCAAGTATGCAATGGCAACCATGACTTTTTAAGGTCTATACATCGATTTCTGCGAACTGGATTATAATTTATTTAATAACAAGTGAATCAAATTATTTCTAATAAATAAATAAATAAATTCCATTTTAATTAAACATACTGGCGGCCGAATTCTAACAGGCAACTTGGCAAAAATGTATTCAGCCATTCACAATTTTATGAAAAAAATTGATTTTGTTGATACACTCGATGGACGTAGTAATCTTGCAGCCGGATCTCAGACTATACAGATCAGTAACACAAGCTCAAGATTGCATGAGATTATGTGGAATTCGTAGTAGGTACAACCAATTAGCTATTTGAATTTTATTTATACAATTGAAATACTCGTATGTTTTCCTGATAAACAGCAGACAGAGGCAGGGAGTGACACCGATAAACAGTTGAGTTAATGATGTCTGTGATTGGCTGATATTAACACGTGATTGAAGGCTATCTAACTTTGTTTATTGGAGTGAAATGAAACTGGCCACAACTTCGTTACACTTTCAATTTAAAAAATGAGAATTTTTTCACTTCACTGCTACCATCTGTTGTGTAAATTTCTCGTTAATAAGAGTGTAAACACAATTACACCTAAATGTTTGCAGTGGCGGCTGGTGATTATAATCTATTTTTTTGGTAATATATCTTGGGGTAACTGGAGCGACTGAGGGTCTGAAAATTACGAATCATATCTACATCAAAGTCATCTAAGATCATATCACATCTATAATCTGTGGCTGTATCAAGTATTTATATTATATTTTAACGTCAGATTAATTAGCGGGATATATTAAACTCGGATCATCTGGGTAGGATACAAATCAGGAAACGGTTATCGCTTATGAGAGATACAAACACTAAATATGACTATGAAACATTTGAATTAAAAAATGAGAATTGATGAACTGCGGCAAAAAAAGAAAAAAAGAAAAAAAAAAGGCGAATAGCTTTCAAATTCTGACATATGCATATGGAAATGTGGCAACCGAAGAAGAGATTGATGTAAATAGAGAATAGGAGACTATAAGAGATAGGCCAACAATTTAATTGTCAGCACCAGAAAGTGTAGGTTATTTGAAAAAAAGAGGTAAAATGGTTCGATGATGGATGTACTGAAATTGTGAAGAAAAGTAAGCTAGCAAAACATGAATTTTGTTGCATGAACCAAATTAACGAAATTTTGAATAATCAATTGAGTTGGTGTTTACTTGATGAAAATCCATATTTACTAATTAAATGAAAGTTTTATTTGATATGAAAATCAAATAAAACTGAAAGTTTTATTTTTATTTAATTAAGACATTTAGAATGTTTGGATATCGTAAAATGGGGAAGCAATAGATTTTTAAAGAGTAAAAAGAATAAATATTTGAGAGAGAAGATTAATGATCTCAAAAAAAAATCAGAATTATTCTAGATCAGGGAATTAGGATACAAAGGAAAACATTGTTAGGAGTGCAAAAAGGGATGTGGTTGCAGGCTCCAAGAACATATTAAACAGGTGGAGTAATTAGTTTAATCGGCTCTTAAATATAATCCGGAACAGGAAATTGTAGGGGTAATTTGCAAACTGCATAATTTATACTCATAGAGTCGAGGCAATTAGAGGTTGAAATATAAACACAAAAATTAAAGATGATCAGGGTCACGATCAGATGGAATCCCAGTAGGACTCATAAAAAACAAGGAAGGGGACTGATGATCAGGTTACATGATTTCATAAAAAGAGGTTCTCCTTAATGAATATAAAAAATCAATTTTCGTACCAAACTGATGGCTGCAACTGTAGAGGCATACAATTACTTAAATCTTTGTTCAAAATTCTATCAAATACAGGGTGTCCATAGAAACATTTCCCGGTTATAAACAGTTATAGCCATAGATGCTGGTGTTAAATTTTCTGAACGTTACAATTGTCAAGTCTTTGTGAATTAACGGCGTTATGGCAAACCCACAGGAACGTAGTTGGTGTGTATTGGAAAATCATAGCACACGAAGTGTAGTAAGTGTTCAGCTTGCTTTCACAAGGAATTTCCAACCTGAGGCACCTTGTAACAAAATGATTCTGAAATGGTATAGAAAGTTTGTTGAGGATGGATGCGTATGTGATAAGAGGAAAATCCATTCAGGGAAACGGCCTGTCAATGTGGAAATTGTGGAAAATGTGCGGGAGGCATTTGCACGTAGTCCTCTAAAATCTGTGCGAAAGGCTAGCCAAGAATTAAAAATTCCTAAATCCACTGTTTCGAAGATCCTACGTTCTACATACACATTAAGTGTCTTTGAGGTACTAAACTGTTTGAGTTTCTCTTTCTAATGACACAAGATTCATGTAAATCCAACAACTGACAGCGACGCTATACCTGTTTGGAAAATGTTTCTGTGGACACGGCGTTTATTAGTATCCAAGGCTTCCTCCTTATATTGACAGCATAATAGGTAATATTAATGTGGATTTAGAGGAAATAGGTCTACAACAGATAACATTTTTAGTATAAGACAGATTCCAGAAAGCAAATGGGATTATGGTAACACTATACATAAACTATATACTTACTCTTACTCACTGGCACTATCGAACCCGTAGGTTCATGGCAGCACGGACATAAGCTCTCCATACATCCCTATCCTGAGCTAATGCTTTCCAATCATTCCCTGTATAATCTACTTCCCTCAAATCATAGTTAATGTTGTTCTCCCACCTCATTCTTGGTCTACCAACTGGGCGTTTTCCTTCTGGCTTTCCTACAAGAAGTTTCCATGCACGTCTTTCATTCCCCATACGCGCAACATGTCCTGCCCATCGCAGTCTACGGGACTTAACTGTTCTTATTATATCTGGCTTCCTATAAAGACCATGTAGTTCATTGTTATGTAGTCTTCTCCATTCACCTGTCTGTTCATCTCTCCTTGGTCCAAAAATTTTCCTAAGAACTTTATTCTCAAATACTCGTAATCTCCTTTTCTCCCTTAAAGTAAGAGTCCATGTTTCGCACCCATATAATATAACTGGTAGAATAATAGTTTTATATATTTTCAGCTTAACGTTTTTTGAAAGGAGTTGGGACATCAAAAGTCTCTGCAATGCATAATAGCATGCATTTCCAGAATTGAGCCTATGTTTAATTTCTTTGTGCATCTCATTCCTATTTGTGATTATTGTTCCTAGGTATTTGAATTCAGCCAATTCCTCAAAATTTCCCTCATTTGTCATTAGCTGTCCATTTCCATATATATATATATATATATATAAGTCATACGATTCAATTAAGTGGACGAAATTGTATAGTAGGCCCTATCCTGGAAGAATTCGAAATTCCTTAAACGTTACACTTATTCGAATGCGTCTTAATTGAAAAATGAGTTAGGGTACAAGCAAGGAGATGCACTGATGTGCTATTCAATTTTGCATTAGAATATTCAATAACATCTTTAGAGGAAAAAGTGAACGAACAACTGAATTGTATTAATCAGATGTTTATATATACTGAATATATAATATATTTAGGCAATGGTAAGAAAATACTCAAAAAAAAAAAAAAAACAAAACACACACTCCCTATTAAATAACACTAAGAAACTGGAAGACAATATTTTAAAAATTACATAATTTGTCATATGTAGAAATACATTATTATTAAATGGGAATTGGCACTTAACAAATGAGGGCAATTTTGAAGAAGTGGTGGAATTCATGCACCTAGAAATAATAATGAATTATATATAGGAATGAGCTGCAGAAATAAATTAAACATGGGTTGAGCTATCAATAGGCTACTTGTAATGACATACCGAAGTTGGAACATGTTCTGAAAGGCCTACATACATGATTTTTACTAATTAATTAAGTTTTTTTAAACAGAAATCCATTTTAATTGAGGACGACTGATATATCAGGTACTTATTTTAATATTTTAAAATAGGCTGAGCTCTGTAAACACATATGATTCAATGCAGGGACTCATTTAATCCCAATTTCTCTCTCTCTCTCTCTCTCTCTCTATATATATATATATATATATATATACACTGCTCAAAACAATTAGAGGAACACTATGAAATATGCAAATATTTTTTCATTGGATAAAGGTATAAACATGAAATTAATAAAGTACATTATTTGTGGTTATTTATTTATTTATTTATTGCTCATTTCAATAAAAACAAATGAATAACGCTGACAATTAACTTTTCAAATAATTCCGCTGTGTAAGCAATTGAATCTTGTGCTTATTTTTCAAAGTTAAACACTCGTTATATAGAGTTAATATCGTGTATGGCCTCCACGACATTCGATGACACTTTGGCACCTTCATGGCATGCTCCCAATAAGATTCTGGATTTTCTCTTGCGGGATATTCTCCCATTCCTCCTTCAGAGCATCTCCAAGTTGCTGCAGAGTTTGTGGAGCTTGATGTCGGTTCCTGACCTTCCTGTCTAGAAGATCCCACAAGTGTTCAATAGGGTTGAGGTCTGGACTGGCCGCTGGCCACTCCATTACCTCAATTTCATTCCTCCTCAGGAAATCCCTGGTGACAGCCGCAGAATGTGCCCTGGCATTATCCTGCATAGACAGAAATCCAGGGCCTACTCCAATGGCAGCAGGTACTACATGCTCTTCCAGAACATGCTCGATATACCGGACAGCATTCAGTCGCTGGGGAACAAGTACAAGGTCCGTACGATTGTTGTACACAACTCCGGTCCACACCATTATAGAACCTCCTCCGAATCTATCAATTTCCTGTACAGCCTCTGCAGAAAATCTTTCTCCTGGCCGTCCCCACACCCTCAATCGACCATCACAACGTGTAAGACGATACCTAGATTCGTCCGAGAAGAGCACAGACTCCCACTGGTTCAGGTTCCAATCACCATGGTTTTCAGCATACGTACGTCTTGCTGCCTTATGCCCATTTGTTAAGCGTGGTTTTTTAACGGGCCTTTTTGGACGAATATTCTCTTTCCGTAATCTGTTCCTTATGGTTTGGTCTGAAACCCGGATTCCGGAAGCCACATGAAGGTCATTCTGCAGGTCTTTTGCAGTTTTTGTACGCTGTCGAAGAGCAGAAAGAACAACGTATCTGTCATCCTGGGGGCTTGTTTTAATTTACGGCCCTGGCCACGTCTTCTACAATACTGACCTGTCTCTCTGTGCCTGTTGCGTAACCTGGACACCACGGAAGGAGAAACCCCAAGCTCTCTAGCCACTTGTCGCAGAGATTGACCTTGTCGTAAAAGATGTAGAGCATGATACACTTCAAACTCATTTAAATGCCTCATTTTGTCAGAGACTTCAATAAACAAGGCAATAATCAACATTCGTCACTATAGCAACATCAGGAAGCTTACCAATTAGAAGTGGCCAGTGCCTTCCAAAATAAAAAAAATTCTCTATATTTGTTATTTGAGGTAATTTCTCTGTATTTAGGCCATGGATCTTTAAAATTTGTATCCAATGATAAAATTAATAATTCAATTTACGTATTGTCCAACTTTCAGCATCACAGCTTTAAAAAACAATTACTTATTCAATTTATTACAAGTGTTCCTCTAATTGTTTTGAGCAGTGTATATAAAACGTTGATTTTTTCAGTTATACTGTACGAATACTATACACGGTGTCTTTCTTGAAGAGAGGAGAAAATGTTACGACTATATGATAATAATGTGCTTAGGAAATTATTTTGACCAAAGAGAGATGAACAGACAGGCGAACGGAGAAGAGTAAATATAAAATGGAATGGAATTTACTGCTTAAAAAAAAAAAAAAAAAGGAAATACATTTGCATTTACATTGCGCACGGGCCTGCTTGGCCGTACGTGCATTATTTTTCTATGAGTAAATGTAATTGAGCTACATAATCTTTATGGAAAGTCCATAGATGTAAAAAGATCAGGTAAGACAAGAAAACTGCGATAAGCAGGACATATGGCACAAATGGGGAATGAAAGAGGGGCTTGGAAACAAGAAAACTAAAAGGAAATGGGCAAAGAGGTCTGTAGGAAAATCAGAGAGAAAGCGACCATTAGTTTGGCCAAGAATTAACGTGATTTGCGGGAGATGAATATTATACAAATGATGGTTTGAAAACATTAGCTCAGAAAAGGACGTGGCGTGAACATCAGGATTCGCATTGTGTCAGTGAGTGAGTGGTCCACATCATGAGATGCAGTATACCTCTGCAAAATTTTCATATAGGTCTATAGTATGTGGTTTGACGACTGAACTAGATATCAGTGTGATACACGACTACTGCACAAAGAGCGATGAAAAGTCATCATGACAGTGTGCTCTGCTGAATGAATGTGACGTGAGCTCTTACGTGGGAAATCCTACCGTGTGTCCTATATAGCTGAACCTATTTGTGACAGATGAAAGAAGGCAGTGTAAACACTATTCTAAAGCGCCTCGTTTCCAAACCTGTTCGCCAAAACTTTTCCGTAATGGTGGGTTTCGAGGTTAGGTCTATCATTGTTTCCTTAATTCCTGCAGCATCACAATTATAATACAATAATGATAATGATAATATAAAAATAATAATAATAATATTAATTATTATTATTACTATTATTATTATTATTATTATTAATATTATTATTAATATTATTATTACTATTATTACTATTATTATTATTACTATTATTACTATTATTATTATTACTATTATTATTACTATTATTACTATTATTATTACTATTATTATTACTATTATTATTATTATTATTATTTTAAAATTAAATTTACTCTATAATGTACCTTGTTGCATATATGTAACATCGGGAATTTATCGTTAGTAATGCTACGAGTGATTTCCAAATTCTCTAGATAAATTCACTCCTCATTTCGCGAGTCGTGAATTTATGGCATTTGTTAGGACTACTTAACGAATAAAATTAAGCTGTTAACTCACAAATCATTATTTAAATATAATTAAAATTAAAATATTTATATACTTAATGTAAACGGCGATTTTGAAAACAAATGAGAAACATTTATTATGTTTCACTTGTTCATCACTGCAACTAGATATATAATTATTTATTGCCAAAGGATCGCATTATTGTAAGAATGCACCCTAGTGGAGAACAAATGAAACCCACCAAACTGTACATTAATTAATTTCTGATGTCCTATGATGTAAATGTGCCAATTATATTTTTCATGAATGTTATTACTTGGGAAACAATACGTTTAAGAAAGTGAAAACCTGAGAAATATTACGTATAAAAAAGTGCAAACAGCGGTTTATTTTTTTGTGGTATAATTAATTGCTCAAATGTTTTTATATTATATTCCGCAAGCACTATCTGGTTACATTCGTGCACTATATATACAATTTGGTAGCCACCTGCATTCTAGAATTTTTTCATCTTAATGTATAAATTGTTATATTCAACTTATTTTTTGGAGAGCCAGTCACTGCAAAATAATGTTAAAAAGAATGTTAAAAAGGAGGAGCTTGATTTTAAAGTGATAAAATTAAATTGATAAAATCGAGATGAAAAATGACTGGTTGTAAATCAAAATTCATTGAAATGTGATTGGTCATTGACTCCCATTTGGGGCATGAGTTAAATAGTCACATTATTTCCATAATAAGTTAATATTTATTGAGGATACCTGATTTAGTTATGTAACAACGTTAGGAATGCATTTGATTTCGCTACAACTAGCCCTACATATTGTGCAACTTTTAAGCCGTAACTAGAGACTTTAGGTTTTAATCATTAAGGGGTAAGTTAATTTAAGGCAATTCAACCCTTTGCTTAGAATTACGTTTTACGCACATCTGCTGTATGTAGGGCTATATTTGTCAGTGTTCACCCAACTCAGAATTTTGTGGAAGGGATTCGCTAGTCGAAAAAGGTTGGGAACTGCTGCCATAGCGGATTGTCTAATGAAGAAATGAAGAGGAGGTAAGTATTCGGAGTCTCCTATATCATTGCTCTGGTTCCAAGGGTCGCGGGTCGAATCCTGGCAGCGGTCGATGGATTTATTTTAGGATGGAAAAATTCAAGGAGCAAGTCTTCCGGAAGGGACTTTAGCCGTGGTCCCGAGTCTGAAGATTTTCAGGCTCTTAAAGATCCTTAAGCCCGAACAAAGAGGTCTCTAAGCAAAATTTACCGATATCAAACATCCTAGTAAACGTCTCATTGAGTCGGTGTGTTGACCGCATGCCATTCATGACATTTCTGGGCAAATAAGGTAACTAAAATGAACTTGATCTATTAACTCCTGACAAAGGAGAGGCTATGGCTCAACAATGGGCTACACCATAATCACTATGTTATTGTCAATATATTGCGAACTCGAGGGAATGCTTTGGGGTATTTAGTCTTCTTTTTTTTCTTTCTCTTCAAGGTTTAGGCTTATTTACTAGCCTGTTCCGGCTCCAAATTGCTGCTCTTTCCATCTTTTCTTTGGTCTTCCCAAACTTCTTCTTCTTCCTCGTTGTGAATAGCTGTATGCTGCTTTTGGTATTCTATTCTCACTCATCCTTGCCAAGTGTTCTTTCCAGTTTGTTCTGTATTTCTCTATTGTTGTGTTTAATTCATCTACTTTTAGTTGTTGTCTTATTTATGAGTTATGTTTTTTGTCTGTTCTTTGATATCCTGTTATTGGTCTGAGGAATCTCATTTCAGCAGCTTGTATTCTGGCAGATTGTGTGTTGTCACTGTCCATGTTTCGGATCCATAAGTAATAATAGGCACTGCCATTGTCTTGTATAATTTCATTATAGAGACTTTCCTGGCTTTATTTTTCAAAGTTCTTTTTAGTGTTCCTGTTATATAATTAAACTTATTTAGTTTGTTATTTATATCTGTTTCCGCTGTGTATGGTATTTCATAACCTAGGAAGTTATATCTTACCACTTGTTCTATTGGTTTAACTGTAGGATTGGGGAGGAAAATATCACTATAAAATCGGATGATAATGAAACACGAGGTGAGGGTAGGAGAAGCAAAGATAAGATTTTAAATTCAGAAGGAAACCAATTGTTAGCTTTTTGCGATGCATTTGAACTTGAAATTCTGAATGGTAAATATGGGGAAGATAAAAATGGAGAACTGACATTTATTAATAAAAATGGAAGTAGCGTAATCGATTATTCAATATGCACACAAGACATGATTCCAGTCCTAAGTAATTTCTGTATAGTTTCCAGAATCGAATCACACCACTTCCCAAACAAACTTATTTTAAATATGAAAGGTATTAGTGAGACAGTTAATGATGAGGTGGCAACAATATTGCGGCCAATTATATCCGTTTCAGGTGGATCGAGGATCTGAGAGAAGAATTTAACAGGAGTTTGGAAACGCTAATACAGGATCTGCAATTAAATGATCTTAGCGGGGAGGAAATTGTTAAAACTTTGACAGAATGTTTTCAAAAAGCAGGGGAAAAATTCAAGGTTAAATACGCAATGAACCAGAAGGACAAAGGGTGGTACAATAATGCATGTAGAAAGAAGAAGAAATTTGTCGAAAGTAGTCTTTTAAAGTTTAGAAAAGAAAGCACAGATGAAAGCAGAAAAAAATATGCGCAAGAGAGAAAGGAATATAAAGACTTATTGGCAGAAACAAAACTAGCATGGCAAAATAAGAAATCCGAAGAAATGAGAGTCGCGACTGAAAGTGGGAACATTGCGGACATATGGAAAGCGATAAGGGAACTCAAAGTAAAGTCCATAAATCGGACAAGAATAACGCCCGGGGAATGGAGAAGTTACTTTGATAGGGTGCTGGGAAATGAGAGGTTAAGATATAATCAAGGAAATATAGTTGAGATCCCTGACCCAATTCATATTCAATTACTGGATCAGGATATTTCGAAAAATGAAGTGGGTTTCTTCCATTAAATGTTTAAAGAATGGTAAAGCACCTGGAATTGATGGAATACCAGGGGAATTCTTGAAAAATATGATATCATCCAATAAATTATTAGACGTTTTGAAAACTGCGTTCAACAAACTTTTTAATGGAGGAGATTATCCGGAAGCCTGGGCGACAGGTGTCATCCAACCGCTATACAAAGGGAAAGGTGGGGCACAGATACCAGAAAGTTATAGGGGAATTTGTCTCTTGTCAGTGTTCGGAAAAAATATATTGTAAAGTACTTTACGAACGAATCAGACAATGGGCTAAAGAGAACAATAGGCTCTCAAAATATCAGGCAGGTTTTAGAGAAGGGTACTCCACGGTGGACAACCTATTTGTTCTGAGAACATTAATTGATGACAATCTGAAAATGAAGGGGGGTAAATTATTTTGTGCATTCATTGATTTTAAGATGGCGTTTGATACTGTGGACCGAAGCGCACTTTGGGAAAAATTAAATCGGAAAGGATTGTCTCGTAAAATGATACATGCTTTAATGTCAATTTATAAATATGTTAAATTTTGTATAAAAGTAGACCAAGGGCACATTACAGAGAGCAGCGAAGCCAATCGGGGAGTGAGACAAGGTTGCATTTTATCACCAATGCTATTTAATCTATTCGTTGATGATATTGTAGACGTAATGCTAGAAGGAGAAATTGAGGCTCCGGAGATAGGAAATGTTAGAATCCCAGTCCTGTTGTATGCAGATGATTTAATTATCTGTTCCAAGACAATCAAGGGATTGCAAAGAGGTCTTGACCTACTGGAAATATACTGTAGGAATTGGGGATTGACTGTAAATGCTAGTAAGACAAAAACAATGACATTTAAAAATGGGACGGTTTATGGTAGAACAGAGGAATGGAAATATAGAGATCAAGTTCTTCAAAACGTGAAACATTTCGAATATCTTGGTACGACGTTGAAAATGAACGGAAAGTGGAAAAAACACATTGATATAGCATTATTTAAAGGGAGGGGACAACTTAACAGTGTACTCGGTATTCTGGGTCGAGTGCCTGATATTCCAGTCAGCACATTAGAAAAAATGTATGGAGCTATGGTCAGGCCAGTCATGCACTATAGTAGTGAGATTTGGGGTTTCCAAAGAACGGAAATACTAAATAAGGTATATACGCATTTTCTAAAGTATATTACAGGACTTAGTAAGGCCGTTTCTAACTGTGGAATTTTATATGAATTCGGGTCATTCCAGGACGATATTAACTGTAAAATTCGTGTACTCAAATACTGGTTGCGAGTAATCCAAGGTGAACAAACAATGCTTAGAGCAATTTGCTACGACCACCAAATTAAAAACATAGATGTTAAATTTTGGGCAGACGAGGTTAGGAGAGAACTCCAAAAGATTGGGATGGGCTGGATATGGGAAAAAGGGACTGAAAATCGCAAGAACGTGTGGAGAAAAATAAGGAGGAGGTACTTAGATGTAAACCAACAAGATACCTTCGCCGAATGTACAGGAAAACGCTCACTGTGTTTACAAAGAGACCTAAAACACGTCTGGGGAAAAGAATCGTATATACTCAACCTAGGATTTAAGGAGAGATCAGGGCTTGCTTGGTTTAGGCTAGGGGCATGGAAATTTCTAAAAATAAGCGACGATCACGATATGCGAATATGTCCAATGTGCGGGAACTTTGAAGATGAGATACATATATTAGGAAAATGTAATGATTTAGAATATTGGAGACGTCAGTTATTACCGGAAAGATTTCTAAATTCAAATCGGGAAAGATTGGCATGCTACGAGTTATTGGTAAATCCAGAAAATTGGATAAACCTCGGTAAATTTCTGGACAAAACGCGAAAAATAAGGACAACACTCATTCATGAATAAATATATGTTTTTTTAGTGTATAATGCTATTGTGTTATTACTTAATTGTAATATTATTGTGTTTTCTTTATGTAATTGTAATGTTAATGTTTTTAGTGTATAATGCTATTGTGTTATTATTTAATGGTAATATTTTTATTGTGTTTTCTTTATGTAATTGTAATGTTATTGCTGTTTTTGTTTATTTTTCTTTACACTAGTACCAAGTATTACTTTATTGTAACGGACTGTCAACAGCACGTACGGCTTACTGCCCGTGCGACCCATATTTGTAAATAATATTGTAAATATCTTACTTTTTGTCTAATAAAGTCCTACTACTACTACTATTGGTTTATTTTCTAATATTATCTTTGTCCGAACTGGATGAGCGCCCTTGAAGGCCATTGTTTTTTATTTTTCTGATGATATTTCAATGTTGTATTGTTTTGATGTATCATTTAGTTTAAATAGCATTGTTTGGTATTTAGTGTGGTTAATTTTACGTGTACCCTAATAAACGCCAATAACTCGACGTCGTTGTTTATTTATGTATGTAGATGCTATCTTTATATATATATATATATATATACACACACACACACACACACATGATTAAGACTTTTTCTTGGGTTTTCCGCGTCATGGATTTAAGGCCACTGATTCCGACGTTGCGGAAAGATCCCACATGCCATTATCCAGTAATGATAGGTTGGAGTCACTGGTTTAGGTCTTTTATAAATTATAAACCTTGGATGTGTGTACGGCTTCTGAAATGGATTACAGTAAAAATTCAATGTGTTTAATGATATAAGATCTAAACCAGTGACTCGAACCTATGATTCCTTGATAATGGCATGTAGGATCATGCCGAAAAGTCGGAATCAGTGGCCAGAAGCCGACCTTGAATCCATGATGCGGAAAACCCCAAAAAAACTTTATTTTAATCATACTTATATTCGCCAAAATCTAAGGTATAACATGTTATATATATATATATATATATATACACACACACTGTATTATACTTGTTCATATAATAGAGTACATACTTTTTTCAGGTAAGAATTTCAAATTTCCGACACGCACGCAAATACCCGCAAAAAAAGTTTCTATGACTTAAGTGACATATAAATAACATACAATGTGTAGTTCTTCCTCTGTTTTAAATTAACTTAATTTCGTATGTTCAATGCCGTAAAACCGAACCTACATACTCTGTGAACTGCTGTTTGTGGGACAGTTTCGTACCAACTACAAACTGTTTAGTTGTTCTTCAAAGTCACCAATACAGTAGGTATAAAGCGCATGACATCAGTACGGGAGATCATAGGGTTAATGATTGTCTTTGAAACTTATTTTAAATTGATGTACTTATTAGAGGAGACAGACATACCCTATAGTGATTTTTGAACTTGTAATTTCAAGTACTTTTTAGCAAAAAGTTGTTTGTATATTAATTTGGCATTCAATTAAAATTTATTATTTAATTAAACGCAAAGCAATTAAATTAATGGAAAGAATATATAAGATTAATTCTTAGAAACATGCTTAACAACGTCAACAGTATTTACTAAATCCAGTTTTCAAATTGAATTCCTATTCAACATAATTGTTTCATAAAAAAACAATATTCATGTTATAATTTTAAAATAAATTACAAATAAAACCACTGTAATCAACAAAGCAATAAAATAGAAGTCTAGCGATTGTATCCTTCAGTTTTGTATAAAAAAAGAAAACAGAAGTATTAAATTGTTCACCGTTGAATTCGAACGCACGGTAAACACGCTGAAGGGCTCTATCTCCATCTTAAGAAATCATCTATATGGCCAGTCTCCAAAACCTGGTTCTTGAATTTACCCTTTCATATTCATTCTAATTCCATCTATTTCTATGCTTGTTGTCGTGTTGTACATATATATATATATATATATATATATATATATATATATATATTAGGGCACGCCGTAACGTAGTGGTTAAGGCAAAAACAAATTAGAGGAACAAATGCTTAAACCAAAGCACGAGAATAAATATTGAAACAATTTAATGTTTGATTTTTTGTAATTATAAATTGAAGATTTGTGTAAAATTGAATAGACAACCACACAACATTTTCTTGTACAGTATTAGCAATACGAACAAGTGATCATTGCAACTGAAAACAAAGTGGAAATTTAAGAATTACAATTTTTGGAATCAATGTTTCCATGGTTATTTTAACACTCAGTACTTAGTGTGTCCTCCGTGAGCCTGAATGACCGCATTATACCTACAAGGCATGCTTCGCAGAAGCCTTCTTACAGAAACTTGTGAGATTCTCTCCCATTCCTCGGTGAATGCATGTGAAAGTTCTTCGAGGTTCTGAGGTACAACAGGACACTTATGAACAAGTTCTTCCAACTTGTCCCACATATGCTCGATCGGATTAAGGTCCGGACTGCATTCAGGCCAGTCCATCCCCCGAATTTGGCATTCTTGCAGCACATCTCTTGTAGCATGTGCTGTATGACATCGAGCATTATCTTGCATTAGAAGAAAATTAGGGTCCATACCATAAGCAAAGGGTACAACATGTTGGAGGATAATGTCATTAATGTAAATATCAGTATTCATGCGCTGGGGGACAACGACAAGCTCTGTCCGAGACTCAATAGTAATCCCAGGCCAAACCATAACCAAACCACCTCCAAATCTGTCACGTTCAATAATTGTGTATAGATCAAAACGTTCACCAGGACGTCTCCATACACGTGTACGACCATCAGAACCTGTTAGACGAAATCTTGATTCGTCCGTGAATAAAACACCCTTCCACAGGCGGAGTTGCCAGTTGACATGATTCTGAGCAAATCGCAGCCGGGCTTCTTTGTGCTGACATGTTAAACGAGGAGCTTTAAAGAGGATTCTAGACCTCAACCTTGCATTTCTCAGTTTATTTCTTACAGTCTGCTAAAACATTACCGTCCCAGTTGCTGTGCGTAAATGATTTTGTAGATCTCTGGCTGTAGATTTTCTTCTGCGCAAAGCTGATAAGACAAGAAATCTATCCTGTACGTTTGTAGTATTCTTCTTAGGACCTTGGCCGGGTATTCTCTTGTATCCATGTGTCTCTCTATATCACCTCCACAACCTATGGATGATGGAAGGGCTGACATCAAGAATCCTAGAGACGTGGCGAATTGAACGACCATCTTCAATCAATGCAACTGCTCGTGCAACTGATGTATCATTCAGATGTCTCATTGCTCTGTATTAGCTTCAAAGAACACAAACATAACAATTCCCTACCACAGATTATTCTTCAAACCTGTTTTTAAAAAATAAATCAATACGAACTCATTTGGTTTCAGCAACTCTTGGAATTTCACTAACATATTCAGAGAAAAATTAAAAAAACCCAGAGGATCTTGAATCTGATTTTAAACAATACTTGAACTCAAAACATCTGACTCTCAAAAATTAAATTGTTACAATATTTATTTTGTGACTTTGGTTTAAACATGTGCTCCTCTATTTTTTTAGTATATATATGGATGGTTATACTTTTCTTAGACACGATCGTGTTTACAGTCGCGGGGGCGGTATTGGAGCCTTCGTTAGAACAGACCTTACTCCTAAAATTGTGTATCTATCTAATAACGAACCATCTGCCGAAATTATGTTCATAGAAATATTTGTCAGTTTCAAAAAATGTCTTCTCTGTGTAGTATACCAACCTCCTAAAATAAAAGCCATCGCTGAAATTGAGTCCACTTTACAAAACGCGCGAATACAATATGAACACGTTATCGTTATGGGCGACTTTAATATAAATATACTAGACACTGATAACAGACATACACAACAACTGATGGCTACGTTCCAGGCTTGTGATATGACACTCCTACCCCTACGACCTACACATCACACTCATCACTCTGAGACGTTACTTGACTTAATTGCAACTAATAATCCAGACAGAGTACTTACTCACGGGCAACTGCCAGCCCCGGGAATATCAGCACATGATATTATATTCTTAGCATATTCACTGCAGTGCCCTAAACCGACTCGAAAGACTATTACGTATAGAGACTTAAAACATATAGACAATGCAACCCTAATTGAAGAAGCTATGCAGATGCCGTGGCATTCAATATGGACGCTGCATTCTGTAGATGAAAAAGTTGAGACACTAAATGACTTTATACTACAATTATACAACAGACATGTCCCACTAAAAACTAAACTCGTGAAACGACGCCCTGCACCCTGGATGACTCTTTCAATTCGTAACTTGATGACTGATAGAGACGCAGCACATAAGAAATATAGACTCAACAAAACAGACACAAGTCTCACTCAATATAAACAGTTACGTAACAAGACAAATCAAGCTATAAGAAACGCCAAACTTAGACATTTATACAACCTAACAAATACCAATACTTCAGAAATCTGGAAAAACTTGAATAGAATGGGAATTGGGAGAAAAGACACACAGGTAGACAAATTACCTGTTTCCCTGGACACACTCAATAATCACTTCACAGGTATAACTACTACTCCAAAGGATAAAGAACAAACAATAAATGAATTATCACTGACAAATCAACCCGACAGAGAACATTTCCACTTCTCATATGTTACAGACTACGACGTAAAGAAAGCCATAATGCGAATAAAAACCAAAGCAGAAGGAACTGACCGTATAAATATTACTTACTGAATAAAATAATCGAAGCTATACTACCTACTATAACTCATATTTTTAACTCCTCACTACAAACTTCTACATATCCCTCATTGTGGAAACAAGCCCTCGTACGTCCACTGCCTAAAGTTAAAACGCCCTCAACCCCGAACGACTTTCGACCCATTAGCATTTTACCTACTCTTTCAAAAGCTCTGGAACGATTAGTCCATAAACAACTGACTGAATACCTAAATGATTACAACCTTCTAGATCAATTTCAGTCAGGCTTCAGGACAGGACACAATACAAATACTGCTCTACTAAATATTTGCGAAGACATACGCGAAGCTGCTGATAATCGAAAACTTACCATTCTTACATTACTGGACTTTAGTAAAGCATTCGACACGGTAGACTTGGACTTATTGTTGCATAAACTTAAAAACCTCTTACTCTCTGATAGTGCCACGAAATGGTTCAATTCCTACCTTCATGAGCGCCAGCAATCTGTTATAGGAAATCATACATTATGTTCTTCTTGGTCCTTCCGTAAAGCTGGGGTTCCACAGGGTTCGGTACTTGGACCTTTGCTTTTTTCAATCTACATAAATGACATATCTAACTCCCTAAAGCATTGCAAACATAATTTATTTGCAGACGACATGCAAATCTACATCCACACAGACAATATTCACTAAATGACGCTGTTGCCAAAATTAACGAGGATCTTGACTCACTAATGACTTGGACAGTTAAATATGGACTGCAATTAAATCCTAAAAAGTCACAATCAATCATTATGGGTCATCAGAGACTATTATCTACAATTAACCTAAACACAGTTTCGCATGTGTCACTAAACGGAGTTCAAATCCCTTATAGTGAGACAGTAAAAATTCTAGGAGTATTTATTGACAAAAACTTAAATTGGAATACACAAATAAACCATACATGCAAAACAGTCTTCTCAATAATACATTCATTAAATCGTGTACGAAATTGTTTGCCATTCGCCCTTAGGAAAATGTTAGTAGAAACACTTGCATGCCCCATTTTGATTATTGTGACACTCTTTTTACAGACTTAAATATTATTTCCACTCAAAGACTTCAACGTGTTCATAATTCTTGCGCACGTTTTATTTGTGGTATTCGCAAATTTGACCATGTTACACCGTCCCTGGAACAATTATCGTGGTTTCGTCTAAGAGATCGTAGAACTGTCCATTCCCTATCCCTTCTCTATAAAATACTTCACACATCATCGCCTAATTATTTATCACGCCGCTTCATCAGACTATCCGACACACATAATCTTGACAACTCGATCCCATCAGCACATTGTCCTTTATATCCCGCCTCATCACACTGTATATTATTCATTATCTTTTACGGTGTCACTTACCAAAACATGGAATTCCCTTCCACCCTATGTCAGAGACTGTCAAACTATAACATCCTTCAAAAACAAACTAAAGAATTATTTAATAACAAACTAACTTATACACCTCACTGATAGTATTCTTTTAGCAATATTAATATATTTAATTATTTATGTAAATAATATTAAGAATAACAAATATTTTTATTTGTTTTGTTTTAAATATTGTATAATCGTAAAATTAGTTTTCTATATCTCATTATTTTCCTGTTTTTATATACACTAGACAGGGACAATTTAATATGTCTTGCTTGTATACATTTTATTATTAGTTTTAGTCTTAATTTTAACTAATATTAACTGGTTGTATTATAGATCGTAATATGTATATTAGATATTATCTTTTGATCAAATTTTTACTTAGTGTTTAATATTAGAGTTAATTAATATTGTTATATTCTTATGTAATATATGTTTGTCCTGGTGAGTGGAAGAGAAGGCCACATGGCCTTAACTCCACCAGGCTAAATAAATAAATCTTAAATCTTAAATATATATATATATATATACATTAGGGCACGCCGTGACGTAGTGGTTAAGGCAGTGCGCTACAAACTAGAAGGCCGAGAGTTCGAGTCCCGATGGGGTCATGCTTTTTAAACTGATCCAAATCTTCTGGTGGCACCATGACCCTGTGGTCGACTCAGCCTCTAACGGAAATGAGTACCAGACGCTTGTTCTGGGGGTAAAGACGGCCGTCACGCAGGGCTGAGAACCCTGCTGACATCAAGTGCCGATTATCTAGAAAGAGCGGGAGTCTTAATCTCCTACTATGGCATGTAGTGGGATCGCTTTACTTATATGTTATTTAAGGTTTTTATTTTTTTATATTCCTACTATATTGTCAGGTATACTTTGTCACCTTTGGTAGACCCTATTTGGGTTTGTTAAATAAATTAATAAATAAGAACAAAACTATCGCTTTAACTTTCGTGACAACTAGCTATGAACGGAGTCCGGCTCTAGCAGTGTGTAACTAATTATTTCTGTTGCATGGCTTCTTTTTCTACACGGTCAACTAAATTCCAAAGCCATCCCATAATGAACTGTGTTGTCTACATTATAAAAAGATTGGGTCAAGAAATACAAGGTATTGTTAAATAAAAATAAATAATTATCAAAAAGAGAACATTTTTAATTTTATGAAACTAAGAGAGAAATAAACTTCAAAAATGGGCGTTCCAATTTACTCAACTGGACATAGGGACCAAGGAAGACAAAACATCGGTGGGAAGATCAAGACCATATTCGTTAGGTTTACGGGTGGTGGATAGGGGAACGGTCGGTGGTTTGCTTGCATTCCTCCCGGCTAGGTCCAGTCCGGACCCGCGGGCCATTTGTGGGGTCGTCAGGACTCGAGCGACCTGACGTACTATATAGCTCGTGCTGCGCCCACTTCAGCAGCAAATCGCGTCCCCTCGGTGGCGTAGTGGGGAAAAGGTCGGTGGATCTGCTAGTCA
This sequence comes from Diploptera punctata, assembly GCA_030220185.1. NCBI lineage: Eukaryota > Metazoa > Arthropoda > Insecta > Blattodea > Blaberidae > Diploptera > Diploptera punctata. Next base: position 1,301,617 of record JASPKZ010002688.1, on the reverse strand, counting down.
GTCCTCCCTTCCAAGTCCGATGGACTCGCGGACCATAAGTGGGGTCAACAGGAGACGAGCGCCCTGTTGTACTAAAGCTCAAATATCCCGGCCCACGGCGGGAGCAGCGGCCGTCGTGGCGAGGCGGTGGGAGATTGTGGAGATCAGAAGCTCCCTTCTCTTGGTTAATCCCGAGGACCTTTGTGGGGGCACCATGAGCGACCTGATGTACTATGTAGCTCAGCAATTCCCAGAACTGCAAACTCCAACACCCTCTCCCTGGGGTGTTGGTTTAAGGACCGTGAACTTGAACGTGGACGTGAACATAGGATAGGGAGGACTAGAACTAGGACTTGGGAGTATGGTCAGGACGACCGAGGTATCCCAAGGGGTGGACGGCTGGGCCTAGATGTGACCGGGGTCCGTCGGGCTCCAGCTGTGCTCACAACAGCAACAGAGCGCGTCCCCGGGTGGCGGATAGGGGAACGGTCGGTGGTTTGCTTGCATTCCTCCCGGCTAGGTCCAGTCCGGACCCGCGGGCCATTTGTGGGGTCGTCAGGACTCGAGCGACCTGACGTACTATATAGCTCGTGCTGCGCCCACTCCAGCAGCAAAACGCGTCCCCTCGGAGGCGTAGAGGGGAAAAGGTCGGTGGATCTGCTAGTCAGTCCTCCCTTCCAAGTCCGATGGACTCGCGGACCATGAGTGGGGTCAGCAGGGAAAATGAAGGCCCTGCTGTCAAACCTTTGCGTCCCGGCCCACAAGCGGGAGCATGGGCCGCTGTTGGTGGAGCGGTGGGAGACTGGGGATCAGAAGCCCCTTTCTCTTGGTTCAATGGAACCCGAAACCATCTGTGGGGGCACCATGGGAGATGAGCACCCTGGATGCCTACATTGCTCAGTGCGCTGCCTCACAGCAGCTAGACGACTAGGCCTAGTCTTGCGAACGGGCTGGTTGGGACAATACCGGGCGTAATGCTGGGAATTACCACCAGGTCAATAAGCTCGGGAAAGGAGGAAGCGCGGTCTTTGTTGGTGGGATTTAGCGCCGACTCTGGAACCGAGTGACCCAAGGACAATCTGTGAGGTCGTCAGGAGTTGAGCGACCTGACGTACTATAGCTCAGGCTGGACCCACTTCAGCAACCAAACACATCCCCTGCTGGTGCACTGGGGGAAAGGTCGGTGGATCAGTAGAGAGTCCTCCCGGTCAAATCCAAGGGATTCGTGAACCATTAGTGGGGTAGGCAAGAGTTAAGCGCCTTGTCGTACTATTTGCTCATCTGTTGGAGCTTGCGAGCTCCGTGCTGGCCCACAACAGCTGCAGAAGGCGTCCCTGGGGGCACACCAGGGCTCGGCTCGGACCAGTGCAGAGGGGAGCAACTGTACTGGTTCCTGGCTCGGCCTACGGGCCCGTCGACAAACTGTGGGGTCGCCAGGAGATGAGCACCTGGATGTACTAAAAGTCTCACACTGTTGGGCTAGCCCTAGCCGGTCTCACAACAGCTGCAGGACACGTCCCTGGAGGCAGAACAGGGGAATGGTCGGTGGATCTGCAACAGCAGTCCTCCCGGCTAGGCTCATGGAGCCCGTGGACCAACTGTGGGGTCATCAGGAATGAGCGACCTGATGTACTATATAGCTCAGCAATTCCCAAGAACTGCAAACTCCAACACCCTCTCCCTGGGGTGTTGGTTTAAGGACCGTGAACTTGAACGTGGACGTGAACATAGGATAGGGAGGACTAGAACTAGGACTTGGGAGTATGGTCATGACGACCGAGGTATCCCAAGGGGTGGACGGATAGGCCTAGATGTCACAGGTCACATGGCTTAAAACGGATTTGTTCATGGCGATGAAACTAAGAACATACATCACATTCACACGTCCTTCGATAAACTTGTAAATATATTGACAACCTGGGGCATTTGCAAAAAAAATCATTTTATAAATAAATAATTATTAACTAATATAGTGAATTGTGTGTCTTAATACGGTTATATTGATAAGATAATTACAATGTAATGGCTTTCATGTGAAACTGAAATTATTATTTCTTCTTCTTCTTCTTCTTCAACTATGTATAGGACTTTTCGACTTGTTCCGTCCTCATTTAAACATATTGTTCCATCTTGGTTTTGGTTTTCCCTTGACGATGTTTGGTCTATGGATTAATAATATTTTGGTAACTATTCTTTCGTTCAAATTTTCTTTATTTTCTTCGATTTTCATTTAAATTATATATATATATATATATATATATATCTCCATTCATAGTAATTCTGCCCGAAGGCAGGTCCACTGCAATCATAGCATTTTGATGCTATGCTTGCAGCTTTACTAGGGAATTGTAGGTGTGGTAGCTTCCCGTTGCTTTCCACACCGGTGAAGGATGATGGTGATAATGATACAGATGATGGGACCGTTTGGGCCTTAATGTTTTTCTGACATTTGTCTTACAGGTGAGGAAAAACCCCGATAAAAACCTCACCCAGAAAAACTGCCCCGACCGGGGATCGAACCCGGGCCCGCTGCGTGACAAGGCAGCACGCTACCTCGAGACCACAGCGGTGGACTATACTATATATATATTTGGTTTAGATACCTATATTTCTGCCGTTTATTTAACCTGTGCAATATAATTCCAACTTCTGGTCTATTACAACTTTTCCTCTCACCCTATTTCTATTATCATTTTCATATCTGTCCTATTCATTGTCAGTTTTCACTATCATTATATTAAAAATTTTGCCATTGGTACTGTCATGTAACTTTGTAAAATTTAATTTGTGTTTATTTTAATGTCTTATTCTTTAATGTTATCCATATTGTTCCATTCATGTCTTAATTTATTGAATTTTATATCCAGGTCCTAATTTTTTCAATATAATAGATTGAATCCCAAATAGTTAAAACTAGAGAATAGTTTTATTATTTATTCATACTAATAACCTGACTTACATATGTTTTTTTTTAATTTTTCTATAAAATCGCTATATTTTGTGTTTTCGATATCTGTTCTATTATATAGCTCTGCTTCTACTATATGTATTCTTTCATAACTATTGGTTGCTTCTCTGTAGACCATCTTCCGTTTCTTAAAAAAATGATCTGATCATCGACGAATAAAAGCGTGTTTATAAATCGGACAAACACATTTCAACAGTTTACTTTTGATATTGATTATTTTATGTCTTTCATGGCTGCTGGACATCCTGCCACAGAATATGACAATCTATACGTGCAAAGCTGTGGAAACACCCATGTCTATACCATTTTCACGGACGTATCAAGATTTACTGCAGGAGAAGAGCAACTACAGAAAGTTGCGATGATGACTTACATGTATTTTATTTGTAGGAAGACACAGCGAAAGTTTTCTTCAAACTAGCCAAACTCTCCCCTAGCTGTTCTGTTTTCCAAGCTGAACATATGCTATGAAACAAGCAGCACAGTGGTGTCTTCAACACAAATGTAGTGCACGTATTTTCAGTGACTCGCAGGCTGCTCTTCAATCGATCGCTGATAAAATCCGAACTCTGTAGAAATTACAGAAATACAATAACAAATTAACACGGTCGAGAACATACATACCTGTTCCTGTCTTTGGATAACGAGGGGCACCAGGAACTGTGGGAAAAGCAACGTGCTGATCAATTAGCTAAATCCGCAGCATCTTCTGAGCTTCATTATTCATTTTTAAAGTGTCCAATATCCTATGTTAAAAATAAACTGTTGGACTATATCAACACTGATTGGAATGAACATTGGATAAGGATTGCTTTGTCTAAACAGCTCTTCTTTCCTACAATACACCATAGGCTAAATGCAAAACATTTTATTCCAAATTTCATTTTAACACAATTTTATGACGGGCTGGAAAAAATTTGGAAGTTATTTTAGGAGATTTAATATTAACCTAGACAATGATTATAATTGTAAATGTCAAGAATCAATACAATCTGTAAAACATGTTTTATTTGATTGTCCTACATTTGAAAGACAACGATTCTAGTTAAACTTACTTTTAAATGATGATGAGACTTCTGCCTCAATATGTGAAGTGATTTTTAAGAACCAAAATTATTATCAACATTTTATGAAATTCATAACACACATTCATAACAATATGTAGTATTTTTCAAAGACACTTATAGACGTTTTATGTAATTCATAACACTCATTCAAACCATGAGATAATATTTTTCTTTTACAATGTAGAGTACAATATTGTTGTAGTAAGCTACTACAACAACAACAACAACAACAACAACAAGGACATCAACAATAATATTGGGATTCTATATTGCTAGCGATAAAGGACATCCTTGTTTACACCTTGGTTTACTGTTGTTTCTCCTATTTTAATACCACTGTTGATAATATTTTTTGTACATTTTTATATAAAATCTGAATTATCTTAATCATTTGAATAGGGTATCCTTTCGTTTCCATTTCAGCATATATTTTTTTTGGAGATCTCTATCAAAAGCTTTCTCTTAGTACAAAGATAAAGATAAAAATTGTCAAATTAAATATTCTCCTATGTGATTAATTGTTCTAGTATCCATATCCGCATAGGATCATACGTTTTGTTCTTCCTGTAGCAGCGATTCACAAAAATATAGTCTTATAGTAATTACAGGATGCGGCATAAATCCGTTAACCACTTCACATAGTTGCAAGGAAAAAATCAGATAGGTTTAAACACTGCTTAGTAGAGTTTGAGATTATATTCTGAAGGCGCCGTATCTAACCCAAGTTCCAACTAATCTCATGTGCAGTGGTTTAACTTACTTATGCCGCATATAATTTGTATACTGTTTCAAGAAGGAGAATGCCTCTATAGTTATTCAAGTTATTTCTACTCCCTTTTTTTAAAAATTGGACAACTCCTATAAGCTAATTCTCTGGTATTCTATTTAATTTCTAGCACATGTCAACATTTTAAAAGCCTTATTTTAATTTGAGTAGATGCAATTTAATGAGTTCTACGTTGACATTTTCTTGTCTACTATTTCGAGAGTTCCACTATAAGGCTCTAAGCATTATTGTTTTTCATTTTTCACCGAAGAATGGAAGGAACCGAACTTCTCCCTAAGACACGTGTTCACAAGGACCGCCTCATATGGATTCCACTACAGAGTATGTACCAAAAAAGGGTTCCACCTCGGATCGAACCAGTGCCTCTGCAAGCTATGTGACCAAAAATGTCAACAATACCACCTTACTGACTGTATATCAAGAAGAAAGCCTCTAAAATTCTATGCAGACGATAATAACTTTCAGTAATTGTATTATAATGTACACATTGTGTTAAAATAAATCTTTATATATTTTTCGTTTTTCACAATTTCCCAACTTCTTTTATATTACCTATCTAAGTTTTATTTTTGTGATGGTACTACAATGAAAATTTTTAAAGAGAAACATTGTGAATTTAAAATCGTAATGCGCATATCATTTATTGATTTCAAAAATGATTTTACAGGATAAATAGAAGTTTATTGTTTGATATTTTGGTACAGAATCACATACGACAACAGTTTGCCTACAGTATTTACAATTTGCGTAAAAATCTAATCTCTGTCAAAATAGAATACGAGATATCTGAATAAAAAACTTAAGTATCTGGAAATCTGTAGATTTTACTCCTTTTTTATTTTTTATACGAATGCAATAATATAATATTTCCTAGGAATAAGTCATTAAAGTATCACCATTAATAAACAAAAAATAATAAAATTGAACTTTTTCAGATGATCTTTTGTCACTAGCCACATCGGAAGATAAGTTTTAAAAGTCTGTGTGCAATTTAAATTTGTTAGTACAAAAATATTCATTTTATGAAATATCTACAGAAATGGTGCATGTTCAGTACCAAGCAAGATTTGTTTGAACTACAAAGATTAGAACATTACATTTTGTTCAATATTAAGATTTTTTCCATTACATTAATGTAGTTTAACCTCTCACCTTATATGTACTTGTACGTGCCATACGCCACCGGAGCCTTACAGTGACACGATCCACTATGGAACACAAATACTTTTTTTGATCACACAATGTTGCGGAGGGCCTCTCGAATGAGAGATCATTTCAATATCAGAGCCTCCTCCGAGCTAATACAACATTCAGACGAAATACACCTTTCACACACACACATTCATACTAAACATGGTGAATATAATAATAATAATAATAATAATATAATAATAATAATAATAATAATAATAATAATAATAATAATAATAATAATTATTATTATTATTATTATTGTGGCCAGATGATGTTCGGGGACCATTTGGGCTTTAGAGTTTCTCGACATTTGTCTTAAAGATGTAGAAAAAAATCCATAAAACCTCACGCAGGAAACTTTCCCGACCGGGAATCGAACCCGGATCCTCTGCATACGAGGCAGCGAAGTCACCTCGAGACAACAACAGTGGACTAACTATTTAGATTTGTCAGAGAACATTTGAAATTAAAATAGGCATCATTAACATAGTTTTTGAAGTCATAACTGGTACAAAAATAAACTCGTATTCGTTTACGTAAGGCAACGACAAAACCAGTTGTGTTATGGAATCGAAGCATGGACTATTTTAAAGAAAGATGAAAGCAGATTAAGGGTCTGCGAAACGGGGTTCATGTGACGAATAACCGGCTACATAAAATGGGATCAAAAGAAAAATATAGATATGATATTACACGATTCCTTGACTACATCTCTAAGTATCAGCAGAACTGGAAGAAGCATATAATGAGAATGGACTCGTCCAGGCTCTCTAAGGTAATATTGAAATTTCGCCGAAATGGAGAGAGTTCACTGGGTCGCCACATGAGAAGATGGAATGAAAATCCCATAACAATTGTTCTAGGGCCAAAATCTGATAGAATGAAGATGATGATGGTAATGACGATGATGATGGTAATGACGATGATGACGATAAAAAAGTATATCTGATCATATGAATAATGACAATGAAATGTAACCTAGAATATTTTTCTTGATGATCGAGGAAAATCAGAAATGAATCAGTCAAACTGGTGGGTATAGGATTTGAATCAGCAAACTCCCAAATACGATCAACAAACGATGCATGTAGGCATTGTTAGCTCATGGTGTTCATAATGTACTGTATGGCAGTGAGCACCCGCTACTGGAGGGAAGATATCAGTATAATAACAAATTGAAACACTTGAGAAAATTATCACCAGCAGGAATAGGCAGAAGAAGAATATAATTTACTGATCTTCATGCCCATAGATGGTTGATCATCATCATCACTGGGTGTAGTAAATTAACTGATTTAGGCCTAGTGTGTAGCAGAAATCAAAGAGAACGCTTTTGTTTGATTGTAATTATTACAAACACTAGAATGCCTTGGCCTACCAGCCAGCTGCTGGGCTGACATCCACATGTGTGAATTACAGAGGTATTCGATTATCTAATCAGTGTAGGGGTGACATGTGTCAGCATGTCGGGTCCCAAGCCGTTATATATGTTTTTCTCAACCTGGAGCCTCTACGTATTGTAGCTACCCAAATTCCTCATGATGCTGGGTGGACACAGATTCCACACTGACCGAAATTTCATAAGAAAATTTCTTCCCCCATGGAGACTCGAACCAGTGCAAGTTCCGTAGCTCTGCGACAAGACATCGTGTCTTAACCACTCGGCTACGGCGCGGGACAGAATTATACTACAATGTTGAGACATTTTTCAAACTTGTTAAGTTGTTTTTAATTAAAAAACGGGAAAATTACTTATCAATAATTAATCTAACATCAATTTCCAAATGACAGCCACATTTAAAATATAGAAGTCATACCTACATATAAAGCTTGCCACCTGCTTTATTTCAGTGATTTAGTCACATTTTAGCGATGGAAGTAAAATGCATTGCTCAATTTGAGCCGCCACTGAAAGCGTGTGGAGCGGGTTGCGTGGATAACTATGGCGCATAGTGAGCGGTACGCGTGTGCCCGACTTCTGTAGCCCGGAGACTGTGGTACATACCGGCCCAGGGCACCTGTTGGACCTCAACTTCAACAGCGCGAGGTGAGTGCACCCAATACAGGGCTCCTTATTTCTCTAACAAAAACTATCCACTCTGGTGTTCATAAATAAAAATATACACAACTTTAAATTAAATCCACTCATCACCCATATCATTTACTGTCATTACTTGTGATTTAACCGATTGTACAGAATCATGATGCATTTTAGAATGCTAAATTATGTTGCATATCATAGTTCTGTACTAAGTCTAATAGAGTTTCCCGAGTCGCATTATTTTCCCAATTAATCACAATTTCCGGCTTACATATGAATTATAGCTCTAATTTCTGTTTCACAAAATACAACCGAATTATAATGGCAGTGTAAAATGAAGAATTCTAAATTGTACTGTCCATTCAAGAAAGCGTTGCTTATATTTGCATTTTTATGAAATTGCGTTAGATATTTTTATTCAAGAACACTATTCCAAGAAACAGCAAATTTTCCTATATTTACGTCATATAGGGGCTATGCATGATAGAATTTTAAAATATGTCAAATATTTATAGAATTTATATTTAGTTGAATGTAACAATAATTTTACACAATAAATTAAAATGTTTTAATATAGAAAGTAATATTTATGTAACCCTTAGTACTAACATCTCTAGGAGAGCTGTATAATGCAAAATAGTTCCAATTAGGGCAAAGTTGGCCATTTCTTCATAGCAGTTATATCGTGGTATATATTTAAACACTATCTATTTTAAAATCCATTGATCACGTTCTTGCATATTTTTTTCTGCACGCACGTAACGAAACGTGCGAAACAAAAAAAAAAAACTTAAAACATTACTTTCAAGAGTAAATTTAAAAAATAAACAGTTGCATAATTATGTAACTTTGTCCTAAAATTTATGGCACATATATCAATTATACTAATTAGAATATGTATTAATCTTAATTTTAATTTTAGGACTTAAATATATGAGGCAATGAAGTACAAATATGAAAGTAATATATTTACTTGCACTTTTATTGCCTGATATTAACTTTCCATAGGGATTGAAAACATGATGAAACAAATAATACGAGTCTGTAATTACAAATCTTCCTTGTGTTTAATAATAATGAATGTTTATTACATTTCATATATCGTAATTTAGTGTTTGCTGAAACCTAAATCTAAAAATACTGAAAAAGAGAATTAAATTTTATATGACGTATTACTGTGTGAGAAACCATGCTAGTAATCACTATAACATTATAGCATCTTCAGTAATATGTCTTCTATGATGTTTATGCGCATAGCAGTAGTGTGTGTGTGTGGGGGGGGCACTATTGTCTATATTCATGTGTCTTGTGCAAGTGTAACTGTTATTTCATTTTAATTAATTATTATTAATGATTAGTGATGAAGTAGATATAGGCAATGGAATTCCAATTAAGCATTTACATTGAATGCTGATAAAAAAAACACAAAAAAGTCTCAGTCATGGATAAGAACATGGGATTTCCCGAATATGAATCTCAAATTACCGTCTGAACAACATAACCAAATACACATCTTCATTTTTATTATTTTAAAGTAAAAACGTCGCAGAAAAAACAAACACTTTCATTGAATAATAATTTAATGTTATAATTATTAGTCATTTCTTAAACAATAGTACCGTATGTTCATATAGGCTATACTTTTTTTTACTTTTTTTTTTTAATTCTTGCTTGTTTCCATTTTATCCGCTAAAATAACGAAATTAGAAACTTATAAACTCTAGTAAGTATTATATATTTTGTAGAGTTAGTCTGTGCATTAGAGAAGTTATCTGGGTCTCTTATCTAAAGTTTCTTATCATACGGATTAGACCTATTGATTGTAACATGTTCAACAGAAACTACGTCACATTATATTAGAATGTAATAAATTAATGGCCAACTACAGGTACGAATTTCTCGTATGTAGAAATGAAAAACAAAACAAAAAATACAAGAGCTATTTGAATAAAGGCCCGGAAATGGTCGGTCTCTAAGTTACAACCACACTACAGTACACATGTATACAGTTCACAAAAATGAAAGTGGTCGCACTCTTGAACAGTGAACATTCTTAGTTCCACTTCGGATCACGGTATTGTTGCACAATGCAAGCGCTTCTAGATGCCCAATTTTAATTATATGACGAATCATCTTTTAACCAGTTTTAATCATAATGGATTGTCTTCGTGACCAATTATAATACTGTATGAAGAATTATCTGCAAGCAATTTCAATAATATGCCGAATTTTCTCTGTCTTATTTTTTATGTAATGCCACAGGTTGTCATTTCGACATTTCTGGTGTTCTCTATTAGTATTGGCTTAATTGTAACGGACTTCTGAAGTTGGGGCGCCTAGAAGGCGGAGTTACGCTACGCCGATGATATGATAGGTGATAAATGATAATGAAGCGCCAGGAGAGTTCTTAACCTAAACTTAACCTAAATTCCAGACCATGAGCAATCAGAGGAATAATTCCCTTTAAGGAAAACATCCTATGGTTTAACCGGGAATTGAACCCGGGACCTCATGAATAGTAGTCAGAAACGCTGACCACTAACCCATGAGGCTGGTCCTGTCTTAATTATAAGAAGAATTATCTCTGTGACCAAATTTGATTATAAGACTAATTACGTCTGAAAAAATATTTATATGACGAATCATTCCTGAATCAATTTGATTTATATGATGAATTATTCGTTGACCAATTTTAATTATAACGAATTGTCTCTGTGATCAATGTTAATTATATGAAGAATCATTTCTTGAGCAACCAATTTTAAACATAACTAATTGTATCTCTGAGCATTTTTAAACATGAAGAATTGTGTTTATAACGGATTGCCTCTGCAACAAATTTTACTTATAACGAATAATTCTTATGACGAATTTAAATTATAAGACGAATTGGATCTATGTGCAACTTTCTGTAACGAGCTGCTTCCAATCTTTGTAAATCTACAGCACGGAGCGTACCACAACTTTACTTCTCTTCCGAAGAGAGACACTCCTAGGATTATTACGTTACATGACAGGGATATCGTGGTCTAGAAGAGCCGTTATTTGAAAATATTAGTAGTTTCATTGCCTTGTCGATTGTAAGATGTGATCGTATTGGGAGGATGAATGACTAATTGAATCGTAACTTTATGATTTACTTTATTTGTATGGATTTTCTAAATCAGACGCAAGTACAGTTATTTATTTTACACACCAAAATTCGGCGAGTTTCACTCGGCTTACGGCCACTAGCGTGGACACTGCGTGGGCTGCGCGAATTGATGACTCAATGCTTACAGTCACTTTTCCCGCTATCGGCCGCAGGTCGAGTGAAATTCACTGTATTTTGTTGCTGAGAATACATTTTTTATTTCTTTTTATTTACAGCCATAATATAAAAAATATTGATAAGATCGTGGTATAATAAATTAATGAATCCCATATTAATTATTAAAGCAGTCAATGATGACAGCATGAATTACATTTTTCTCTTTGATAAAAACATAAAACGTACTTGATCATGTTCGAACCTACAACCTCATGAATACCAAGTCGAAAAATTTACCATTAAGCTATAATACTATCATGAAATACATTTACAGTATAAGCATAGATATCAGGACACTTCAAACCGAGGTCCAACAACGCATAATATTGCCTTCTGTAAGAAGTAGTTAAAATGCTCGAATGAATCTTGGTTTTAGAGACAGCGACCACTTTCATGTTTGCCACCTGCACACTCCGATACATTGAAAGTTATTGAATCTGGCACCTCTGTGACTTGTAAACACAACAAAGAAGTCAAGGTATATATATATATATATATATATATATATATATATATATATGGTATAAGAAAAATAAATGCCTGGACGGGATTCGAACCCGGAACTCTGAGTCTGTACCTCAGCGTGTTAACCGTTACACCACCAGGCGAATCCAATTCAAACACTTATTTTTCCTATATATGTTTTATACTCTCCATTATTACTAGATGTCGCGAGAACTCGGTCTTCACTGCCATCTAGTAGCTTACTATAACAAGTAAGCTTATTTACAAAACCCAATTTACAAGTAAGCTTACTTGTTATAGTCAGCTACTAGATGGCAGTGAAGACCGAGTTCTCGCGACATCTAGTAATAATGGAGAGTATAATACATATATAGGAAAAATAAGCGTTTGAATTGGATTCGCCTGGTGGTGTAACGGATAACACGTTGAGGTACAGACTCAGAGTTCCGGGTTTGAATCCCGTCCAGGCATTTATTTTTCTTATCATACCATAAGCTTGCATTGCTCAATGTTAAAATTTAATTATAACATTATATATATAAATTTATATTCTTAACATTTTAACAATAAAGAAGAAAGGCGTTTGTACAGGGAGGACTGTACGCCTCTTTATTATCAATTCTATGTTATTTGTTTCAGCCCAAGGAATAAATGAATGACGTTACAAAAAAATGCATATGTAAAATAGAATACCGTTTTCATACAGTGATTAATCAATATATTTATCAATTTAAATAATCAATTGATTTGGCGTTTACTAGATGTAAATACATTTTTATGTTAATTAAATAAAGATAAAACAAAGTTTTATATGATTTTCATATTTATTAAAATACAAATTCGTAATAGCTGTTTCAGTATTTTGTACCTTCTTCAGACGAATTTGATCATGATTAAAAAATTAATTTGTTACCAATTTACGTTTATACATAGCTTTCCGTACTTTCATTAAGGGTTTAACGTAAATACAAGCCACAATATACTGTAGATCAGAGAGATGTTAGTTGAGAGCTACCAGAAGCATAAAAAATGTGAACACCAATGCTGGTGATGTACAAATCACTAGTCTCTCTTTATATTTTGAAGATTTTTAATATTTCTGAGTGTACAGAATAAAAATAAATAACGTTAATCTGCCAAACATAAATGCAAGTCTTGTTTTGAGTACACTAGCTATATAATTCAACTCATAAACATGTAATACCATGGAGTAATATGATAACCTTTTACAGGCTTTAACATACCAAGTCTACACACGATATGTCGGCCTCTGTAGTCTAGGCCCTAAGTTCATAGTCTCTGTCCGAGGGTTTAGGGGTTCAAACCCAGCCAGGATTGATAGCTTTTTCAGGAAGGAAAAATTCAAGGGAAAAGTTCTCCGGGAGGGACTTTAAGCCGTGGGTCTTGAGCCTGAAGATTTTTGGCCTCGCAAAATAACTGCCAGCGTAACTTAGAACATGTAAGCAAAATTTAGTCGAACTTTCTAATCCAAGTAATATATAGGTTGCCTCCTGCTAAGTGTCTCTTTGCTGCAAATGAGCGAACCACTTGTCACTCGTTGACATCTTAATAGGATATTAGTTAATTATAACATTAGAGTCGCATTAAAAAAAAGTATTGTTATACGAGTAAATAAGTGTAAATATATTAGTCTGGTTAAACAGCTGACACAAGGGAACATGGGGATGTACTACGGATATGGTCAGACACACTTATTGGAATTAAAACATATCTATAGAATTTAATTGAAACAAATAAGGTTCTGAAGTATAGAGGAGCTTCGGATTATGTGGACCCTTCGGTTTGAGTGGACCCTCTTAATATCTTATTTAATTGGTGCTGCCTTCGAACAGAACATATTTTAACTTCGTCCCCTCATCAACTTTGACGTGTTCAAGGCCAGTTTTTTTATTCTTTGTGTGAAGAAGGGTTTATTGTGATATTTATGAAAACGACGATTAAAAAAGTTTTTGAAGTTAAGAATTAATTCTTAAATTCTGCTATTGGATATTACAAATATTGAAAAATCTCCTACATATAATATATTATGTAGATTCTGTTTTAATATACTGACGGGTTTGGTTTGATATTATATGACATGGCGACAGTATAAAATAATTAAACGTAACAAAGGAATTTGGTTAATGTGGACCCTCCATGAGGCGATTAAAGTGGACCTGGGCCTACTTTACACGAATACGTATATTTTATCAATGAGGATGCTATCTGTAAAAACCATGCACTGAATTAATTTTGTTTAATATATTTGTAATTTTAGTAAACCCAAAGACCGTTACTGCAGATGAATGACGTGTGAATGTTATAATCAACAATATTTATGCAAAACATTAAATAAATATCAACGCTTTTAATTACGATCAACCATAAACATTTTCAGATTAATTCGTGTCTGTCTGTATAAATTAATAGAGTAAATAAACTTAAATCTAGTCTAAAAGCTAGGGTGGACTCTGGGGTCCACTTTATCCGAATATGGAGGCTAAAGTGGACCTTTCTTGTAATGTAAAAAGTTTATAAATTACGATGATGTTTCCATATTTGAATAAACAAACAATGCTATTTCACGTTATTACACTAATGATAATCACTGTAATTAAATAAAATTCAAATCCCTTAATTAAAAGAAGAACAAATTCAAAATAGGGGTCCATCTTACCCGAAGTTCCTCTACTCGTAATCCCTAATAATCATTGCCGGACTCGTGTCATTAAACTACATTTTCTTTAAGATTTTTTCCATTATCTTTGTTTCACTCTGCACATACTTAAGCAATATGTTTAACATAGGTTATAACTGGAAACACAGGTTCGCCATGCAGCTCCACATAACATAAAACAAGGAAGATGGTCTTTTGTTTGCTCTCCGATATCAAACCGTTTCCAATAAAGAAATTGAAGCAGTCCAGATTTATATCGGATTTCATTTTTCTATAGGGTATCACATAAATTTGATAACACTGTTCTATTAATACTTATATTTATTTCAAATTTATTTTGAGATGTTTTAATATCCTTGGGTGGTCATATCGCATCCAGGAGTTTTATGTGTGTGCCAATACATTATGTACGGTACTTGTTTGTATAATTCTAGTAAGAAAATGTAGATAGCATATTGGATTGATTAAAGAAATCTATATTATTGATAATGGTGAACTTCAATACGTTATTTTTTTAAATTGAATTCTATTACACCTAGACACATTAAGTCATCATAGATGAATATACTTATTATCCGTGTCAGGCAACTTAGTTCTTGAGGGCGGAGCCTCTCCGTTCAGTCAATCGTGTTTACGCAAGTTATAATGTCGTGCTTTGTCACTTAGAGCGGAAACCTAGAAAGGAGGAAAGAGATGGTGAATAATAGTGCAACACCGTGTAGATTTCTCATTGGAGGCGACCGATGAACTAAATCAAATGGCAAGAAGTTGTGCGTGCTTGCGTGAGTGCGTGTGCATGTTAAAGTGTGTGTCCATGCGTGCGCGAGAAAGAGAGACAGAGAAAGAGAGAGAGAAAGAGAGAGAGAGAAAGAGAGAGAGAGAAAGAGAGAGAAAGAGAGAGAGGAAGAGAGGGAGAGAGAGAAGAGAGAGAAAAAAAAGAGAACTACGCGACTCTCTATCTCTCTCTCTCCTAGAGAGAGCTACTATCTGGCTCGCTCTCCTACTCTCTTTCTCTCTCGCTCCCTCTCTCTCTCGCCTCATCTCTCTCTCTCTCTCCCTCTTTCTCCCCTCTCCCCTCTCTCTCCCTCTTTCTCTCTCTCCCTCTCTTCCCTCTCTCTCTCTCCTCTCTCCCCTTCTCTCTCGCCCTCTCCCTCTCTCTTCCTCTCTCTCTTTCTCTCTCTCTCTCCTCTCTCTCTCTCCTCTCTCTCTCTCTTCTCTTCAGTTTCTCTTTGTGTGTTGGGTGTGTGTGGTGTGTGCGCGCGCGCGCCGTGGGCTATTCTTTACAACATGTGACGCGACTTTTTAAAATTTTTTCATAAACTCCTGTCAAAATTTATTCTTAGGGTTCCATTTTTCAACTTATTTTATCTATTTACATTGGTTTTTACATTTGTTCTAACGATTATTTCATTATATTTTTCTATGATATTTAACTATATACGTAGTATGAAGACGTGGCAGTAATATTGATTTTAACGAATATTCTAAGAAAAATAAAGTCGTGTTGCAGTGCTGTACATAGATTATACTAATTAACTGTACACAATATACATAGAGTATATAATACTAATTACCTGTATGCACTTCAGAATTTCGGAACTTACCGTTTACTTTGGGCGTTATATTCTTTCATATGTTAGAGTGCTTAAATTGCGTTAGGTTAGCTTTTAGGTTCGTTAAATACCGTGTATATGTTGGCTGCATCCCGTGGTTCTATAGTGTAAACCGCTTCGCGTTTGTTGGCGCATGATGCATGATTCAAACTTTGATAAACAGTTCGTGTTACACGTTGTAAAGAATCCCATTTTTTAGACAATCGGATGCTGACCCCACCGGGACTCGAACCCCCGACCTTGCAGTTTGTAGCAAATTGTCTTAACCATTTATACTATGGTGTGCCCCCTAGTGGTACACACTAGTTAATAAAAACCATAAGGAGTATGCTATCTCCTCCCTTGACGTTACGTCACAAACTCGCTCCCTCTTCTGATTCAGTCTTCATTCACAACCAGGGAGTTCAAACAGTGGGAGGCTGACGGCAATACTTTAGAAAGACGGAGATTGTTAATAACGGTGATGGTGGGAACCTTCTTATTGCCAAGACTTGGAAGATGCGCAGACCTAGGTTAATTTGTATCGCTATTGGTCTTTAATTGTGGAACATAAAATGGGCACGAACGGCCGAACAAGTCTGTAGGTCTCTGCGCTGTTAGCGAATTCCGAAGTAATTGAGCTATTGAGGTTGTTCTGGTGATGCTATTTAAAATTTTTTTTTACGGTTCTCCACCGAACCTATCTACCAAAAATAACCATGCCCAATATATATATATATATATATATATATATGCTTTTAATGCTCTAACGGCCACAATTTTTAGACCGAGTTCGTTAACCAGCAGAATGAGACTATCAGGTGTAGGAGTTCATTTGAAATGGAAATTTAAAAATCGTTCTAGCGGTCGCAATTTTCGATGTTTCACAACGAAACTCAGTGTACGCTATTGGAATAAAACGAGGAAGTAATTATCAAGAAATCAGGGTAATCCGACCATTAGAAGTGGAAAGTAAAATTAAAAAAATTGTTCTAGTAGCCGCCATGTTTGCTTCGTTGCATTATATTGGTATATAGAGTGAATTTTAATTACACCGACAAAATGCAGGGACTGATTCTTGACTTCAAATGGAGGAAAAAAGTCCTATGATAAGTGTCCATAAATGCAACGTTGCCATGGTAGATGGCATTGACGAATGACATTCTCTCGGCCCTGTTACATAGCCTGCTAGATCCCCGGACTTAAACCCCTTGGATTTTTACCTCTGGTGGCATCTGCAAAGCGTTGTGTGTGCTGAACCAGTTCCTGATGAACATGTCCTCCACGTCGCCTATAACGCTATTCGGAGAGAGGCCGAACATGCGAAAGAGTGAGGCAATTCATGATACGACGTGTGAACGCGTGCATTGCATCCCATGGAGACCACTTTGAACATCCGTTGTGACGTGGATGCGGTTATGCTATGAACTGTGTCCCGGGAGGATTTGTTGTCGTTGCACGCACATCGTTCATTTCCGGAGACATGATTATAGGAACTTTTTACCTTCATTTCCAGTCAGGAACCAGTCCCTGAAGTTTGTCGGTATATAATACAATTTAACAAAACCTTAAATTGACAATGTATCCTATAAGAAACACTACTTTAATTTATTTAATGTTTTTAATAAAGTAATTTAAAAATTAATCAGTTAAAATTATTTAAATTTGTGTCAAATTATACAACAATATCCAAAAGATAACAACTTAGGTTGTGGTAGGTTTCTTTTATCTGCAGTCCGACATTTTAAATAAGTTAGCATAAGAAATTAAGTTTCTGCTTTTTAACAAAAGAAAGATATAGGTTTATTCCATAAATAGGAAAATTGGACATTAAAGGCCGGTTTACACGCTACGTCTTAATGTGCGTTTTATAGAACAGGACAAATCCTATCCGATAAAATGTGGTATGTAAACAGCGAAACGTACTACTTGTCGAGTGGGAAGGAAATCCAAGGTCAGATTGAAGAACTGACGGGAGAAGCATCATTTTGCGACAAAACGTACGTCTTGTATTCCGTTTTGTATGTTCTGTTTAAATGGATTTTCTCATGCAAGTGTCTTGTTTATATACGTATGGTGTACCAACTCCAGCAATTGACTGTAGGCTGAGGTGTCCATTCGCAAATAATTGCGCCAGTTATCATATTCTAATCTGAGTTCTTTCAGTAACAGGACGTGGAAATACTGACTTATTTTCAGAAGCCGCTCCCTTGACCATCTTGTCTTTTTCCTCTTCATCACTTTTCCTCCCGGTCGTTGAATCATTACGAAGGAAAAATAAAAGAAAGCAACTGGGCTTCCTCCATAATCAAATTAATTATGTCTTTCTCACTTTTAATAAGAAAAAGTCACTGACAATACACTACAACTCGAGTCTGGATTGGAACCGAGGTAGAAAATTGAGGGAAAACGTTACTGTATAAACGCTGGACAAAACGTACTTTTGTATTCCGTTTTGTACGATCGACAAAATGTACAATAAAACGTAGCGTGTAAACTTGCTTGAACTTCGATTTGCTGAGGAATTCGCTTAATTTAAGCAGTTTCTGCGTGACGGAGTTTTGTTGTATATTTTCTAGAAAAACAAAATCTCAATAAATTGAAACTCTACCTATTGTATGCATTCATAATAGTACAGTATGTCTTGAACCTTCATAACTGATTTTATTTAATCTTATGAAATTACAATTAATGTGATGAACTGATCCAGGAATAGAATTCCTATCCAGCATTTGCTTTCACTTTAGAGAAAAATACGAAACATCTCATGTGAAGTTTGGTCAACCAATATTTGAATTCGAAACATTTAAAATATGAGTCTCAAACTCTACTGTCTGAGTTAACGTTTTCCAATATATTTTCAATGAAACAATAAGTCGCAGCTTAAACATGTGTAGGTTGTGTCCCAAACATTTTATGAAACAGATAATTGCAGTTTATTTAAATATTCGTCACATAAGGAGTATCATGTGTAAAAAGTGTTACTAATACAACTTGATAAAATCCATAAGTACAATAAAGCAATGGAAATTAGCATAATTATGCCACTTTTCTTACAAGGGAACCATCAACCACTGCATGCCGAAACCTACCTTGAAAATTCTCCCAGAGAAGCTTGTGATGTACCACGGCCATGTCCAAAATATATCTGCAGTTTTAAATTACAAAGCACAGAAATTAAAGCTAGGATTCAGCAATGGCAGCCCACTGTATGGAACAGATGCACATCCCTGCACGAGTTAAGCGCAGAGCGGAGTGAGGTGGGACACGGCGCGGACGGCAGGTTGTGATGGTTTTCCAGTCTGCCAATACAGGAGTTTTATTACTTCCCTAAAGTTTAAATGTCCACCACTGTGGTCTCGAGGTAGCGTGCTGCCTTGTCACGCAGCGGGCACGGGTTCGATCCCCGGTCGGGGCAGTTTTTCTGGGTGAGGTTTTTATCGGGGTTTTTCCTCACCTGTAAGTCAAATGTCAGGAAAACTTTAAAGCCCAAACGGTCCCCGAAATCATATGGCCATCATCATCCTTATCATTATCATCATCATCATCCTTCACCGGTGTGGAAAGCAACGGGAAGCTACCACACCTACAATTCCCTAGTAAAGCTGCAAGCATAGCATGAAAATGCTATGATTGCAGTGAAGGACCTGCCTTCGGGCAGAATTACTATGGATGGATAGTTTAAATGAGAAATTTGGCGCTTGATTTTAGTATCTTGCAGTTAAAAAGAATTACTATTTATACTATGGATGGCAGTTAAAAATGACATAATTTGTTTGGACACGGCCTTAGTATGCCACAACGCTTCTATGGGAGAAATTTAAAGATAGGTTTCGGCATGCAATGGATGAGAGTTTACTTGTTAGTACAAATGCACACAGGATACACCTACAGTACATAAAACATTAGAAATACCAGTACCGATACTATGCTACGTAAGTGAGGCATGGATGATGAAAAAACGAGGAAATTCATCGTATCACAGCCAGTGAGATGAAGTTCATGCCATCGACAACAAGTTATTCCCGATGAGATAACAAAATAAATAAAGTGGTCCTGGAAGAACTGCATTTAGAATCAGTTATTCTTTTTATAAACATGATGCAATTAGAAAACTCATATACATTCCACAGATGAAGTGAATGAAAGTGTGGGACGAGGTACCAGAGCGTAAATACAACCAAACACGCCCACAAATAAAGGAGCAGTCATATGTCATGCATCAGTGTGGTTTATTTGAGGGCGTATTCTACTGATGATTGTGCATCACACTTGGAATTAGCACGTCCGCTGAGAGACTGAAAGGTTCAGATAGTACAATCTCTCATGACGTAATATGCTGCGTAAGACATTCCTCGTGATTGCTTTCTTCTGAGCTGTGGACTGTATAATGTATGACCAAGAATAAAATCCCAAAAACCCATGTTTTACATCTGACCACATGGAAAGAGATCTTTGGGTTGCCTGAGGAAGAGATGGATTAAAAATCCAGCCTTGAGATCAGCCTTATACTTATGGAAGTTGATGATTAATACAACTACGGAACTTTAATAAGTTGATTAACTTGATGCACTCGAAAATCCGAAAAAATGCAGACATAAAAAAAATACTTAAAAATCGGCATTTTTGCTTCAGATATGAATGCAATAGAAACATACTACACCACACAACTTAATATAAGCTCTATGTGATTTAGACTTTAGTGGATTATTATGGACTTTACAAGCTTTAAAGCTTGACAACTATGTCGGGTTCGAACACCCAACTTTTGAGTCCATTGTCATTTAAATGTTCTATCCAGAAGAGTGAGTGAGAAAAACAGCCTCACGGGGTGACACGGTCTCTCATCAAATTAGTTTATTTATGGTATAAAGTCTAATATAATCGATCAGTTAGCTCAAAGGTTAGCGTTTGAGACTCATCTTCGGGAAGTTCCGGGTTCAAATCCCGGTGCTGACCAACTGAAATTTTTCCCAGGTTTTGCTCAGTCAACAAAGCAATTACGGAGTTGAAATTTAATTACCAGGATTAATTTCATTATATTCAACATTTGATATTATCAATAAAGATATTCCATTTCATAGTAATTCTGCCCGAGGGCAGGTCTTTCACTACAATCATAGCATTTTCATGATATGCTTTGCAGCTTTACTAGGGAATTATAGGTGTGGTAGCTTCCCGTTGCTTTCCACACCGGTGAAGGTTGATGACGATAATGATAAGGATGGTGATGGCCAGAATATTTTCGGGGACTGTTGGGCCCTACGCGTCCTGACATTTGTCTTACAGGTGAGGAAAAACCCCGAAAAAAACCTCACCCAGGAGCCTGTCCCGACCGGGAATCGAACCCAGGCCTGCTGTGTGACAATGCAGCACACTACCTCGAGACCACAGCGGTGGACAATAAAGATATAGGCTAAGTGATTAGACCTTAAATGTTAACGCGTCTATAAGTAAAATAAACAAGTATACTATAGATTATTTACTATCACTCTAGGATTTTTTCATAATTTCCATGGGGAAAAATTATGATATACATTAAGTTACATAATGAAAAATGGTGCCCGCACCGTATAATGCAATTGTTATAATTCAAAATGATTCCACCCACGCTGTGCTATATTAAGCACAAGTATCCAAGTTGTGAGCTTCAGTAATAAAATATGGTAATTTATTATGTAGACCTAGTAGATGTACAGAGTTATTATTATCATTATTATTATTATTATTATTATTATTATTATTATTATTAATTATAAGTATCGCTACTTTTATGCAAGTTATAGCTTTTATATTTGTGAAGTTCTGCATTTTCTTTTGCAAAGAAAAAAAACTCTAATAGGAGTTCTCTCTTGGTACCACTAAGTTATTAAATGGACGTTTTACTTTAGTGAGAGATAGAGGAGGATTATCCTTTGGAACTTATTGGGATTAGCCCTGAAAGAAAAATTGACTTAGCATAAACATAACATATATAAGTCAAAATTAGAATATGTCACAAATAAGGAAATTAGAAACATAATGGAAGCAGAAGAATGCATAATTGAAAGAATTGAGGAGAAGGAATTAAAGTCGTTAGGACATATTTTAAGAATGGAAGATGAGCGATGGCCGAAGCAACTACATCAATGGAACCGACCAGAAAGAAGAAAAGAGGGAGACCAAAGTTAACATGGAAGGAAAACATGAAGATAGTAATGCAAGCAAGAGGGCTAAGCATTGAAGATGCCCAAGATCGTAGGCTTTGGAGGTTTAGCACGGGAAGACGGCAGCAGCCGTAAAACCTCGAAGATAGATCGATATATTATTTTTATTATTATTAGAAAACTATGGCTGGAAAGTACTTGAAGACGGAACAGGCAATTCAATTTATTTATGTTATATTTAGTTTAATAAGTTCAAGTTCTGGTCAAATTTATTTTTTGAAACGAAAAATTAACGTCTGAATCGGAAATCGAATCCTGGTTCAGAGTTAATAAAAAAAAAGAATCAATTCAATGCCTACATCTTGAAATGAAGATGATTATTATTATTCTCCCTTCAAGGAATAGATGATCTAACTGTTCCGGTCTCTATCGTCTTACGCGGTCTACCCAAATTGTTATAATCTTAAATATTGTAAGTTATATCTGTTTAAGGAGCGGAGTGACTTAAGACTGCGGAAATGTTTGTTACGATTCGAGTACATGTTATGATTTGAGTGCATTCAAATCACCCTACCCGCTATCAGTATAAACCGATCACGTAAGCAAGAGTACCTTTGGTATTATCGGCGATTTACTTATTCTAATGAACAAACTGCTTCAATCCTTGTTGTTATCAGACCGTTAAATAGAAGCATTATGCTATTTACATAAAAAAATATGTTCTCTTAGTATATTTCAAAGACGATAGAGTGCATGCGTAGGTAAATTGATAGTTAACACATTTCTGTCCCTATTCCTGCTTATAAGGAAATACATTATGTTCCATGCTGCTTCCCCCAAAGAAACGAAGTTACCTGTTGCTATATTTCAGATCGGAACTAGGCGTGGCACTATCATTATTACAATTTATATATTTGGGATGACACTGTTTTAATAACCAGAGCTAGTTCAGTAGTGTTTGGGCAACTTGTTTCATTTAATAACCTTTCAAGAATTCTATATCATCCTCAGTCAAATTTTAGTGCATGCGACGTCACTATGGAAGGAATCTATCTTCATACCCCATCACAGATGGAGAATGGAACATGCAACATCACTGCAGTTGAATTCAAAGTCATGTTTATCTCTGGTTTTAACTTTAAAACTATTAATTAACAGAATTGAACTATGGAATTCTGGTTAAAATTAACGTGAAATAAACGGCTCGCTTAGTTTGATTTCTCATGAATGTGATTGGTAACAAATGTATGGTAGGTAATCGTTCTGAAAATTTCTGGCCTAATTTTCTGGAATTTGTCTAGCTGTTGAAAAAAAAAAGATTAATTACACATAGAAAATTCAATTAACTGGGAACTGAAATAGTTTTACTGCTCTAAAAATTGTTAATTAAAATATATTTTATAACATGTTTTCCATAAAGATATCTCACAACATTCACATAATTAAATATGGTTTTAGCATATATGTAAGCTATTAATGAGTACATAGTCTGAAGTTTTAATCTAGATTGGCAAAAATGTTAATTTTGTTCTGTAAAATAACATTCTTTGACCTTTTAGGAAATTGTATTAATATTTTATGCCACGGTTCCATTATAATTTATTCTGTATTTAAAAATGTACGATATCATTAAATTCCACTGGGATGATTAATAAATAACATTTTATTTCTGCTCTGTTAATCTTGAACATGACAAAACAGGTAACGCAGCGCGTAACATTACCGACCAGCGGTCAGCAAACATTGAAGTTATATCCGGGAATATAATCAACTTCCGTATGTGATTCACTTCACTTGTCCGTGTATAAAAGTTGTGAACACGTCGCTATTATCATTTTCTGTATTCATTTGTCCATTATTAATAGAGAGATCGTCGGTTGTTTAATGTCTTTGACATCGGTCGATTCCTAATAACCAATTTTGTCGGTCCATCCAATCTCCTGGTTGTAGATGTTTCTCCTTCACGTATAAATATATTCCCTGACTCCAGAAAGTTTTATTTTAGGTCTTCCGCTGCCTCGTCTTCCCTCAGGTTTCCATTCCAAAACACATTTTGGTAACCGATCCTCTTCCATTTTCTGGACATGTCCATTCTCTGGACATGTCCATTCTCTGGACATGTCCATACCATTTTAATTGCTGAGTTTTAATATAGGCCTAATCTAAAATAGTGTCTTCAATCTTCATTTTCTCCCTCATAACTGAGTTCCTAATTTTTTCTCTTCTTGAAATTCTTGCTGCCCTTCATATAAAATCCACTTCAGTTGCCAAAATATACTTATTTTTTGTTGTTGTTAATGGCCAAGTTCTGCTAAAAAAACATAAGTAATGCTGCTTTTAACAATTGTATGATATATATTCATTTTACTTTTATTACATACCATCATTAATAAATCATTATTATTATTATTATTATCATTATTATTATTAATATTATTATTAAATCATCATTATAATTATATTATCGTCACTGTTTAGATTATTATTGTTATGTTGTTAAGTAGTTGCATGGAAGTTGTGTGAATCATAGCCTTCAAAAGAAGCAAGGCCTAGGAATAAAGGTAGATGACTTCTCCATTTCGACATCTCAAGCGCAACTCTTTGGTTATATCATGCATTTTGCGTCTTGTGTAATTTTCAGGAATTTCCTTATAATGTGATTATTGTTAATGACTATTTAACTCATGCTCCAAATGGGAGTCAATGACCAATCACGATTCAATGTATCTTGTTTTACAACCAATCACAGTCGTGTTTCACCCGATATTTATCAATTAAGTTTATCATAAGTAATGCCACGAGTGATTTCCAAATTATCGATAAATTCACGACTCACGAAGTGAGGAGTGAATTTATCTAGAGAATTTGGAAATCAAGAGTGGCATTTGTTAGGACTATTTAACGAATAAAATTAAGCTCTTTACTCACAAATCATTATTTAACTATAGTTATTTTAAAATATTTATATATTTAATGTAAACGGCGATGTTTGAAAACAAATGAGAAACGATAGGTACGCTTCTACTGCTTCTTTTGTTTATCACTGCAACCAGATCATACTATTTATTGCCAAAGGAACGCAATATTGTAAGAATGCTCTCTAGTGGAGAAAAAATGAAACACATCAATCTGTATATTAATTCATTTCTGATGTCGTATGATGTAAATATGACAATTATATTTTTCTCGATTATTACCTGGGAAAAAATACATTTAAGAAAGTGCAAACAGTGGTTTCTTTTTTTGGTGGTATAATCAATTGCTACAAATGTTGACATGTAAGCACTATTATATACAATCTGGTAGCCGTATTTGTTATAGGCTCAGTCACTGCAAAATAACGGTCAGACCTGTTCAGAATATTAAAAAGGAGGAGCTTTGTTTAATATATGATAATCCTAACACTGATAAATATTTCGTGAAACACGACTCTGATTGGTTGTAAAACAGAAATCATTGAAACGTGATTGGTCATTGACTCCCATTTGGGGCATGAGTTAAATAGTCATATTAAATAAAGTTCTTCCTTTTTAATATTATGAAGAGGTAACATTATTTTGCAGTGACTGACTCTCTAAGAAATACGTTGAATATAGCAATTTATATATTAAGTTGTAATAATCCTAGAATCCATGTGGCTAGCAGATTGTATATATAGTACACGAATGTAACCAGAGACTGCTTGCGAGATATAATAGAAAAACAATTGTAGCAATTGATTACACCACAATAAAAGAAACCACTGTCTGCACTTTCTTAAACGTATTATTTTCCAGGTTCCAGAAATATATAATTGACATATTTACCTCATAGGACATCAGAAATAAATTAATAACCTATAATGTTGGTTATATACAGTTTGATGTGTTTCATTTTTTCTCCACTAGGGTGCATTCTTACAGTCATAAAGTTAAAATGTACCTTTTAGGTCAGAGCAGTCGTCCTCAACTTATGAAATATGTATACTTTTTTGTCTGAACGCCTTTCAGAATCTCTATTCCATCTTCAGCAGATCTTTCTTCACTACATTACTTGATGTTCTCGGTACTGTTCCAAGTAACGTAGCGAAGAAAGACCTGCTGAAGATGGAATAGAGATTCTGAAAGGCCTTCAGACAAAAAAGCATACATACTTTGTAAGTTGAGGACGACGGCTGGCCTAAAAAGTACATTTTAATTTTACTTTATTTCATGACTATTCACCTCAACGGTTTTAAACACTGAATTTTATTTGTATTCATCTTACAGTATTGCGATCCGATTTGGCAATAAATAATATGATCTGGTTGCAGTGATGACAAATGAAACACATATTTCTCATTTGTTTTCAAACATCGCCGTTTATCTTAAATATACAAATATTTTAAAATAACTATATTTAAATAATGATTTGTGAGTAAACAGGTTAATTTTATTCGTTAAATAGTCCTAACAAATGCCACTCGTGATTTCCAAATTCTCTAGATAAATTCACTCGTCACTTCGCGACATCGTGAATTTATCGATAATTTGGAAATCACTTATGATAATTTCCTTTGCAACTAAACTGTAGTATGATTATTGCAATGGCGTGCGGTGGCCACAACAGTACGACGAAAATGCATATAACACTTTATAACAAAATTATATGCTATTATTTTATTTAACAAGAAACTTTAGCAAATAAGGTCATTACACTCATTAGCATTGCAATTCAAATGTGGGAATGGAAGGGCCAACAAATTTTGCTTAGATTATTTTTTCAGGTTTGAGGTTCTTTTGCGTTCTTTTACGATAGAGTACTCATTGCTTTATTTCCATTCCACAGGAACCTATACTTAGGATGTTTATGGGTTGAAACATCCACGGGCCTTGGCCGAGTTTGAACCCGCGAACCTTGGAACCATAGTCGAGCATGACAACCTATTTCAAAATATCAGCTTATAAATAGTAGAGAGCATTTATTATTCTACATGCACTTCTGGAAACCTATCATAAGAGTATTGTATATAAATATTGAACATGCCCATGTATGTACGATTAAATAAAACCTCCAAAAGAACCCAACATAAAAGTTTCTCTACTCCGTAAACATGACCGATAGTTTCATCACGGGAAACTGCTGCTTTTGTTAAACTTCCTAGATTAATGTACCCGATTTTCGTCCAATTAGTATTTTTATCTTGGCCTCCTACTCTAGAAACAAAAGTTTTAGCTTTTCGAATGTATGAGTCACTAAGAGTAAAAATCCAATTAGAGAATAAAATAATATAACAGGTGAGCAATTTTAATTACCTGGGATACAATGTATCATGTAGAAAAAGTGAAGACATTGAAAACAAAATAAATAAATTTAATTATACATGTGACACCATAAAACGAAATCTCAAAGGAACTAGAAAGGAGGCACTTTTAAAATTTTATAAAACAATGGCGGTTCCAACAATACTATATGGATCGGAACACTGGGTCTTAACCAAAAATCAGGAACGAAGAATAGAAAGGTCAGAAATGAGGTTTCTAAGGAGTGTGACTGGCTATACAATAACAGACAGAAAACGAAATGAAAATATACGAATATATCTAAATATATTCAAACTATTAGATAGAATTACACAATACAGAGATGAATGGATTGACCACATCAATAGAATGGATAATAATATAATTCCGAAACAGATTCTTCATTACAAACCACTAGGACGAAGAAATGTTGGAAGACCCAGTAAAAGATGGACAGACCAATTCTAACATGAGATCGGAACAGACCAGCAGGTATAATCCTTGATGCTGCTGCTGATGATGATCTTGGCCGAATAATAAAAAATTCCAACAAAATAATACATTAAATTGTTTACTGACGTTTGTATAGGAAGGTGGCAGCCAACCTCCTACTACCTCAAGGGTCTCCTAAGACCTATAGTGGCACCACTTTACCTCTAACTAACTAACTAACTAACTAACTAACTAACTAACTAACTAACTAACTGGCTCTATCGAACCCGTATCATGACCACGTGGACATAAACTCTCCATACATCCCTATGTTGCTGTTTTCAAATCATCCCTTGAATAATCTAATTCCCTCCTATTATGGTTAAAATTATTCTCCCACCTTATTTTAGGTCTACACTGGGTGTTTTCACTTTCATATTCTTATGAGAATATTCCATGCAGATCTTTCATTCCCCATTTTTGCCACATGTCCTGCCCATCTTAGTCTACGAGACTTAACAGCTCCTATTATATTCTATTTGGCTTCCTATAAAGATCATGCAGCTCACTGTTATGTAGTTTTCTGCATTCAACTGTTTGTTCATCTCTCTATGATACAACATTTTTCCTAAGAATTTTATTCTCAAATACTCGTAATCTTCTCTCGTCCCTTAAAGCAAGAGTCCATGTTTCGCATCCATATAATATCCATCCATAGTAATTCTGCCCGAAGGCAGGTCCTTCACTGCAATCATAGCATTTTCATGTTATGCTTGCAGCTTTACTAGGGAATTGTGTAGGTGTGGTAGCTTCCCGTTGCTTTCCACACCGCTGAAGGATGATGATGATGATGATAATGATAATGGTAAGGATGATAATGGTAAGGATGATAATGATGATGGCCATATGATTTCGGGGACAAGGCAGCACGCTACCTCGAGACCACAGCGGTGGACTCCATATAATATAACTGGGAGAATAACAATTTTATATATTTCCAGTTTAACGTTTCTTGAAAGGAGTTGGAATGACAAGAGTCCCTATAATGCATAATAGCTTGGATTTCCAGAATAGAACCTATGTTTAATTTCTTTGTGCATCTCATTCCTATTCGTAATTATTGTTCCTAGGTATTTGAAATAATTTTACCTTTACTTTCATTATTATTAATTTTATATTAATTAATAATATTATTAATAATAATAAAATTGTACGTACATGTGCAATTTTACTGACCTGTTAATGTCTGCTGCATGTGATAATAATAATCTCTCTCAAACATGTGCTTCCCTTTCCGAATTAAACATTTTTCAAGATAATAATATAACGTTATGCTTGTGTTATTTCGCATGGATAATAAACAGTAATCATGTCAACTAATATTTACTGTAATCATTTATATAATGTAAAATAACATGAGACCAAGGATTTTGAGTTACTTTACAATATTGTCACAAACCGTAACACCGGTGTTGTGTATCACATTTTATTTCTGTACTTAGCACAAAACGATCGAATGTATGGTGTAACAATTATGATCCTAGATGATTCGGGCTACATTTTTGAATATAGTATTTGAAATGGGGTCAAGTAATCTCTTGAAGATAAACTGAGTAGCATTAAAATTGAGGAGTAATGAAATTCCTTTAAGTAAACTGAAATTAACTTTCAGAAGTCATTCTAATCACGCGATTATTGTACTGCCATTTTAAAGCCAGTAAATTCAATCACTTCAGTTTTTCTTGGTTAATTAAAGCTGCCATTTTATTTGTATAAACTTAAAGAATGGAACAAATTACAAAGTTGTATTAGGAACTGCAATACAACACACCTTTAATTGCTTGTTCACCAACAAGCACACTCCTGTGGCCAGTTGTACGTCTATAACTACACGACCCCAGGGACAGATTATACCTAACAAATAAAATGCATACATTTTAGACTAGACCGCATCGCATGTCCTCTCTCACTCAACTGCAATGCTATGAACTCGTGCATTTCCTATCAAGATTGTTTGTTTATATGTTTCTACTTTAAAATAATGAAGGTAATTATGATGTCAGAAGAAAACTCCTATAATTGGGAATTTTGGCAGGGATGTAAGGTTCCTTCCGGGAAATTTTTAGAGAGATCTAATCAATTTCAATATCTTGGATATTATCTCTCTATCTGGGATGAAAAAAGATATCCCTGAAAAAATTACTAGTTATAATAAAAATTTAGGAATTATTAATCAAGTTATGAAACCATCCCCTGTACAAAAAAAACAGATTACGTTTATATAACACTTTGGCTAGACCAGTGTTGACCTATGGTAGTGAAGCATGGACACTAAAAATACAACATGAAAGCAGAATAACTGCTTGTGAAATGAGATTCATGCGCAGAACAGCGGGTTACACCAGATGGGATCGGAAAAGGAACACCGATATCTTAAAAGAATTGAAGACTACGCCAATTTTGGAATATATTAAACAGTACCAACTAAATTGGAAACTCCACCTTGAAAGAATGAGTTCAAATCGGATCCCCAAAGCTGTTTATAATTATACAACAAGAGGACGAAGATCACTGGGCCGTCCTATGAAACGCTGGAGGGAAAATTTTTATAGGATCGTAACATGCCTTGGCCTAATACTTGGAAGGAAGAAGAAGATGGAAGGTTCCTTTTGTGAAATATAGAAATGGATTTAGAGATGATAATACAGATAATAATAATAATAATAATAATAATAATAATAAATATATAATAATAATAATAATAATAATAATAATAATAATAATAATAATAATAATAATAATAATAATAATAATAATAGACTCAGAAGTAAAAAGGAAATAAAAATATATACAGACATTCATAGTGATATTAGAAAACGAAGGTTAAAATTTTATGGCCATATTAAACGAATGAACTCAAATAGGCTTACAAAACAGATAATGGAATTCTACGAAAACAGAAGTAAAGCTCCAGTGGATACTATGAAGTGGATTGATGAAGTCAAAAAGGTTAAAATTGGCAGGAATTACTAAAGAAGATATCCCAAACAGAGATATATTTAGAATTAAGGTGAATAAGTGGCCAAGTTGACCAAGAGGACAAACCGAAGAAAAAAACTGGAACAACTTGGACATATGATAGAAAACAAGCTCATAGCAAAAGAATGAAATAAATTTGGGCTCAAAGGAAACGCTTCTAAATACTTTGCGTAGTCCTACATGGGCTCATCCGCAATTAAAAAATAAAAAAAAATAGTCCAATAATAATAATAATAATAATAATAATAATAATAATAATAATAATAATAATAATAATAATAATAATAATAATAATAATAATAATAATAATAATAATAATACAACATCCGCAATTAAAAAAATAAATAAAAAAATAGTCCAATAATAATAATAATAATAATAATAATAATAATAATAATAATAATAATAATAATAATAATAATAATAATACAACAATGATAGTAAAAACTTTTGTACCTTATATAACACAGTCTTCCTCAACTATAATATTTTCTGTTATAATCTTCGTTATATTATTAAAATTCAAAGCTTTTCGAAGACATGCTCCATCCTCAGGAATTTTCTTGATATTCAAATTATTTATATATTTTTTGAATTTTAATAATATAACGAAGATTATAACAGAAAATATTATAGCTGAGGACGACTGTGTTATATAAGGTACATTTTTTTATAATTGAAATAATTTTAACCTCAACGGTGTTGAAAATGATTATTAGAAGCATAAGTAATAATAATAATAATAATAATAATAATAATAATAATAATAATAATAATAATAATAATAATAATAATAATAATAATAATAATAATAATAATAATAATAATAATAATAATAATAATAATAATACTAACAATAATAATAATAATAATAACAATAATAATAATATTGAACCCATAGGATCATTGTCGCGCGGTCATATATTCCTATCCTGAGCTAATGTTTTCCAATAAACCCCTGTAGGACTATAATTTACCTCAAATCCGGGGTAATACTATTCTCCCACCCCATTTTCGGCCTGCATTATCTCTGATTTTTTCAAGAATTTTCCATGCCTCTCTTACATTCCCCATTCGTGCCACATATCCTTCCCATCTCTGTCAACGAGACTTAAGTATTCTCATTACATCTGGTTTCCCATAAAGATCATATAGCTCAGCGTTATGTAGTCTTCTTCGTTCACCTGTCTACTCATCACTCTTGGGTTCAAACATTTTCCTAAAAACTTTATTCTCAAATACTCGCAATATTTTCTCCTCCCTTGAAATAAGAAACAGTGTTTCGCATCATATAACATAACTGGAAGAATAACCGTTATTTATATTTTTTCTGGGAGGTGTTAGGTTGACATGAACCCCTGCATGCATAATAGAATGAGATTCGGAAGTTCAGCCTATGTTTAATTTCTTTCTTCACATAATTCCTCTTTGTAATTATTGTTCGTACAGATTTGAATTCAACTCCCTTCATTTTTCATTAATTGTCCATTTCCATTATATTTATGTGTATCCTTCAACAGAATGCACGTATTGACCATTAGCCTAATAATACTGCATCATCAACATATGCCAACAGCTAATTAGTTCCATTGAATTGTATTGTTTCTTTATCCTCTGTAAATAGTAATAATAGTAACATTAGTAGTAATAAAAATAACAATGAATTAACAAGAAATGTTTGCAATTGTATCCTAATGACGGTAAACATATAAATACATATTTTGATTACCGGTATGTCTTCTTTCTTTTCTTCTTCGAATGCCTTTGTGTAATTTTTAAGCCAGTCTCCTGGAAAACAGACCTCCAAAGACAACACAAACATACAGTATTATAGAAATGAACATTTATTTCAGGGTCCCGTAAAATATAGCTATTGTCAGGCTAATCTCCAGCGTGAATTTAATCGGATACTACGAGTTTCGGTTTAGAATCATTAAAATAATTCAGGTTAAAATATTGGCGTTTGGTTGCTGTAAAGCGATACATATAAATGCATTTCAACAGAACGTGGACATAATCCATTTAATGAAACAACAAACATTTAATTAGAATTCAAGCAGCGCCACGAGGTAATTACTAGCACTAAATAAATGGCTGTTTGTAATTAAAATTAAATAACCTTGTAAAATCTAACAAAAATACAACCTGGAGTTCCCCGTAAAAATAACTTATCCTTTTCACTACAAATTAATCACGTTCATCGCCAATCGTACATCACATCTATACGTGAATACGAACTGTGATTTTGTCGAGTGCAAATGTAGAGCCATGTTTCGAGGAACCTTGCTATATTTAAATATGGTAGAAATCATATAAAAATTGTTAAATATATTAATTTTCATAATAAACAATATTTATGGATTAGGCCTTATGGTCTGTTCCGCTTCAAAATTAATGTTGGCCCTTCCAACGGTTTTATGATGTTATCTTTCTATCTTTCCAAGAGGTATGTAATTGACTAGTTTTTGGGGCAGAGTTTATAGATGGTCTGTTTTCCTAAGTAATGTCACGAGTGATTTCCATGTCATGGATGAATTCATGAGTCACGAAGTGACAAGCGAATTTACCTGGAGGATTTGGAAATCAAGAGTGACATTTGTTAGGACCATTTAACGAATAAAATTAAGATATTTACTCAAAAATCATTGTTTAAATATAGTTACTGGTATTTTAAAATATTTATATATTTAATGTTAGCGGCGATATTTGAAAACAAATCAGAAATGTGTGGTCATATTTCATTTGTTTATCCACTGCAACTTGATCATATTATTTATTGCCAAATAGGATCGCAATATTGTAAGAATGGACTCTAGTGGAGAAAAAATGAAACACATCAAACAGTATATTATAACAGCATTTAGGGTTATAGTTAATTTTTTAGTAAAGAACTCAGTAAAATCATTATTTAAAAACACAATTATTGAATTCACATTTATCAAATGTGTAGTTCAAAGGAATCTGTCCATTATTTGCCACATTCAATGTATTTGTTGGAGAGTCAGTCACTGCAAAATAATGCTCTGACCTGTCCAGAATATTAAAAAGGAGGAGCTTTATTTATCACAAAAGGAGTAGCTGGTAAAGAGCGAGGTGAAACAAGACTGTCATTGGTTGTAAAACAAAATTAATTGAAACGTGATTGGTCATTGACTCCCATTTGGGGCATGAGTTAAACAGTCATTATAACATACAAATTTCATGCTGCTAAAATTAACTTCCCTTCAGAAAAATAAAGCACTTTCAAAGGAAAGTTTTTTTTAATGCCCCAGGTTGTCTTTCGACATTACTGGTTTCTCCTGGCATTGCGTACTTGTAACCCACTTCTGAGGTTGGGGCGCCTGGAAGGCGAGGTTACGTTGCCCCGATTATATGATGGGCGATGATGATGATGATAGTGGTGCGCCAGGAGTGTCCCTAATCCTAAGCTTAACCTACAATGAATATGAATGGTGATGATTGCGATGGCCATATGATTTCGTGGACCGTTCGGGCCTTAAAGTTTTCCTAACATTTGTCTTACAGGTGAGGAAAAACCCCGATAAAAACCTCACCCAGAAAAACTGTCCCGACCGGGAATCGAACTCGGGCCCGCTGCGTGACAAGGCAGCACGCAACCCCGAGACCACAGCGGTGGACCTTTCAAAGGAAAGTTATAATGTTGAAACAATCTCTCTTGATTTCATACACGTTGCATTACCAAATATAAGTGTAATCAAACTATTTTTATCTTAGTTACGCCTCTATACTTTTCATATTCATGAGCATAGTTTCGAGAAACCCTTTTTGTGTTGGTCCAAAACTGATTCCGGCTCATTGTGTTAATGAAGTACTGTATTATATTGTTAGTTAACATTCCTCAAGGAACATGTTAGACCGCATGTTGCTATTCTATACCTCATTAGTTACCCATGTACCATCAAAACAGAAACATTTGTTTCTGCAAGTCTCGGTGAATAGTGGCAGTTTAAAGAAATTTATCATACATTACCAACAAGAATACACTCATTCTACCATGCGATTATGATTTTTCATAACTTACAAAAATAAAGTACAGTCAAGAAAGTGTGTTTGTTACAGATCAGTGAATGAATTTGTTTCTGGAGAATAATGACGTTTCTTACTTTAACAGCATTCAATCTTCAGAGTTCCTGCAGCTGCAGTCTACTTAACAAATCTATAACAAGCTGCCAACAGAAGTTCAGTTACCAAATACAAGAGATTTAAATACCTGGCGTGCTTTGCTATGCTTAAATAAATGAAATATTAAAGGTTAATTAAATTGTATGGAATACGCTGAGACGAACCAAATATGGGGGTTGCTAGTCAGTTTTTAATTTCGGATTTCAGTTAAACGTCCACTCCTAATTATCAGATTTCGCTCATTTTCGGATAATACCTACCTCGGTTTAATTTAATGGGATATACTGAGTTTCGTTGTAAAACATCGAAAATTGTGACAGTAGAACGATTTTTAAATTTTCAGTTCAGGTGAACTCCTACACCTAATGGTTTTAGAGGGTCTAATTGTAAATCCAAGCCATCCAGGGACCCACTCAAACATACACAAAAAATTAATCAAAATCGGCCCAGTCGTTTAGGAGTAGTTTTAGTGATATACACGTGCAGATGAACTAAGAATTACATAAAGTGTCCTTTACAGTTAGGGTTTCAGAAGTGGCTACTGCCAATGTTTGGGTCACATTTTCTTTATTCGTAATAAAATGAAACTTAGTGATACAAGATTTCCATAGCAGCAAATACGCATAATACAGTTTGAGATCCAAGTAAAAGGAGAAAAAGTAATTGATATACGGAAACTTTTTAAGCATATGCAATCACACTATATTTATTTCTGCAACCGCATTTAAACAACAAATTGGCTGCATATTATCAGAAAGTGATCTCAGTAAAGGTGACGAATAATATCAAGAGACAGTAATATAATGTTGTCTCACGGATCTAATACTGTTCTGAAATTTACTATTGATTTCATTCTCACATATTTTAGTTAAACTATAAATATCCTGAACTCATGTCCAACTCAGGGACGGGTCGAGGGATGAGATGAGATGAACCCCTTATACAGAGGTCTGTGAATGACAAGGGTGCCGGCCGACCACGTCTGACGCACCATCACAGGGGCAGATGAATGAAATAAATGGATGAGATGAGTATGGATAAATGGTGGAATGAAAATGTGGCAGGGAAAAATGGGAGAAACCCCAAGAAAAACCTGCCCAAGCTCTGTTTCGTCCACCACGAAACCCACATGGAGTCACCCAGACTCGATCTCGGCTCCCCAGCGGTGAGAGACGATCGTCTAACCGCTTGCGCCACAGAGCCGCCTATATTTTAGTTACTAGGCCATAAAAATACAATCGTCAAGAAAGGAGGACATGGGTTCTACTGGGGGAAAATTTTCCAGAGGAAACTCCTTGTACGAAAATCAGAGGAAAAGCACTCAGTAAGTATGTCAAGAATAAGGATGGAGAATAACATTTATCAACATTTGAGGGAGGTAGTAATCAATACATGTGGATGTGAGGCCAGCAACTGAATGGTAGACTAAGGACCTTCTAGGCCTGTCGCGACATGGAGTCAATTATGCAGGGGATGATTGGAAATCATTAGCTCAGGATAGGGTTCTATGGATAGCTTATGTCCGCGCGGCCATGGACCTCCCGGTTCGTTAGTGCTAGTGAGATAGTTACTTATAAAAGAGTTAAACGTTCTGAACTTCTTGTAAGCTTAAAATAAAATTTCAAATAAAAATAATTAATAGTTTAATGTTTTTGTAGGAAATATATTAGGCTATAGAATTTGTGACAAAATGAAAAGCGATCCAAAAAGGAATATAAATTATATTATGTATTTAAAAATGAGCAAGTAAGAATTAATTAAACTTTATTATAATAAACTGTACGTCAATTGGTTGTACTTGTAAATTTACAGGTCATTGTTCACACAAACTTTAATGTTATACATTTTTAAAAGTTTTCTTGAAAGTTTGTTTTGTGCACTTGGTAAATTTTTACTTTGACTGTATCAATATTTATCTCCTCTTTTAACGTGAAACAATATAATTTATGAGCAAGTGAATTTAGAAATTACCATGTTACATACCTCACTTTACAGCGTGTGTTTGTGAAGTTGGCAGCCGTGAATACATTAATTCAATTAGCTGCTCACTGCACACTGGATCGCTTTGGCCTTTGTGTTATCAAGTTTCATCCTTATTTCTACAGTAGTAAAAGCTATAAATTGTGGAACCGGATGCAATTTATACAATCTGTTAAGAACTGTTTATTTTTGAGAGGATGTGCACGGTTCAAAACAAGAAACAGCTAATAAACATGGATTATAAAATTAATATACTTTGAGATATCAGCACGCAATAATAATAATAATGATAATGACAATAATAATGATGATGTATAATAATAATAATAATAATAATAATAATAATAATAATAATACTGCTTTATTTAACTGGCAGAGTTATAATTATACAAAAATTACATATTTATTACAATTTAAAATATTATTAAAGTATAGATTAAACAAAATACAATGCTGATGTGATCTAACACTAGATAATCCTAACAAAAACATGGAATAAAATAAAATAAAAATAATATAAAATAAAATAAAGTAAGTAAAGCTTCCTAGATGATTATTTACAAAATGCTGTATATAGTTGTTATGCAGTTAATGTTTTCATTGTGTTGAACTTAAGATATCAGTTAATTTGGATTTAAATAATTGTAGTGATTGACAGTACCTAACATGACTGGGAAGCGAGTTCCATGTTCTAGTCATAGATATTGTGCAAGATTCAGAGTATAGACAGGTCCTGTACTGTGGTATTAAAAGTAAATAATAGTCTTGTGATCTTGTTCCTAAATAACTGTGATGAGCCGATAAATTTTGAAAACGCGTTGATAAATAACTTGGTAAATATGTGTGCAGAATTTGGAATAGTAAAGCATGTGAATGTAAAGTTCTTCTGTTATTTAGGCGTAGCCATGATAAGGCCTGAAATGAAGGAGTCACGTGGTCATAACGACGGAAATAGAATACAAATCAAATGCACGCATGTATGTGATATGGACAATGAGAAGTCCATTTATTGTATAATGTAATCTCCTATTATGCCATAGTATAGCTGGTTAAGGAAATATGCTACAAGCCGAAAGATGGGGGTTCAAATCCCAATGGGATCAGGATTTAAAACTGGCCTAAATCTTCTGGCGGAACCATGGGCCTCGAATCGACTCAACACCTAAATGAGTAACACATGTATGTTCGGGGCAAAAGGCGGCCGTCAAGCAGGGCTCATATAACGTGACGATTGTCTAGAAAAGTGGGAACTTTAACTTCGTACTACTCCAAGGACCTCCAAAGACGAAGTGGGATCACTTTGCTTTACACGCTGATTGCAAATAAATAAATAAATAAATAAATAAATAAATAAATAAATAAAATAATAAATAAATAAATAAATAAATAAATAAATAAATAAATAAATAAATAAATAAATAAATAAATAAATAATAAATAAATAAATAAATAAATAAATAAATAAATAAATAAATAATAAATAAATAAATAAATAAATAAATATAATAAATAAATAAATAAATAGCATAAATAAATAATAAATAAATAAATAAATAATCCTAAGAAATAAATAAATAAATAAAATAAATAAATAAATGAATCATGCATATCATCACTATATAATCTATATATTAATAATATATGTCCACGCTGTAGTCTCAGGTAGCGTACTGCCTTGTCACGCTGCGGGCCCGGGTTCGTTCCCCGGTCGGGGCAGTTTTTCTGGGTGAGGTTTTTATCGGGGTTTTTCCTCACCTGTAAGACAAATGTCAGAAAAACTTTAAGGCCCAAACGGTCCCCGAAATCATATGGCCATCATCATCATCATCATCATCTTCCTTCACCGGTGTGAAAAGCAACGGGAATCTACCACACCTACAATTCCCTAGTAAAACTGCAAGCATAGCATGAAAATGCTATGATTGCAGTGAAGGACCTGCCTTCGGACAGAATTACTATGGATGGCTGGATATATATATATAAATAAACTCACTAAACTTTAATTTGGCTATACGATAGCTCTTTGATGTATGCATCTCGCATTATGTGACTTAGCCATAATTTGAATTTCAATTTTATGCTAAGATTCTTGATTTTTTTTGTTATTTTGCATCTAGATATTTAAGTTGTATACCAATAGACTGTGTACATGTTCTATTATCGTGAGATGAACAGACAGGCGAAAGGAGAAGACCAAATAACAATGAGCTACATGATCTTTATAGGAAATCATACATAATAAGAACAGTTGAGTCTCATAGACTGGAATGGGCAGGACATGTATCACGGATGGGGAATGAAACAGATGCATGGGAGCTTCTTGTAGGAATACCAAAGGATAACGCCCAGTTGGCAGACCAAGAATGAGGTGGGAGAATCACATTAACCATGGTTTGAGAGAAGTAGATTATACAGGGGATGTTTAGAAAACAATAGATGAGGATAGGGATGTATGGAGAGCTTATGTCCGTGCGACCATGAACCTACGGATTCGATAGTGCCAGTGAATTAGTAGGGTATAATCATGCGTTTTCTGTAGAAGTTGATTACATTTTAATTACTTATGAAATTCAATTCAGAATCATCTAGAAGGTTTATGTTTAGGTTTTTTGATATTGTTTATCTCCATGAAGATGAGATTGGACTATCCATAATATTTTTGGCAATATTCTTCTTCTTCTTTATCATGTTATAATGCAATAGAGCCATTTCAATTTCTGTTTCTTCAATAATGTTTTTGAGTTGTTCTCAAGTATCTCTGTTTTTATGTATTCTCGTGAATTATAAAACAGTTATTAAAATTATTTGTGTAGCTTCCAGTCTTTGCCTGTTACTTTTTTCTATAATTCAGATTTCACCTAATATTCGAGTTCGCCTTTGAAGTATTTGTAATATTGTGTTTCGGAGTTGGTGTCCACTGCCATATGTTACTCGAGTGCCTTTTAATTATGCAACTCATTATGTTTTATTTGTTTATCTTTAAATTTATATCCTCACAAAACGAGATTATATTTCCAATGTATTTAAAGGGCGACGCTTGTTCAATTGATTTATTGACTATTACTATTTTGACTCTGGGGACACGACATGTCGATTTGTAATCCTGAATCACGCACATATATTTTTTTACCCACCGTGCTTTCCTGGATGAGTGATCTGCACAATGCCAGGGCCACCTCCGAGACAACATGAAACATTAAGACAATGCACACAATTCACTCAGTCATTTATACTAGACAAGGTGAATGTGATATGGATGATTATGATGGCCACGTGATGTTCGGGGATCATTTGGGACTTCAAGTTTTGCTAAATTTGTCTTACAGGCAAGGGAAACATCTGAAAAAGAAACCTACCCAGGGT
This sequence comes from Diploptera punctata, assembly GCA_030220185.1. NCBI lineage: Eukaryota > Metazoa > Arthropoda > Insecta > Blattodea > Blaberidae > Diploptera > Diploptera punctata. The sequence goes on along the minus strand of JASPKZ010002688.1, from coordinate 1,261,173 downwards.
ACTTGTCCCGACCGGTGATGACCTAATTTACATTATGATATTTTCATTAATATTCGATCATTTGCTTATACAATAGTCTAACATTTATTTTTAATTGTTTCCCATACAAATTGTATCTTTATCCATTTGCCCCACTAATGCACAATTTTGTTAACTGTATATATATACGTGTGACATGAAAATAAAATATAAATCCCGGCTCAGGCATTTATTTTTAATTCATGTCATATATATATATATGTCCACCGCTGTGGTCTCGAGGTAGCGTGCTCCCTTGTCACGCAGCGGGCCCGGGTTCGATTCCCGGTCGGGACAGTCTCCTGGGTGAGGTTTTTTCGGGGTTTTTCCTCACCTATAAGACAAATGTCTTGAAGCGTAGGGCCCAATGGTCCCCGAAAATCATCTGCCCATCATCATCATCATCATCATCATATCATGATGAATATGTTATGATTGCAGTGAAAGACCTTCCCTCGGACAGAATTACTATGGATATATATATATATATATATATATATATATATACCCATCCATAATAATTCTGCCCGAAGGCAGGTCCTTCACTGCAATCATAGCATTTTCATGCTATGCTTGCAGCTTTAGTACGGAATTGTAGTTGTGGTAGCATCCCGTTGCTTTACACCGGTGAAGGATCATAATGATGGCCATATGATTTCGGGGACCTTTTGGGCTTTAAAGTTTTCCTGACATTTGTCTTACAGGTGAGGAGAAACCCCGATAAAAACCTCACCCAGAAAAACTGTCCCGACCGGGGATCGAACCCGGGCCCGCTGCGTAACAAGGCAGCACGCTACCTCGGGACTACAGCGGTGGACATACATATATACACGTATAGTTGTATTGAATAATAGACCTACAAGAAAAAGATAGCCCTGTTTTTCTCTTTTATTAGGCCTAGTAACGAAATATGATTGAAGAGGGAAATTGATCCTTTTCATGAAATTCCAACTTATATACCCTAATGTTATGCCTTGACGTCTGAGGAAAACCAAGAAACTCACCGAATTGTGTTGGCCAACCCTTGAATTCGAATTCGAAAACGTTCCGAGTATAACATTTTCCTATTTCTCGTATCGGTCATTCGTTTTTATAATTTTATTACTGTATTTATTTCCCCATTTTCCCTTTCTGTTATCATTCTTTTTTTACTCATATTGTTTTTGTCGTAATGTGATTTTCACTGTTTTATATTTCACTTTGGCTGTTTTACGCTGGAACGATGCAAGGGGTGGAGGGTGGATATAATACACAATAACCCCTGGCATTGTTATAAATATTAGCTTTATTACAAAGAGAATATTAATAATCTGTTGTCACCCACAGCCCTGCGAAAACTGTCGCATTCAGTTAGTGTTTTGTTTCTATTTTTTTCTTTGATGTCCGTTTTGACGGGAAACATAAACAAAGTATGTATAGCAACCCCAACTTATTATTACTGTGTAAGGGCATTGTTTCTTGTAGAAGGAACATCAATTTATGTTTTATCTCTAATAGACTATCAATTTTACCTTTGTTTGCTATTTTTAACTCAAATTCTAAATACTCAGAGTTATAACAACTTAAAGCACACCTTCATCTATATTGAGATTATAGCTGTGGCCTCGAGGTAGCCTTGTCACGCAGCAGGTCCGGGTTCGATCTCCGGTCAGGACAGTTTTTCTGGGTGAGGTTTTTATCGGGGTGTTTCCTCACCTGTAAGACAAATGTCAGGAAAACTTTAAGGCCCAAACGGTCCCCGAAATCATATGGCCGTCGCAATCATCATCATTCATATTCATCTAGATTTAGCTTAGGATTAGGGAATCTTCTGGCACACCACTATCATCATCATCATCATCATCACCCATCATCATCGGGGTAACGTAACCCCGCCTTCGAGGCGCCCCTACCTCAGAAGTGGGTTAGTGTACGCCATGCCAGGAGAGAACACCAGGAATGTCGAAAGACAACCTGGGGCATTCGCAAAGAAAATTATAGCGGTATATTCCTGATACCTGAAAGTAATCTGTAACTGCGTATTTTTATAGGAACAGAAATGATTCGGAACCAATATTCAATTCTGTATAGCCAAAGGGCACATTCTCACGGAATCCGAAAATATCGTGGTGGAACCACAGATACACACATTTTGAAATGTAGAATCTCAACCCTAGAATTTCCTTACGAATCCATTTACATTTTGTTGTTTTTTATTTTATTTCCAGAAATTTCTAATATAATTAATAATAATCATATTAATTCAGCATAATGGTCCTCATCAGTCCCGAGACACATAATATAACATTAAATGTTCTGGAATACCTGTATTAATTTAAAAAATGTATTTTTTCTTCTGTTTCTTAAAAAAACATTGAGGATGAAACTACAGTTTCGTATACTAATGAATATTTAGTTTTCAACTAAAAAAATAAAAATATTAAAAAATTTATAAAGAATTATTTACAGAAAATTATATTTCGAAACCTAGCAAGTTAGCTGCCCTCCATTTTTGGTATACTTCATTATTATATCCAAACTGATATGAGACAAGACGAAAATACCCGCCATTTTCACAACAAAAGATATCAGTGATATTAACGTAAAATAATTCTTCCTTAATGTTCTATATATTCAAGTTTTAAATATACAAATATTAAACTAAACTAAAAAAAACTAAAAACTGATCGTAACTTTGAATTACTATCGTTTCCGTGAAATCATTTTATTTTTAAAAGTTCCTCATTATCATTATTTTAAAAAATAGCTGCCACATTGAAATACCAACCATAACCATAGTGTACTAGGGATATAAAATCGCATTGCATTTTGCTTGTAGAGATGGAAGAAAATAATTAAAAGATATTTTAATTTAAATTTCGAAGTAAACAGTGTTTTGTATGTTATATAGTTTTTAAGGTGTAAATAATAATGTATTAATAAAACAGACTGTTACTTATAGGTTTATATTTTTTAACTTTGAGTTTCAAGCTTTTTAATAGTTGCAGGTATATGGGAATGCTAATCACAGCTTTTTTAAATACTAGAATCGTTAAATGCTTCCTTGCACTGACAAACTGCCAAAGCCTCTGCACTATCGAAATCGTTTACCACACTTTCGATGGCCTCGAAATGTTCATTGTAAAACAACACAGATTTGTAAAACGTAAATATAGCGCGAAGATATGCGTTATCACTAGTTTTTAGTTAAAATATGCAATAACAGGTGAAGAAAAGGTCTAAATATGCATATGCAACATGCAAATGCATATAATCCGGTCTCTAAATATTACATATGTAATTAATCATATCATCATCATGTTCTTCACGGCATAGGCTCCATGGCCTGTTCGGGCTCAATACTCCATCTCTTTCTTGGTCTGCCAGGATCCCTTCTCCCTCGTGATTTGTATTGTCTGTCCAACGGATCTGTGCCCCTGTAAGATATGCGAACTAAAGCCTACTTCCTTTTCTGCCTCGGCAAATAATTTCTCTCTCTACCTTCCTATATATATATATCTCTCTCTCTCTCTCTCTCGCACTCCAGTGTTGTCAACTTGACTCCAACATTGCATTATTCAATATTCAAGAGCCATTACACTGGGGGAAGTTTGGCAACATCCCTACTCGATAAGTTACTGTGGCTGCTGTTTGACGTAGTGGGAAGGGTGAAATGGTGTGAGTATTAACATGTACTTTTCTAAGAACGATGCCAGCGCTATAGGGGTACCGATCCGTTGGTCCGAGAATACGTCCAAGCCTGCTTCGGAAGTCTGTTGTTATCCATTCGTTGCAGGTGTTCAGTCCATCGCTTCTTGTAATTATAGTTTTGATGTATTATTGACATTACTCCTAATTCTTCTCTCACAATTTCGTTCCTTATATGATCTCGTCATGTACATCTCTTAACTGCACGTAAAAACTTAAATTCTGTCGATTGGATATTCTTAATTTCTTTCTGTCTCAGGACGCAGTTCTCACTGCCGTATAATAGAGTACGGTCTGCCATAAGCTAAAATTTCAACTGTGTTTCTTTTCTCGTTTTATTTCCAATTAGTCAATATGTTACGGAATAAATCCCACCAATATGTTTTCTTAGTAGAAACGACCTGTTGTAGCGTGAATAGGGGATACATTGGGAATTCAAATGTAAGCTAGATAGATTTATGTCTACTCCTAACTCCAGAAAGCACTTGGCCTACAAACCGGCTGCTGGCCTCACATGCATATGTGTTAATCACATCCAACCAATGTAGGGGTGGCATGTGGCCAGCATATCGGGTCCCCCGGCCACTATAGCTGGTTTTCTCAACACGGAGCCACTACTTATTGTAGTTACCAAGATTCCTCACGATGCAGGGTTGTCACCGGTCCCATATGACTGAAATGCCATGAGAAAATTTCTTCCCCCATGGAGACTCGAACCAGCGCAGCGCAAGTCCCGTAGCTCTGTGCCAAGGCATCTTGCCCTCACCACTCGGCTACGGCGCGGGACTATGTCTGCTCCTAGATTGCCTAAATGTCACAATTGGTCACAGGTGAAGCTGGAAATTTTGGTTCAAATCCCGGTTGGGTAGATTTTTTCTACCTAGTTGTATTAACAACTGCATGCGAGCAGCAAGCTTGAGTACATTTGTACGTTTATAAATGTAGGGCCCCTCAGGGGTCCTCATCTGGGGGATATGTGGATGGCGACCACAAGGTGCCCAAGCTGTGCAAAACATTTCTTCCACTTTCTTGTGTTTTGCACTCTTTTAACTTTACTATCTAACCTCTCTTGGTTAACTCTTGTTTTTTTGACGCCGACGCTATTAGGGCATCCGAGGGCTAGGGAGTCTTTCCTTTCTTCCATTTCTTCTTTCCTTTATTTTCTTTTCTTCTCCAGAAAAGCCTGACCAGAGGCTGTAGGGTGGCAGCCCCATCACTGGTCTTGCCTTCCTTTGGCCAGCAACCAATCGAAGGGACTATTATTATGCTTTCAAGTCTTATACGAGAATTTTCCTCAAACGCTGGAGGGAAAATTTTCTATAGGACCGTAACAGGCCTTGGCCTAATACTTGGAAGGAAGAAGAAGAAGAAGTAGTTATGATTTCTTTATCTCTGCCTTTAATGTTGTAGTTAAAATTCGTTAGTGTTAATAAACTAAGAATTAGCATTTAATTATGTCTACAAAGAAGAAAGTAGTAAAATATAAAATATATATGTGTACAATTTTTAGATCTTTATCTTACGTATATCAAACTAGTCCACTGCTGTGATCTCGAGGTGACGTCTTCAGGATCCACTAATTTGATAAGTTTTTATGCCCAGGAATAAGATATTCACGTTTAGATAATTGTTTCCTTATGTAGCGAGACAGGAAAGATTCCGAAATTGCTTGAAAAATGCGAAGACCCTACCTGGATCAGATATCAATTCAGACCATGTCTTACTAATAGGCGAAGTAGATATATGCCTGAAGAAGATAAGAGGAAGACGGGCAACAAAGAAATTTGACTTGGAGAAACTCAAAACTGAAGAGGAAAGGAGAAAATTCCAACAAAATTTCAGGAGAAAGCCTCTACCATGGAAATCTCATATGACAATACCAAGGAACACTGGAGTCATTTGAAAACCTCTATACAGATAGCTGCAGAGGAAACAATAGGATACAAAGAGAGCAAGAATATTAAGAAACCTTGGGTCACAGAAAAAATGTTAGAGAAGATGGAAGAAAGAAGAAAATGGAAAAATAGCAATATACAGAAGAAGCCAAAAGAAACTACAGGAAATTAAACAACGAACTTAGAAGAGAAACTGACAAGGCAAGGGAAGAATGGATGAAGCAGAAATGTGAAGAACTAGAGAATCTGGAGAGGAAAGGAAAATATGATTTAATGTATCAGGAAGTTAGAGGCTTGGACTATGGAAAGAAGAGCAGGAAAACTACGTGGCTGATTGAGGACGAAAATAACGAAGAAATAACAGACAAACAGGGAATTATGAATACATGGGGAAAATATGTAGAAGAGCTATATGAGACAAGAAATCATCCGGCTAACTTGGATATAGAAAATGAAGAAGACGTATCAGAAGACGAAAAAGGATTTTCAATCCTGAAGGAAGAAGTTGAATTAGCAATTAAGAAAATGAAAAGCAACAGGGGTAGATGGAATCCCCATTGAATTGGTTAAATGCTTGGGTGAAGGAAAGAAGTAAATTCTGCGTTTATGCAACAATATATATAAAAAAGACGAATGGCCCGAACAATTGACTGAGACAGTGTTAATACCAATACCAAAGAAAAGCAATGCAAAGAAATGTAAGGAGTTCAGGACTATCAGCTTGATATCACACTCTGCAAATCTCCTGCGAATACTGAATCGACGTTTACGTTCTACGATGGAAAGCGAATTGGAAGAAGAACAGTTTGGCTTCAGGAAGGGAAAGGATACAAGAGATGCAATTGGATTGATACGAACAATAGGAGAAAGATATATGGAAAAAGATAAAGACGTTTATGCAGTATTTGTTGACCTGAAAAAGGTCTTTGACAGAGTAAATTGAAATAAACTCCTGAAGATCTTGAAGAACATTGGCGTGAACTGGAAGGAGATGAGGCTCATAAGTTGTCTTTATATGAAACAGCGAATAAAGTGAAGATAGGAGAAGAAATGTCAGAGGGAAGAGAAATTTGAAGAGGGGTAAGTCAAGGATGTCCTCTATAACCTCCCCTTTTCAACATCTACCTGGAAGACCCAATGAAGAACTGCTTCAGCAATACGGAAGTCGTAAACATGGGAAGAAGAAGAATAAAGTGCATAAGATTTGCTGATGATATGGCTTTGCTAGCAGAAGATGCAATGACACTGAGGAACATGCTGATGGAGCTAAATGATAAGTGCGAGGATTATGGGATTAAGATAAATATAAATAAACGGAAGGCCATGATTTTAGGAAAGACACCAAGGAAGATAAACATGAGGATTAAAGATGAGGCCATTGAGTAAGTGGAGAGCTTCAAATACTTGGGTTGTACTATCAATAGTAACGTGAACTGCGGTCAAGAAGTAAATCAGAGGATAGCAATGGCAAAATAAGCTTTCTACAAGAAGAGAATCATTTTCTGCGCGGACCTTTGGCAAAAGAATTACGGAATAGGCTAGTGAAGTGCTTTGTGTGGAGTGTAGCATTGTATGGTGCAGAGACCTGGACATTACGACGGAATGAGTAAAGGCGACTGGAAACTTTTGAAATATGGATATGGAGAAGAATGGAACGTATAAAATGGACAGACAAATTAAGAAATAAAGATGTGCTAGACAGAGTGAGTGAAAGAAGAACAATGCTGGAACTCATAAATAAGTAAAGTAAAGTGATCCCACTACAGGCCTCAGGAGGCCCTTGGGGCAGTAGGAGGTTAAGGCTCCCACTATTTCTGGACAATCGGCACTTGATGTCAGCCGGGTTGTCAGCCCTGCGTGACGGCCGCCTTTACCCCAGAACAAACGTCTGGTACTCATTTTCGTTAGAGGCTGAGTCGACCCCAGGGCCATAGTGCTGCCAGAAGGTTTGGGTCAGTTTAAAAATCCTGGCCCCACCGGGACTTGAACCCTCGACCTTCCGACTTAAATTGGATTGGCCACTGGCTAAGAAGAAACTGCCTGCTGAAGGATGCCCTAGAAGGAATAATCAAAGGAAAGAAAGTTAGAGGCAGAAAAAGACATCAGATGATAGACAATATTAAAATAAATGGTTTGTATGCAGATACAAAAAGGAAAGCTGAGTTAAGGAAAGAGTATGCTGAGTTTGCAGTGAAAGACCTGCTCTTGAGCGGAACACTATGAATTAATGAATGCAGCGAGACTCCCCTCCATGGTATCTTTACCTTGTCGTGGTGGAGTGGCTTGCGTGCTTAAATGATTCCGAGAGCTATGTCGGCGGTAGCACTGCTGCCGATTGGGTTACCCATGTCAAACTGGTCGAAGGTGATAAGCCAGATGATAAAAGTACTTGGTCGAAAGAGTGACGATCTTTCACGATAAAAATACAACCGTCAAGAAATGCGGGCATGGGTTCTACTGGGGTAAAATTTTTCGGAGGTCAAATAGTCCGGACGGAAACTACTTCAGGGAACCCATGCCAAAGGCTCAAACCCAGGGCGTGTGACACATATGGGGAATGAAAGATATGCATGGAAGCTTCTTGTAGGAAAACCAGAGGGAAAACGCCCAGTTGGTAGACTAAGAGTAAGGTGGGAGAATAACATTAACTACGAGTTGAGGGAAGTAAATTATACAGGGAATGATTAGGTCAGGATAGGGATGTATGGAGATCTTATGTCCGCGCGGCCATGAACCTACGGGTTCGATAGTGCCAGTGATTTAGTTAGTTATATACCGAGACACTCCTGCTGTTCGTTTCAAACAAGAAACAGCAGAATTTAGTGTATCTAAGTTACAAATCTAACAAATGACCAAATTTCAGCAGATATTCCAGTTACATTTTATATACCGATTTTTTCTAACAGCAATTTCATATTTTCATATGTCTCTATCATATCAGTGGGATTCGCAACATATATTGATGGTGTTTGATTGCCATCAAGCAGAAGTACAACCTTCATAATAACCTTCGCTGCTCATCTGAAGGGTGTTTATGTCCAAGAGTCTCCATTACTGATCAAACATTATTGCAAAATCATACATGGACTTCTTCACAGAAGTAGTCTGTGAAATCACTACGATACATGCATATCCTTTAATATATATTTTTGAGCCTGGAACTTAAGTGTTCAGCTGACTGTTTAGACAAATTTAAATCCCGTATAAGATCATTAAGGTATTCTTGGATTAAAAAGTGAGGTTCTGATGATGTACTTGCTTCAAATATAGGGTCATTTCTCTAGTTTCTTTGGTCTTCGGTATGAGCTGGGTTGGAGTCGAAGTTATTACTTAATATCATAAAATCTGGATACTTTGTTACAGGATACTCTTCACAGATACCAAATTGGGATAGTTAACAGTATAATATTTTGATTTGGACATGATTCCTTGAATGTTAGCAGAAATAGCAATCTGTTGAATGATCTTTCTATTCCCTCCAAATCATAGGATTTGAAAATAGTATAATTATGATGTGTGCCGTTTTCTATTTATCCAGCGAGAAACCTAATACATGATAAAAAAACTTATATTTGGGTCCAGACGTTATCAAAATCTCCAGCTTTACACCCTAAATAAAGCTCAGAGCATTTTTTTTTCAAAAGTGGTGTGAAATTTCGCCTTTAAGACTTGAAGGTTAGTTCACCACACATGAAGCAGAAATTGTTTGGATGATTTAAACACTTTCTTGACTTGTTTAAATGTTTAAAAAACTCAAAACTTACGAATAAAAACAATATACCGCAAAATTCACTACTTGTGTTGACAACACACTACAGTTTCAATATTGGCTACTACCTGTCTGCTTACTAAAAATGGAATATGCGAATATGTTTAACATATTATAAGCCGGAATATGTTTCAACACGAATAAGTCTCCTAGTGCCAAGTATCCTGAGTAAAATTGCCACTTCTATAGTTTACAAGAATTATAACCAAGAAAACCTAATATATAGAAGCACATTATGCGAATATGACAGTCACAAAAAAAAAACTACACTAGATGGAAAAAATTCTAATTACACTGAGCAACAAAAAAGAAACTTTTTTTCTCAGAAATAAAAATATGCGTGATTCTGATAGAATTTTTTCTCCTGAATTCAAATATGATATCGGTTTTTCTCCATCGCGCAACGTTTCCGAGAGACAGGAATGTATAATTTCAAACACTTTAATATTTTCTACATTCGTAACTAAACAATATTCGAACATTCGGATTCACCTAGAAAGTAAGAAATGAGGTTTTTCTGCTATATTTCGCATGTGGAGAATCCCTCTTGATGGTCCAACAATAATCGGCCAGCATATTAGGATTCCATTTGCCTTGATATCTCTTTTCCATAGCTGAAACCATTTGAGATAGCTCGTTCGGTTTGATTTTACAATGGACAAATGAACGAAAAAAAACGCTTATTTAAAAAATAATTATTTAAATCCATTAATTGAAATTTAAATAAAAAAATTGTGGGCGATGGAGAAATTCCGAATACATATTTGAAAACACGATAAAAACTGTATCAAGAACAACTATCGGTACTCATGAGACAAAAATCATGTTGACCAGTGTTACTTGTTTTAATTTAATATTTAAAGGGAGTGACTACGATGTTTATTTTAACTGATAGGACCTAGAATAGGGCCTATTTACGACACACCTCATATTTGTAGATTTCTTCAAGACCAAGGTTTCGATATGTTACGTATCATTATCAATTCTTTCTAGAATTCAATACAAAAAATTGGATTAGGACCACTATTCAGTTTCCTGAGTAGTGGTCCTGAAAAAAAAAATGTTATGTGTGGAATAAAAGGATACACCTACATATACTTACATCCGTAGTAGCGTGTTGTTATCATGCATCGTCAACGCAAATAAAAACTGAATCAGTAAAGATAACACAACAATTAGAATTGCATTAAAATATGGGTTTCGTAAAAAATGTCGGCGGAATTTATACGCAAGCCTTATCTTTAATTTAATAATAATAATAATAATAATAATAATAATAATAATAATAATAATAATAATAATAATAATAATAATTATTATTATTATTATTATTATTATTTTACTTGATCTGGCCGAGCTAATGCCGTCCACCGCTGTGATCTCTGTGTGTCGTCTTTGCCCCGAACACAGCAGGCCGTTTTCTATCCCCGGTTGGGACAATCTTCCTAGGTGAGGTTTCTTGGTTTATTATCACCTGAAATACAAATAAGAGGAAACGTTAAGGATCAAATACTTCCCGAATGCAATTTGACACCACATTCACCCTATAACACTTTAGTATACATATAATAGTGAATAGTGTGTCTTAGTTTAAACGTTCGTGGTTTCTCGGGGACTGATCTGGAATTGTGTTGATTACTCATTCGGGGATGGCCCTCCATACTTGTTTGGTCAGAAAAGTATGTATGAGATAGACTTAAAAATTCTCTCCTGGTAGATCATGAACCCCTCCAAGGCCTGAGAGCCGTGGAAAAATTGTTAATAACTATGTAATTAACATTTTTTACGACAACGTCCATTAGAATTGTAATATTTTAGTGGACTGTGGATATAATGTCTCCCGATGAATCAACCAATGAATATATTTTATATGGTATTCAGAACAACTTAGGTTACAGAGATTTCTCAGGTCGGATCGAGGGAGAGTGGCGTGTTGGGATCTTTTAGGACGGATCGAGGATGAATCAAAAACATGAACATTTTTGGGCACAGTAAGGAAATTGAGATATAACAAAATTGTAGATTAAGGATGTAGGCCTATGTATTATCAGTAAGAAGAATCTCAATATGGTCTTTGTTTTCGATCTTTAATTATATTATATAATAAGTAGGTCTGATAAGTTGAATAGTCTGGGACGGGGGGAGGGGGTATGAGCGTGCGGTGTGTATATGTGTGGGGGTGTGTGGGTGTATGTGTGTGTGTGTTTTTTTTCTAATTTGTTTTCTAGCATTTTTTTTTAATATCAATGTACGGAATATGGATGAGTGTAGATATGTATTATTGTGATGTAGTGTAGACATAGATTTTACTTATATGTAGCCTGTTATTGTTTTTGATACAGGTATATTTGTAGGTATTTGTTTATATTATGATTAGTTCTATTTTTTATTCATGGAAAAATAATGCAAGTACGGCCAAGCAGGCCCGTGCGCAATGTAAATACATATGTATTTTGTTTCTTCTGAAAAAGGGCAATAAATTCCATTTATTTTATCTATATGGTATTCACATTGTTTTTTTCTAGAACATTTTTTCAACGATCCTACAAAGCTTTTTTTTTATCTCTAAAAATGTAAGTCTTCATAAGTTGCTATAGATGCTAATTTTTACTTTCACAGTTGGATTTTTCTGCAACATATAATACAACCTAAAAATGACTATATTAATAATGAAAACAGTAGTGGTAATACATTTTTCTGCTTCACTCAGGTTTCCATCGAATCCCTTAATAAATAAAGGCAATTGCACAGCATTTGTTTGGTCCGTGCTCTCATCTAATGAAAAGGGGAATCACTGGAAACTTTGTATTTTTACATTTCTCAACATCAGAAGCCATTACAATAATTTTCATCAGTGACTGTTAAACGTATAAACTGATGTATTTGAAAGTTTTAATTATATCAGGGGCAATATTATCAGGAGCCACTATCATTCATTTATTAATCATATCACCGTCCGTAAATATTCTCATTAATTCTGCAATGTGCTTGGAAATACGATAACTAGCTCGAAAAATAAATTATCTGGAATTAGTGAGTGCTTAATCCTTGCCTGCTTCAACATTTCTAATACATTCCTACTCTCACCCCTGCGTTATAAACAAATGTATATTTGGGACAAATACAAACAATTAATGTATTATACGACACAGCCGGAACTTTTACCCCCAGTCATAGCAGTATTGTTGTTACGTCGCACGGACGTGGATACTAACCATGTATAGTCAGAAACAAATAGCAAATGAAGAATTTACCCATCTTACTAAACACACACTAATTCTACTGCTCTCCTCGACGCCAGAGACTAACGCGAATAGAGCGTACGCGGGATGACATTAGTTCGCAAATCATCCAGAAACGAAGAAGGTCAATGTTCCGTTGTGTCGGATAATACTTGCTACATTGTAATACGATCTTGTAAACAATAGAATCAATGATGATAATAATAATAATAATAATAATAATAATAATAATAATAATAATAATAATAATAATAATAATAATAATAATAATCTTCTTCTTCTTCACTTCCTGGTTTAGGCAAGAGTTGCCTGTTCCGTCTTAACTAATAGATCTAAGACTATCTCTTCCGAGGACGTCCGACATCTCTTCTTCCTCTTGGAAAATAATGGAAGATTTTATTTGGTAATCTACTTTCTTCCATTCTTTCTACATGTTCTTTCCACTGTATCTTGTTGTTAAATATATTTTCTTTTATGGAGTAGATCACACTAAGTTTGTTACAAAAGGATTACGATGAGGAAAAATTTTATTTATTATTTCAGAAGTATTTTTCTTTCTTTCATTTTTTTGAGCCTTCTTTCATAGAAGTATTTCTCCTACTATTGACATTGGATCCCTTTTCACAGATATCCTCGTTTCTTATCTGGTCCATTCTAGTGCAGCCTTTTACTCTTCTTAAAAATTTCATTTCGGCTGCTTGGATTTTACTTTCTTGTTTGGTAGTGGTAATCCAACTCGGACGGATAATAATAATAATAATAATAATAATGCTAACCAACTAGCATTATCGAACCAGGAGGTCCATGGAAGCGCGAATATAAGCTCTCCATACATTCCTATTCTGACCCAAAGTTCTCTAATCATCCACTGTATAATCCACCTCCTCAAATCATGGTTAATGTTATATTTGAAGAGAAAAATTATACGCTCAGACCGGGACCTGAACCCGGGACCCTTGGTTCTCTAGACTCTACCAACTGAGCTACCTGAGCAAGTACCGATCTAAACGCAAATCTTTCTCTATATTCATTGTAATTCCCATCCACCAAATGCTGTGAAGCCATGCTTCTATCTTGCAAATGGCGGCTCCTTTGTTAAGAAGACATATTTGGGAATTATATATTACAGCCAGTACGGCTTTTTCCAAGTTTTTATTATTGATTTCGTACATCTCAATGATGGATAAATCATATTTGAAGAGAAAAATTATACGCTCAGACCGGGACCTGAACCCGGGACCCTTGGTTCTCTAGACCAAGTGCTCTACCAACTGAGCTACCTGAGCAAGTACCGATCTAAACGCAAATCTTTCTCTATATTCATTGTAATTCCCATCCACCAAATGCTGTGAAGCCATGCTTCTATCTTGCAAATGGCGGCTCCTTTGTTAAGAAGACATATTTGGGAATTATATATTACAGCCAGTACGGCTTTTTCCAAGTTTTTATTATTGATTTCGTACATCTCAATGATGGATAAATCATATTTGAAGAGAAAAATTATACGCTCAGACCGGGACCTGAACCCGGGACCCTTGGTTCTCTAGACCAAGTGCTCTATCAACTGAGCTACCTGAGCAAGTACCGATCTAAACGCAAATCTTTCTCTATATTCATTGTAATTCCCATCCACCAAATGCTGTGAAGCCATGCTTCTATCTTGCAAATGGCGGCTCCTTTGTTAAGAAGACATATTTGGGAATTATATATTACAGCCAGTACGGCTTTTTCCAAGTTTTTATTATTGATTTCGTACATCTCAATGATGGATAAATCATATTTGAAGAGAAAAATTATACGCTCAGACCGGGACCTGAACCCGGGACCCTTGGTTCTCTAGACCAAGTGCTCTACCAACTGAGCTACCTGAGCAAGTACCGATCTAAACGCAAATCTTTCTCTATATTCATTGTAATTCCCATCCACCAAATGCTGTGAAGCCATGCTTCTATCTTGCAAATGGCGGCTCCTTTGTTAAGAAGACATATTTGGGAATTATATATTAAAGCCAGTACGGCTTTTTCCAAGTTTTTATTATTGATTTCGTACATCTCAATGATGGATAAATCATATTTGAAGAGAAAAATTATACGCTCAGACCGGGACCTGAACCCGGGACCCTTGGTTCTCTAGACCAAGTGCTCTACCAACTGAGCTACCTGAGCAAGTACCGATCTAAACGCAAATCTTTCTCTATATTCATTGTAATTCCCATCCAATGAATTTAGAGAAAGATTTGCGTTTAGATCGGTACTTGCTCAGGTAGCTCAGTTGGTAGAGCACTTGGTCTAGAGAACCAAGGGTCCCGGGTTCAGGTCCCGGTCTGAGCGTATAATTTTTCTCTTCAAATATGATTTATCCATCATTGAGATGTACGAAATCAATAATAAAAACTTGGAAAAAGCCGTACTGGCTGTAATATATAATTCCCAAATATGTCTTCTTAACAAAGGAGCCGCCATTTGCAAGATAGAAGCATGGCTTCACAGCATTTGGTGGATGGGATTACAATGAATATAGAGAAAGATTTGCGTTTAGATCGGTACTTGCTCAGGTAGCTCAGTTGGTAGAGCACTTGGTCTAGAGAACCAAGGGTCCCGGGTTCAGGTCCCGGTCTGAGCGTATAATTTTCTCTTCAAATATGATTTATCCATCATTGAGATGTACGAAATCAATAATAAAAACTTGGAAAAAGCCGTACTGGCTGTAATATATAATTCCCAATATGTCTTCTTAACAAAGGAGCCGCCATTTGCAAGATAGAAGCATGGCTTCACAGCATTTGGTGGATGGGAATTACAATGTATATAGAGAAAGATTTGGCGTTTAGATCAGTACTTGCTCAGGTAGCTCAGTTGGTAGAGCACTTGGTCTAGAGAACCGAGGGTCCCGGGTTCAAGTCCCGGTCTGAGCGTATAATTGTTCTCTTCAAATATGATTTATCCATCATTGAGATGTACGAAATCAATAATAAAAAACTTGGAAAAAGCCGTACTGGCTGTAATGTATAATTCCCAAATATGTCTTCTTAATAAAGGAGCCGCCATTTGCAAGATAGAAGCATGGCTTCACAGCATTTGGTGGATGGGAATTACAATGTATATAGAGGAAATGATTTGCGTTTAGATCAGTACTTCCTCAGGTAGCTCAGTTGGTAGAGCACTTGGTCTAGAGAACCAAGGGTCCCGGGTTCAAGTCCCGGTCTGAGCGTATAATTGTTCTCTTCAAATATGATTTATCCATCATTGAGATGTACGAAATCAATAATAAAAACTTGGAAAAAGCCGTACTGGCTGTAATGTATAATTCCCAAATATGTCTTCTAACAAAGGAGCCGCCATTTGCAAGATAGAAGCATGGCTTCACAGCATTTGGTGGATGGGAATTACAATGAATATAGAGAAAGATTTGCGTTTAGATCGGTACTTGCTCAGGTAGCTCAGTTGGTAGAGCACTTGGTCTAGAGAACCAAGGGTCCCGGGTTCAGGTCCCGGTCTGAGCGTATAATTTTTCTCTTCAAATATGATTTATCCATCATTGAGATGTACGAAATCAATAATAAAAACTTGGAAAAAGCCGTACTGGTCTGTAATATATAATTCCCAACTATGTCTTCTTAACAAAGGAGCCGCCATTTGCAAGATAGAAGCATGGCTTCACAGCATTTGGTGGATGGGAATTACAATGAATATAGAGAAAGATTTGCGTTTAGATCGGTACTTGCTCAGGTAGCTCAGTTGGTAGAGCACTTGGTCTAGAGAACCAAGGGTCCCGGGTTCAGGTCCCGGTCTGAGCGTATAATTTTTCTCTTCAAATATGATTTATCCATCATTGAGATGTACGAAAATCAATAATAAAAACTTGGAAAAAGCCGTACTGGCTGTAATATATAATTCCCAAATATGTCTTCTTAACAAAGGAGCCGCCATTTGCAAGATAGAAGCATGGCTTCACAGCATTTGGTGGATGGGAATTACAATGAATATAGAGAAAGATTTGCGTTTAGATTGGTACTTGCTCAGGTAGCTCAGTTGGTAGAGCACTTGGTCTAGAGAACCAAGGGTCCCGGGTTCAGGTCCCGGTCTGAGCGTATAATTTTTCTCTTCAAATATGATTTATCCATCATTGAGATGTACGAAATCAATAATAAAAACATGGTTAATGTTATTCTCCCACCTTATTCTTAGCATACCTACTGCGCGCTTTCCTTCTGGTTTTCCTACAAAAATTTTTCATATCCATCTTTCATTCCCTATTCGTGCCATATGTCCTGCCCATCGCAGTCTACGAGACTTAATTGTTCTTATTACATCTAGATTCTCAGAAAGATCATGCAGCTGACTCTTATGTAGTCTTCTCCATTCACGTATGTTCGTCTCTATTTGGTCAAAAATATCCTAAGGGCTTTATTCTGAAATACTCGTAATATTCTCTCCTCCCTTAAAGTAGAAATGCATGTTTCACATTCATATAATCATGTAACTGGGGGAACAACTGTTTTACATATTTTTAGTTCAATGTTTTCTTGAGAAAGAGGAAGAGAGCGAAAAAGAGAGAGCGAGAGAAAGAGAGAAAAAGACAGAAAGAAAGAGAGAAAAAGAGAGGGAAAGAGAAAAAGAGAGAAAGAGAGAAAAAGAGAGGGAAAGAGAAAGAAAGAGAGAGAAAGAAAGAGAGGGAAAGAGAAAGAAAGAGAGGGAAAGAAGAAAGACACTAGAGAGGAGAAAGAATAAAGGGAGAGAGAACAAGATACCAAGAGAGGACGAGAATCATATAAAGAGAGACGAGGAAATATAAAGAGAGAGAGAGAAATAGAAAGAGAGAGAAGACATATAAAGAGAGAGAGAAAATTATAAAGAGAGAGAGAGAGAGAAAGAGAAAGAAAGAGAAAATTGAGAGAGAGAAAGAGAAAATTGAGAGAGAGAAAGATAGAGAAAGAAAGATAGAGAAAAAGAGAAAGAAAGAGAAATAGAGAGAAATAAAGAGAAATAAACAGAGAGAAAGAAAGAGAAAGACAGAAAGATAATGGAAGAGAAAGAAAGAGAGAGAAAAAGAGAAAGAGAAAAATATAGAGAAAGAAAGAGAGAGAATGAAAGAGAACGAGAGAGAAAGAGGAAAAAGAGAAAGAGAGTGTGTGAGAGAGCAACTGGACCAAGAATGAGGTGGGAGAATAACATTAACTACGATTTGAGGGAAGTAGATTAAACAGGGAATGATCGGAAAGCATTAGCTCAGGATAGGGATGTATGGAGAGCTTATGTCCGCGCGGCCATGAACCTATGGGTTCGATAGTGCCAGTGAGTAAGTAAGTAAGTGTGTGAGAGAGAGAGAGAGAGAATGCGAGAAAGAGAGAGAGAAAGAGAGAGAGAGAGGGAGTGCGAGAAAGGGAGAAAGAGAGAGAGTGCGAGAAAGAGAGAGAGTGCGAGAAAGAGCGAGAGAGGGACGGAGAGATCGAGATAAGGGGAGAAAGGTAGCGAGAGAGGGAGAGGGAGAGCGGGAGAGGGAGAGAGCGGGAGAGCGAGTGAGAGAAAGAGAGAGGGGGAGAGGGCGAGAGCGAAAGGGTCGCAATATTGTAAGAATGCACCCTAGTGTAAAAAATGAAGCACATCAAACTGTATATTAATTAATTTCTGATGTCCTATGATATAAATATGTCAATTATATTTTTTCGTGAATATTATTACCTGAGAAATAATACGTTTAAGAAAGTGCAAACAGCGGTTTCTTTTTTGTGGTATAATCAATTGCTACAAATGTTTTTATATTATATCCAGCAAGCACTGTCTATTTACCGCTGTGGTCTCGAGGTAGCGTGCTGCCTTGTCACGCAGCGGGCCCGGGTTCGATCCCCGGTCGGGGCAGTTTTTCTGGGTGAGGTTTTTATCGGGGTTTTTCCTCACCTGTAAGACAAATGTCAGGAAAACTTTAAGGCCCAAACGGTCCCCGAAATCATATGGCAATCATCCTTCACCGGTGTGGAAAGCAACGGGAAGCTACCACACCTACACAATTCCCTAGTAAAGCTGCAAGCATAGCACGAAAATGCTATGATTGCAGTGAAGGACCTGCTTCGGGCAGAATTACTATGGATGGATATATATACTATCTGGTAGCCGTATTTCTTAGATAATCAGTCACTGCAAAATAATGCTCAGGCCTATTCAGAATGTTTAAAAGGAGGAGCTTTCTTCAATATGATAAATCATTTGATAAATTCCAGGTGAAACACGACTGGATTGGTTGTAAATAAAAATTCATTGAAACGCGATTGGTCATTGACTCCCATTTGGGGCATGAGTTAAATATTCCTTTTAGGATCTGATGGCGTGCTCTAGTATAAAATTGAATAGTAGGAGAGATAGTGCATCTCCTTGCTCTAACTCACTTTGAATTTCAAAAGTATCTGAAAACCTTTGTGTACCCGCATCCAAGTATTTGTGCCATTTAGAACATATTCGAACAGGTCTAACTTTTTAGGAATTGCGAATTCCAGCACAATACTAAACAACGTCTCCCTCTATTGCGTCATATGCTTTTTGAAGTCTACATATAGTTCAAGTTCAGTACCATTATATTTCCTTTTCCAATAGTAATACTACTACTTCCAGGCCTACTACTACTACTACTAATAATAATAATAATAAAACATGATCCAATCGTAAAGACGGATATTTCATTAATTATGTATTACTCTTGGATAAACGTACCTGAAAGTTTTCTTTTCCGTAACTGTTGGCATGAATCGAGTTGAAGGGATGTTAAACGTTGTAATGTAAAGGTCACAGAACACAACAAACAATGCACTATGTTATTTTTCTTAATGACAAAATGTTAAATTTCTCATTCATTATGGAAATGATATTTTACTTAAGGCTTATAAGCCATCATGTATGAACTTGCGTCGACTACGTAACCTCACTATATTCATAACACAGATATATAAAAGCTAGGGACAATGTAGACAGACTCAAGCGGCTTCCCCACATCTGCACTATACGGTGACATTGCTGCGGACTTAGGCCTATTTGAAAACTGTATAAAATTGTTTTTTTGCTATTTTGTGGATGATCATCAATGTATGTAATTATGATTTGTATTCGGTTCTTGTATAATAATATCGGGGATTCTATGCTACCAACGTAAATAAAAAAAACATAAAACATATTCGTTATTACCAAGAAACCTTGTATGAACGATTAAATAATAAATGAACGATAACTGGATTAATTCATCATTCTCGATCATTTTAACTTGTTCACTGGTGAAAGAAAACTATATTCTTTGAATGTCTCTCTCTCCATCTCCTTTTGTCTTCCTTTCCTTTCTTTGTCCATTATCCTATTTTCTATTCCATATCTATCTTAATGCCACTTTTACAATTCTTTGCAATCCAAACTACTTCACTACACATTATAAATTACATTATTAATACGGATTTCGGCGAAACTCGAACCTTGGACCTTCAGATTTATAGCACCATGCCTTAACGACCTTGGTTAATTAGCCACGTTGAGAATGTAATGTTTTTATAAACCTTGTTTGTTATTATCCAGATTCCACAGAATTGACTAATGTAATATTAATGTGAGTTATGTTATATATATTTTTTAAATTTAAGTTCGATGTTTATTCATGTGAAGAAAAACTGAAATATTTGAAATAGCCTATATGTGCGATATTAAAACCTAACCAAAATGTGATCTTACTAATAACTAACAATTAATAAAAACAACTAAGGTTAGTGTGAATTTATTTTTGATTAGTGTGAAATTATTTTTGTTAACTTTTAAATTGAAGACAGATGTGTTTAAGTGTTATATAACTCAAATATTATTCTTTGGATATCGAGAATAGAATGATGTGTATTTACTATTATCTAATATATAGTCCAAAATTAGAATATGTTCGCGTTCTGAAAACCTGCCCCCTCAACCCCCCAAACTGCTTAACAAATCATAAAAATCGGTGTAAATATTAAGCAAAATATAATAAACTACTTCACCGCCATATTGGAAATGAATGTGACCAACAATAGTTCGTTTTATGAATATTAAACATCGTTCATTAGTTCAAATGAATAGATTCCTATATCGTTCATACAACGTTTCTTGGTAATTACCAAATTTTGTTGCAGTGTGTGAATAATTTACCCGAGAGAAATACATGTTGATTATTTTTCCAAAAAAGTGAGAAATGCCCTAAAATAAAGTGAGAATTTGAGCTCAAAATAACCTAAAATCAGCATATTTGAAATGTAAAATGTGTATTAGTCTTTTATCGACAGTGTAGCCAACTTATAACAAAAACTCATTAACAAACACGTGAACACTAAAGCAATCTGGTGTATTAACTCGTCCATTTTCTTACCCTAACTTGCCCATCTAACACAAACGTGCCCATTTTTGCACCCTAATTTTCCCACTAATGCAAGTGGACATTTGGGATAGAATCTGCTTATATATGAGCAAACATGTTGGCAATTGGCTCTGGCGGAAACATGTGTTATTACATTGGCCAATAAGACGCTAAAAGTCGCTTGATCTGCGATAAAAAAATTCTCTGGTGGCAGGTGGCATAGAATAACCATAATATCCTTTAGGGCCTACTATGTTTCACTGGTAATGGTATTTGGGACTACCTGTCCGACATGGACGATGAAAAACATGCTTGGACACCTGTTTTAATATCACTTTCACATAAGCACATATCTTCATCATTGAACTCCTCACGTACATGGCCCATACAGTCGAGAGTATACATCACACATTCCACTGACTTCTTACAGAAACACTAATATTTTACATACCACTTATTTCTTACTCTGCGAAATTCCTTTTTTTAAATGAAATATCAACTTAAACAACTGTTGTAGATATAAAGCTATAATGCAATCTTTACTTTGTTTATCATCTATTTTTCTACTTCCTAACACGGCCACTAGCACTATAAAACTGTTGTGATTTACTCGTCGACTAAGCATTTCAACTACACTATGCTTACCTTTGAATGCCTCCAGTTCCGCCCTCTCATGCCATTAGCAAGCATTATTGTTGTTATGTGGTAGAAAATATGTGGAATTTTCAATGTCATAAACACTATTGGCCGTTTGTAACCTCGAACTCAAGAGGTCCCTTGTTAGTTTAATGGTTGAGTGGAAGATAAGGCCTTGTTTTCTTAACTCTGCTAGTTGAAGTAAAACTATTATCCCGGCTATTCTATGCCATAGTTCCACCAGTGAATATTCAATCGGAGAACAAGTGACATTTAGAATCGTGTTGGCCAATGTAATAACTCATGTTCCCGCTAGAGCCAATTGCCAACATGTTTGCTCACATATAAGGGGATTCTATCCCAAGAGTCCTTCCACATATGCAGTCAATTGAGGATGAGAAAATGGGCAAGTTAGTGTTAGTTTGGGCAAGTTAGGGTGAGGAAATGGGTGAGTTAGTACACTAGATTAGATTACCGTTCACTTGTTTGTTAGCGGGTTTTAGGGATGAGCTGGCTACACTGTTTGAGAAATGACTCATACATATACACATTTTACATTACAAATGTGCTGATTGTAGGTTTCTTTGAGCTGAAATCCTCACCTTATTTTAAGGTATTTTTCATATATTTTTTGGGAAAGGATCAACATAAATTTTTCTATCAGGTAAATATTCACATACTGCAACAATAAATTGTATTTTCCGTTTTCTTATCTGAAATAATGTGGGTAACATGGTAGTATAGAATCTCCATTATTATTATTATTATTATTATTATTATTATTATTATTATTATTATTATTATTATTATTATTATTATTATTATTATTATTATTAATTATTATTATTATTATTATTATTGTTAATTATTATTATTATTATTAATATTACTATCAGTATTATTATTATTATTATTATTATTATTAAAAATGAAAATTGAAGACACTATTTCAGATTATATTAATACTCAGCAATTAAGATGGTACGGACATGTTCAGCGAATGGAAGAGGATCGGCTACCAAAATCTGTTTTGGAATGGAAACCTGAGGGAAGACGAGGCAGAGGAAGACCTAACACCTCCTGTAGTCAGGGAATATATTTACACATGAAGGAGAAACATCTATAACCAGGAGATTGGATGGACCGACAAAATTGGCTATTGGGAATCGGACGATGTCAAAGACGTTAATCAACCGATGATCTATTATTATTACATATTAAGTATTATTATTATTACTATCAGTATTATTATTATTATTATTATTATTATTATTATTGTGAAGAGTCAATCACTGCGGTCTCTGAGTAACGTCGTTGCCTTGTATACAACTATGCAGCGGGCCCGGGTTCAATTCCCGGTCGGCACAAGTTTCCTAGGTGAGGTTTCTTCGGGCCTTTCCTCACCTGTAAGACAAACTTTAAGCTCCATATGGTCCTCTAACATCATTTAGGAACCATAACATTCATATAATATTCGCCTTGTTTACTATAAGTAAATGATGCGTCTTATATTAAATATTTATGTTGTCTCGGAAGTGGCTTTGGAATCGAGCTGTCCACTCATCAAGGGATGCCCTTCATGTCCTTGTTAGACCAAAAAAATATGCATAAGATCCGTAGATACGAGTCCACCCCCGACATATCATATTTCTGTAAAGCCCGGGTGGCTTGGGACATGTAAAGGTATTTACAAAGGGAGAGAGTAAAGTAAGGTTAGGAGAAACCATATTACTGTAAAAAGGCATTACGACTATACATTCTCTCTCTATTTTATTCTGCCATTTTATCTTTGACTGTATCCGCCATATAGTTAAGGCAAATATATTACAGAATAAGGCTTTGTGATGTTTTTGTGTCGATTATTTTAATTATATTTAGAATCAAATAAAATTCAAGGCTGCAACTATTTCTTCTGTTGGTGTTAACTCTAGGCCTATATTTTGCCCTTCCGAATCCGGTACAGATTCCGCTAATGCTGAAACTGGTAGTATACACTGTAGGTTATGCGCATCTTTTGTTTTGAAACTGTACAGTGTTGACGCGGTGGTCTACTCATTTCACGGTTGTTTGGTTATAGCGTGTAATGAAAATCAAACAGCTCGTAAATCTTAAAATGTTACACCAGAATCTAACACACGATGTTCCACAAGCCTTGCGACTGTATGACTACTTGTCCTTGAATTCTTACACTACCTAAATCCCAACCAAGATGTACAGAATCGTTTAGGCGAGGAAATTTGAGAGAAAATAAAACTTGTTTATGGCATGCCACAAGAGCATTTTCGTATCCACGTTGATATTATATTTTTTCTATTACTGCTTGCGGGTAATCTATACCTGAAATTTTATCTACTCTCTCTAGATTAGCAATTCACATTTCAATGCTTCCCAGGAAGGTTGCCTCAAACCTAGAAGTTTTTTTAATTCAGTGTCCCAGGTTGTCATTTCGACGTTTCTGGTGTTCTCTCCTGGCATTGGCATAATTGGAACCTACTTCTGATGTTGGGGCGCCTGAAAGGCGAGGTTATGCTGCTCCGATGATGTGATGGGTGACAGTAGTGGATCGCCAGGAGAGACCTTAATCCTGAACTTAATATTAGGCGAATATGAATGATGATTATGATGACCATATGATGTTCGGGGATTGTTTGGACCTTAAAGTTTTCTGACATTTTTCTTATAGATGAGGAAAAACCTCGAAACAAAAACCTCACCCATGAGCCTGTCCCGACCGGGAATCGAACTCGGGCCCGCTGCGTGACAAGACCTCGAGACCACAGCGATGGAGTTAGAAAGCTTGGAATTTGACAGTTTACTCTGTCTGTCGTATTATGAGTTAGACAATTAATTCAACGGCCGTTCCCTTTCGTGTCTCAAGCAAGTTTTTGTAGTGCTGACGGAGTAATGGAATCCCATATAATCCAATACACTGCGAGTCAGAACGCATGGTAAGTAAACTCCCAGGAACATCATATGATTTAATAAAAATTGTAACTAAGCATTGATTTTGAAGCTAATTTTTTATTGCCAAACACTACAGTTCGTGAAGATGATTTAATTAATGAGAAATAACTATTTTCTCCAATAACATTTATTTATTTATTGTTTAGAACAAGTTGATTTAATTCTGAATCAACGTTGAGGTTATTGTATGAGTAGATTTAAGACCGAGGACGCTAACTTGTTGAAACAGAGGGGTAACTTATCTCTCTGGTTTAAAATGTTTGGCAAAGTTGGCGAACTTGATGTTATCCAAGTGTTGAGTTAGGGAAATGGAGCTAACTTTTAATTGAAAATCACCGCACATTCCACAGTAACTTTAACCAAAACAAATGAATACTTAACCGACAGTCGCATTAAATAATGCAATTCGTATGGCTACATAATAAATAAAAAGAAGACAAGCATATAAATACGCTTAGGCATCCGTCGCCGTGGGTTGTCCTAGAGTCACTGTATTTTTTCCGGCAGCACGCGTTCGATTCTCAGGAATTTTATACCTCCCACACCAAGTGTCTAGTTTTGTCCCTTATTTTGCTTGTCCAGTGTTATTGGGAGGGGTATTTTCAAAACCCTACTAATTGCAGATGCAGGAACGCCCTCCGCTACGCACATGTTCAATGGGTATTTAAGTTCCTTATCCCTGCCTATAGGCGATGGATCCAGGTATTGGCTTATAGTCTCACGTAGGGTGTATAACTTACAAAAAAGCAGAGAAATTAGAAAGAGATATAACTCCATGAAAGCAAGACGATGATGGTGATTGATGTTTTCATCCATCGTCTTGCTTTCATTAAGTTACGTATGTTTCGGCTTCAATATATGTTCCATCCAGTGTTTTTTTTTTGGGGAAAAAAAAGGTGTCGGTACTCACAGAGAGGATGTTATTCTAGCAACTTTCACAATTTTAACATGTCCTCCGATGTACACTCGTCGTTTCTAGATCGCTTCTTGCTTTTGGTATCAACTGCAGAATGATGTCCTTGGAGCAGCCATGAGTTTACACATTTGCTAGGTTTGAATTGACTGAGGGAAGGCCCTATTATACTGATGAATAGCAGTGCAGAAGTTGTCTTTACAAGCATAGATGGCCTACTTGAAGTAACTGTAATATTCATTTGAGAGAAACCCCTTTCACATTCACTAAAGATATTGCAATTGTGCCCGGAGTGTGTTTCCATGCACAGACGGCTTTTGGTAGTCTTTCATCCTGCATTCTTCTTACGTGTCCGTACTAAATTATCCTTCTTTGTTCAATCTCATCCATTATATTTCTTTCTGTATTGATCCATTTTCTAATTTCTGTATTTCCAATTTTTTCCAGTCGAGATTTTCTGGCAGCTCTTCTTCAAAAATCCATTTCAAGTGAAGTTATTCTGTTGAATGTTGTTGTGTCATTGTCCAAACTTCCGCACCATATAGCATTATACTTCTTGGTGTTGATTTATAAATTAGTTGTTTTGTTCTGTTAATGATGTTTTTATTCCATAGTATAGAGTTTAACATTCCTATGGCTTTTCTTCCATTACTAATCCTTTTTGCTATTTCTTTATTTGATGTTCCATCTTTCTCTATAATTGATCTCAAATAAGAGAAACTATCGCTCTTCTTTATCTTTACCCCATCAATATATAGTTAATCTGGGTCATTTGTTAAGTACTCTGTTTTGTTTTTGTTGATTTTCAAACCCTATTTCGGATACGTTGTTGACACTGATTACACATATAATTTGCATCTTCTCCCATCCTGGGTTTATAATTATCTGAGCGTCGGCAAAAAAAAAAGAAGTGATGTAGCTATCTTCTTTCATTTCACCGGAATAGATTAATTAAAAATACATTTATCTGGTGCGGTTGAACCCGAAAACCTCGGAATCAAAAGCGAGCAATAGTCCAATAGGACCTTTCAGCAGGTTGTTTGCATTTTGTATGTTTGTGGTGAATGAATAGCAGACATTTATGTCATAATACTACCAGAATAAATACAATTATTATCACTATTATTATTATCATTATTATTATCATTATTATTATTATT
The DNA here is from genome assembly GCA_030220185.1 of Diploptera punctata. Lineage (NCBI taxonomy): Eukaryota > Metazoa > Arthropoda > Insecta > Blattodea > Blaberidae > Diploptera > Diploptera punctata. The sequence goes on along the minus strand of JASPKZ010002688.1, from coordinate 1,234,537 downwards.
ATCATCATCATCGTTGAAAAAGTCAGTTTGCCACTCTGTATAGATCTGTGGTATGGTCATAATTTAGAAGTTAAGAAGATGTTTACAACAGACCTTGTGGATTCCTGATCGTAAAATTTTACGGCAGAAACACAACCAGTCCAATGAAATTGATTTTTTTTGACTTGAACAACTGTTGCCGTGGCCGTCTCTGGTTTGTTTGCTATAATTACATTAGTTCTAGTTTCTTAAATGTACCAGGCTCTCATTCATATTACTATTTACTTTCGTAAAAACAATCCACAGCTTCACATGTTCATTGTTACAATTATTTACAATGTATTGTTTGATATTGAAAAAAACAATTAATATTCTATATTTGCAGAACAGTTACTGCAGCTTGCTCTAATTTCCTTTAAAAAATCAATACTTATAAATATAATAAAGCAACTGTATGTTTTGTGATGTCAAATGTTGTCTCATTTGATTTATAAAACAAAAAACATATTTTTTTAGATTGTATCTACGAGTACTATGGCTTATGGAGTCAATACAGTAGAAGCTCTTATTTTGCGGGGGATATGTTCCGAAATATGCCGCGAAGGCAGAAACTGCGAATATGGAATGGTAATTTGTATGTGTATATAGGGGACACGTTCCAAAGTTCCGAAATATAATAAAAATTATCAAAATAAAATCAATTAATGAGAGATTTTGAAAAATTCCTATTGATTATTATTGTCACGCTTAGGCAAGGACTTAAAGAAGTTAGTACATTTTTCCTGTTTTGCCGCTTTTAAATGGTCTTTCATTTCAGACTGATATTCAACTGTAAATTCAGCGATAGAATTCCTTATTTGTCTTCGAATTTCTTGATAAATCGTACAGTTGATTCATTAAAATTGAAACAGCATGATAAAGATGCAAAATACGCGTAAACGGTCAATTATTTATATTTTTACTTTAAGCAGCAACAATATTTTTTTCCGCTTCGAAAATAATTTCTTTCCTTTTACTCGACATTATAAATTGGCAAAAAAGCAGAAGAGACACGTGTTATTGAATGAAAATTATTGGAACGAACGTCAAGTTGAAACAATAAAACACCGATCGTGGCGAGGGCGGCATTTATCAATGAATATAGCGGCACGTGAATTACGGCGGCGGCGGCTTTTAACAACGAACTTTAAGCTCAGTGATAATAAGGGTTGTTTTACTTTGATATTCATTTGACCACTTGATTTGAATCACTTTTTGTAAATGTCGCCTTGGCACGTGCCTGTAGTAAAAAAAAAGTTGCCGATGCGTTAATAAAGGATACTAATCCTTTTAATATACCGACTGGATCCGAGAATAAATAAATTTAGCCGGGAATACAGGAACTGTGTCGCAATTTTTTAACTCGCGAATAAGGGAACCGCGAATAAGGAGCTTTTACTGTACTAATACAGTTTATGTTAAAATTTCGTTGAGTTATTAGTCACAATATCAATTTTTTTTTTCCATCAACGCGGTTTAGCATCTCACATTATACGTACTTTTACGTGTGACACGCCACCCGGCACAACCTGACGGGAGAGGGATTTTAACTGTGGATCACACACATACGTTTTTAACCACACAAAAACATGGAGGGCCTCCCCGAATGTGTGATCAGCTCAATGTTGTCCGAGACAACACAGCATTACGACGAAACACACTATTCACGCACACACACACACACACACACACACACACACACACACACACACGCGCACGCACGCACGCACACACGCACGCACGCACGCACTAATCATGATGAATACGATAATGATGATTATGATGGCCAGATGATGTTCGGAGAGCTTTTGGACCTTAAAGTATTCCTGAAATTTGCCTTACAAGTGACGAAAAACAGCAAAAAAATAAAAACATCACCCAGGAAACTTGTCCCGACTGGCGATTGAACCCAGAGCCGCTGCTTACGAGACAGCGACGCTACCCTGATATCACAGAGGTGGACTTAATCCGAATATAAAAATTATACAGTAAAACGTGTTTAATCCGGAACGTGAATAATGCGGGAATCTGTCCAATGTGAACAAATTTATTGTTCTCGGCGAAATAATAGTAATTTTACCTTATTTATTTTGCATAAAACGGAATTTGTCCAACGCGGAAACGGAAGAATATTTCTACACAATTAATAAAAAATGTATAAAGCTGAAAGGCAGGGAGATAAATTAGTTTCCACTTCATTGAATTCCCTTTAGACCAAGAAAACGATAAGAAATGATTCCTGCCGTCGCACAGTGTGGTATTTTGACAATCTAGCTGGAAAAAAATATTTTGTTCCGTATTTATGTATTATTAGGTGGTGAAATGTAAATAAATCAATCAAAAATATATTCTGAAAGTTTTAGACGTATAATTTAAAAATAAAACGTACTATTTTTACAACTAATAATATACATTAAAATTAATATGAAGATAAATAAAACAAAAGAACAATATGAAATCTAGTGCAATTAAGATTAGTTAAAATCACCATCAGATTCTTCAATACTTCGATCCCAGTCTTCAGATTCTGCATCTGATTCTTCAGAATCTCTGTATGTTTCGTCTAATGGTATCTCATGTTCAACAGTTGGAGTTGTTAATTCTAATCTAATAACTCGTATACCTCAGGTTTAATTTTACCACGTTTTTGTTTTTGGAATCGCACGTAGACATCTGATGAAATTAACAACCTATTCAGTAAATCTCGGTTTATATCAAGTTTTTCTTGTGAAAAGTTCTCTAAATTTCCTATTGTGTTTGTTTATTGCCTCTTGAGCTTCTTCAGATATTTGACAGATCGGTAAAACACATGAAGAAATTATATCTTTCCCATGAAATAAAATTTTATGCACGCTTAATGGCATTTTGCACCACGAATATTCCTTAATATACAATTCTCTTGTTTCACAATTAAATCATAAAATTATAAAATAGTTACCTAAAGAATCCGTCTCCTCATCTTAAAAAATATTAAATATGTGTAGCGCTTTCGGGACTAATCCCATCATCAGCAGAAGTAACAGGATATGGCTTTTTATCTGTTGACCCCTGATTTAATACTGGTGTTCCACTGAAAATCTGGTAGAGGGAGTTATACGTACTGAGTGCGTTTTCATTTATCATATGGTCGTTGTTAACTGCCTTCAAAATTTCCATCTCCTCGAGTACGTTTATCTTAGCTGGATTATTTTCTCTGTGTAGTAATATTAGGGTGTTTTCAATATCTAGCATACGATGTCCAGCTTGGATAATGTTTTTTGCATAGCTTGATTTTCATTCTGCGTGAATAAAGTCTCCAAAATGTTCTTTAAATCTAATATTAAAACTTCTGTTGTTCTTCCTGTATAAAATTTGTTACAATTTCTACGCCCTATATAAAATGTGTTACAATTTCTACGCGACAAAAAACATTACTATTGAAACACGTAGTTTCAAGAAGATGAATTTCGCCGTCTCTTTGTTTTTTCACTGGAAATTTCGAAGTCTTTCGGTGTTCTTCCGGCCCGATTACTTATTCCAGGTAATGAAACATCAACGATAGGTTCACTGACAATACCCATAAATGAAATGTTAGCTTCTAACCCTGAAGAATTCGCTTTTAAGAAGCGTTCTCGATGCCGTCCTGATTTCGACCAACTTTCATTGATTTTGTTACTAACTCTACTGATTGTTGTTTTGAAACTCTTCAAAATATCATCAGAAATTGACTAAATACCATGTTCTTGCAAAATATGATGCAACAAAGCATCATGTCTTGATTCTTTGGCGTTAAAAAACCAAACGTCAAAAAACGAACGACGAGAAATTTGTGTAGTCATTCTGAATATAAGAAAAAGTTGTATGAGTTCGGAAACTTTCGCAAGTAAATGAACATTTTTCTTGTAGTGTAGAAACATACCTTTCAAAAAAATATACCCAATGCACAGGGAAATGCGGGGAAATAAACTAAAATCCTAGATGAAAATAAAGAAGTACTGTTTCTGATTAAATAAAAACCTCACTCTGTTAATTTAATATTTATGATGAAACTAAAATACATACTAACAAAATAATATATGAAAATTATCGTCGTAACTCCCACAAAAACGATAATAACATAAAATCACCATTAGCTCAGAGAACAAAGCGTATTCATCAAGCGAACTCAGACGAATAACAAGATAGGGAGCGGTTGGTCGGTAAGGCTCAGGTAGCTAGCCGTTCCGACCTATTTATATCTGTTATTGTTTGGCGAGGATTTCCAGAAAATGCACTGCATTTAAGTATAACTTGTTTGCTTTGAATTTATTCCGTAAAATGGCCAGTTAAGACATGTTCCTTAATTGACTTTTGTCCAGCTAGATTCTCAAAATATCACACTGTGCGTCGGGTGAAGTAGAGATTCTACCTGTATCTGAAATTTTCTTTCGGTCTCACTGCATACCCGTTATGCGAAATACAGATAGACTACCTGTTTCACCAATATCCATTGCAACTGTAACATCTTAAATTAGTTAAGTTCTGAGACTGATCTTTCACAAGTAGCGTTCTGAATTTACGGAATAAAGATGGCTAAAACGTATGTATCATTGTCATTAAACGAAGAAGTGAAAGGGATTGAAGATAAATCTCCAATTTCCGGACCGATGCTCCAAAATTAAGCTCTAGCTGTTGTTAAATCCCTAGGGAATAACGATTTCAAGGCATCTTCAGGTTGGCTGTACACTTTTAATAGATGACACAATGTAGTGTGGAATTACATTTGCGGGGAATCAAATGATGTGGACGAAAGTGTAGTTAGTGAGCGGAAACCAAACTGGATATTTGAATTTCAGCATACGCGCCAAAGAGACACTTTTAACGCCGATGAAACGGGACTGTATTTTTCGCGCAATACTGTCGGAGTCGCACATATATACATACTAAACTTCACTTTTCAACGGCAGCGGAACTACAATTAATCCAAAGTACGTAAAACGACATATGCGGTACTCTATAATATAAGATTATTAATAAATTTTAGTTTTTTTATAATGCGGAATTTTGTCTAATATGGAAAAAAATTGTCCCATGCGATTCCGCTTTGAGTAAGTTTTACTATAATATAAAATATAAAATGATTTACATTGCAAAGCAGTCTCCTCCACCAAGTAAAATATTTAAAACATTGGGAAACAACCATCTGCTGAGGATGGAACTGGTCCCGAAAGGCCTAAAATGTTTAAAATATTTTACTAGTTGAAGAGACTGCATTTCAAGATTTACAATTTTATATTATAATGTTTTATATTATGGCTTACGAAAACCGATAAGTTCATTGGCGCATTCACTAAGGCCTCCACCGCTGGTCCGTATTCACAGTGAACGAATCCAGTCCATATCCCGGATGACTAGTTTCAAAGACCTAACCTAGTATTTTCCTCCCACCTACGTCTAGTCTTTCCTGCTAGTCCTTTCTTCAGGAGTTTCTTAATACTAAATATGAACCAATCGCATTATCATTCATTGGAAGTACGTGTCCTGTAAATAAATAAATAAATAAATAAATAAATAATAAATAAATAAATAAATAAATAAATAAATAAATAAATAAATAAATAAATAAATAAATAAATAAATATATATATATATATATATATACATACACACACACAGATATCATAGTCAACTGGATATAATATCTTATTCTTGATATTTTTTCACAAAACACACCATCTATGAATAACATGTTAAACTACATGACTCTCAATTTATAAAATACATTATAATCGTTAGTCATAATATCCTCTGCAGCTAATTAAATTAAGACAATGCAAAAGACATATCGGATTGTATATAACGTTAAGTCTGAAAAAAGATTAACATTTAAATATCATAAAATATAACAATAGTCGACCATTTTATGTCTCGCTAAAGAGATATTTACAGACCCGATCATAGTGCTTTGTCAATATCACTATATGTGATGAGATAAACCTGATTTCATTCTAATAATGACTTGATCCTCTTTGATTAATTTCTTTTGGTTATGATTTGACATAATTAAGAAACGTGTGCCTTGAATTTCCTGGCATTTACTTTAAAATCACGGATAATCTTGGGAAGATCATGGACTGGGAAATTAAATCCGTCACAATTGCTATAAAAATATTCTTATTTGTTAAAGATAGAAAATTGTTTTGGTATCTAAACTACCGTGACGAGAAAATGTATTCAAGTGGAACAGGTTGCTAAATCCATGAAGGTTGTGTTTTATTTTAATCTACTGGGGCATTTTAAATATATACCATGTATGTTTGGTCTAAGCTCATAACGGTAAGAATTTGTTTGTCGCGAAGGAAACGCCTCATCGCTTACGTCACATCGAGTTAGTTACTGTTATTCTCTGGAGACAGCGCTTTTATCGCCAGATTTCCTTAACATTTCTCTCGCTTTATTGCCTCATTTAAATTTTAATAACATCGTCTGTTATTCTCAGGAAAGAAATCACAGAAGACAAGAAAACAGGTTGGTTACAAACCTGGCTAAAGCAGGACTGGTAAGTCAGTTTTAGATGCGAGCAAGATCTTCCGTTTTTCCATGCAATAGATCCATATTCAAATCACTCTTCAACGATTTGTTGTTATAGAACTAGCCATGTTGAGGACACTATACGTTTTACCATATATACTGTTAATCATCTAGAAAGACATTTTCACTCATATACTCTTGGTGCACCGACCGAACTACCACGAGTAAGTTACTAGAACTATGGAATACATATTTTATGCGAGTTACGCAACATATGTTTTAGTGCGCATACACTGAGTTTGAATAAAAGGAACGGAAAAAAAATATTTTTATGAAAACTTCGAATATACCAAAATCGATGCAACATTCTTATTGATTCAAATATATATATCTGAATCAGAAATTATTAATGTAAATTAGCATTTGCAGATTTAGTTCGGTATCTTGGGACCAAGATCATTAATGGATATATTGAATATTAAAAAAAAAACGCATTAACTGCACTTCTACTAGCGCTTGATTTTTCAGTTATATTGTTGTAAACTATAGCTCTTCTTCTGTATTTACTAACATTATTTAATATTTTAAACTTTTTCAAACAATTTTTATAACATTATTAGACAATTTTGAAGTATTTATTTAAATATGCAAATCACAATATTATGACACTGTTAGACAATATTGTGATGCTAACTGCTATTTTCTCCACAGAGTCTATTACTTAGTCTATGCTTTTTCTATGGCTGTTTTGGGTTATCGCTGGTTGGATCAGCGTTAGGGAGTGATAAGTAAGTGTACACCCATTTTTAATAAAGTTTGGTAATTTTAATATTATTAATATATTTTTTTAAACATAGATTTGGGAATTTATTGCAAATATTGGTCATTTAAATTTAATAGCGACGGATAGTAATCGAGGATGATAATCGATATGTGGTTCGATTGTGGGTTATCGCTGGCTCTTTAAACTCTGGCGCATGCGCACTGTTGTTCTATAGGACAAAATATTTCACGCTAGTTTAAGTGCAGTTTAAATATATATATATATATATATATATATATATAGTGACGCATGATATTACGAAAACGAATACAAATTCACAAAAGCATAGTTTGAACACTATCGGGCCTCAATCTATTACACCGCTTAGGAAATAATTTTTGTAGTTACGTACAAAATTAATGTGAATGAACTTCCACGAACCCAACAAAGAGTATTACTACAAGTAAACTTTACACGTTACCTGATGATTGCTATATCACACACTGCGTGTTAATATTTTTTTTTGCAAAAAGGCATAATGAGAAAAAAAAATGATTTCCTAACATATTCATATCTGATCACCAATATAATCTAAGAGTAACATAACTGCCTTTCATACAGCGGATACAGTGTCGATACTCAGAAAGTTTGAATTTTCTTAATTCGATTTTTGTGGCAATAAAATATCTGGGTGTTGAGATAACTAGCTGGGGAGTACTGCAGAATGAAGTTGCATACCTACCAAGCTAATCAAGGAGTGAGAATAGCAGGTTGCATGAATTATATATGGAAAAACAAATACTTAAATAAGGATACCAAGACCTAAGCTTCTGAGACATGAGCGGATACTTCAAGAACGAAATATAATCTAGAGACAAATGAAATAAACATTTTAAGGAGAAATATGCATAAGTCTAGAAGAGATAAAGTAAGAAATGAAGAGATTAGAAATCAGTTAAATATCCAAGGATGTATCTCCCATGTCATCGGACAAATTGTATTGGTGGTAAGGGGCAATCTAGTACCTGCAGACGGGAAGACATCGCCTAGAAGAGTGAAAAGGAGTTGGAAGGACTCTTAATTTCTTGAAGGAAACGGCAGTGGGGCTAATATATATATCGCGACCCGGCGATAATAACGCCACAACTCAAAAAAGGACGAATTTCGGTTAATCCCCAATTAAAAACAACAAGAATTTGTTTAAACTGTTTAAAATAAGTCAGTAACTGAATTCCTAACTAATCAAGGTACAATTTGCATATGTAGCTAAATCACCATTCGACACAGTCAAGAGATCAAAACTCTTAAATATATTGGAAGACAGAAATATACCAAATTTACTTCGACAGAACATACAAAATATTTACAAAGACAACACCATAAAGATAAAATTAAATAACAGATTTTCTGAAGAAGGAAGTGAGACAAGGCTGGCCCCTATCCCCAACACTCTTTGCAATTTATATCAATGAAGTAATATGTTGCTGGAACAAAAAATATAAATTTGGAATAAGAATATCAGAAAATAGAAAATTAAACACCATATTGTTTGTAGATGACCAAATAATAATAGCAAATTCCGAAGATAATCTACAGAAAGGTCTATATGAACTTAACAAAATTACAGAAGAATATGGATTAAAGATATCTACAGAAAAAAACAAAAATTATGGCATTTCAAGGTGTAGATCCTGTCAGAAGTAAAATTGTACTGGACAATAAAATTTTGGAGCAGGTGAATAATTTTACATATCTAGGATGCAATATCTCATATGAAGAAGAAAAGGATGTAAATGCAAAAATATCTAAATTTTTAAGAATTTAAGGGTTAATAAATTCTCTCTTCAAGCCACAGTTAGTCCAAAAGCATTCTAGACTGAAAGTGTATAAAACATTGGCTCTTCCAACTCTTTTGTATGGTAGCGAAGTATGGACGTTGAAACAAAAGGATTTACAGAGACTTAGATCTGCTGAAATGAGATATCTTCGGAGGATTGCAGGATACACACTACTAGATCACAAAAAAAAAAAAATGAAGACATCTTGGAATCTTTACACATGGAATCTTTAGAAAACAAAATTTCTGATTATAAGTCAAGATGGATGCAACATGTTCATGGAATGGAAGATCACAGAATACCCAAACAAATGTTAAGATATCAACCTGCAGGAAGAAGAAGACCAGGACGTCCACTCAAAAGACTTTTGGATGGTGTTTCTCTTGAGGCCGAAACAGGTCAACAAATGGCCTAAATTCGTGAATGTACTATGATGATGATGAGCTAAATCATTTGAACTGTGATGTAAGTGAACTTCCTTTTTGCTGTACTGAAAAATGAGGTTTTTGGAGTTGTGAAGTTATTCTTGCCGGGGTATGTTTTATTTAGTCCGATGGATAACAAGTAGAAGAAGATTATCCCTCAACTATAAGATAATTTTCAATAAAGTTAGGATCACAGTTTCCACGAAGATCACTGATATCATAATAATTACCAATAATTCTCATAGGGCGTATGAAATTAGGTAAAGACAGCAGAACTTTATTATTCATTACCATAGAAGCAGTTATTATTATTGACTACAACTCAGCATCAGCGTCTGTTAAGTGAGAGTTTAAATGTCCAACAACGAGGTCAAAGGGCGAGACATAACACTGTTCTTTACAGATAATAACCTACAGAAAACTCACGTTATGATCAGGGAGCGGGGTTCTAGTAAGTATGCAACGGAGTTAAGAATCCACGGAATATACGGAGAGAGGACGCACCTGTAACAGTTCAGTGTTCAGTATAAACAAAACGATGTTTGATGGAAGTCATTATACCATGCTTAAAAAAACAGTTATACCATTATAAGGAATTATGGAAGGAAGCAAACAATTGTATGTTTAGTTATTTGTAGTATGCAATAAAAGTACTTCATATTGATGTACAGAAATATTTTCTTATACATCATGATTGCAGTTATTGTAATGTACAGCCTAAAAAAAATGATGGCGCAACTCTTGATGATGGAAAGTTAGAATTTTGAAGAGCGATTCACACCAGTACGTTCGTTGTTACATGTTCTGACTCTGTTGAGTATAAAGCGGACGGCGTAAGTCTCTCTTCATGCAGTATTCCAATCGTTCGCTTTAGTGGAGCAGTCAGTGAGATGCTCTTTTTCCGACGACGCGGGACCACGTTCGATTCTAGTCAGTAGGTTTTTTATTTATTATTATTTAACAACGTCGTTAATTTTCATAATGCCTACATGTTGCCATGCTTCGTTATATAAATAAATTTGTATATATATATATATATATATATATATGAAAATATTCCCGTTCGGGGCAGCCTCCTGAGTGAGATTTTTTCGCGGTTTTTCCTCACCTGTAAGATAAATGTCAGGAAGCTTAGGGCCAACGGTTTCCGAAAATCATCCAGCCATCATCATCATCATCATCCTTATCATTATCATCATCATTCTTCACCGGTGTGGAAAGAAACGGGAAGCTACCATACCTACAGTTCCCTAATAAAGCTGCAAATCATAGCATGAAAATGCTATGATTGCAGCGAAAGACCTGCCCTCGGGCAGAATTACTATGGAATGGAATATATGGAAATAAATAAATTAAAGGAAGCAGTTCATATATATATATATATATATATATATATATATATACACACACACACAAAATGAATTACGATTGTAACGTCTCATTACTTTGTTTACAAAATACATGGCATAATACAATTAATTATTTCTATTACTAATACAAAATGCGTCTGATTAATTTAAAGTAAGTTGATATCTAATTTCATTATACAAGTAAGTCCGGAAGTACTGCATCGCTTCATACAGACAATATCTAGGAGAGATGGTTGAGGTCAAGTGGAAGAAGCTTCTGTTTCCCGTGCATGAGGTCGCGTGTTCGACCCTGCTGTCATGCTTTTCTTTCCTCTCTCGTCCTTATTTCAATTAATTTTCTTTATTTTGTTTCACTTCTTTTGCTTTGTTTTATTTTCAGTATTTACCGCACTACTTATTTACACGAAATTGTTTTCCATTGCACGACACACAACGAAATAGAGCAGATTTAGTTTCTCAAATAGTTGTATACTTGTGAACCAAATAGCTGATCTCTGATAATGCGCAGTGGCTTCGTTCTGAGACTTGAAAATTATCTGTGCGCCATCAATTATTTCAAAGGCTGTACAATAATGTACTTTCGAAATGCACGGAAAGTAAATCTCATGCGATTAGCCCGTAGACAGTTTTTATATTTTGAAAAACTACGTTCCCCGTCGTACGACGTACTAGGAGCAAATAAAAAATTCAAAGTATCAGGGTTGATTGAGATTTGCTGACTGAGCAACACGTCCCTCATTTTGCACATTTTTGCGTACTCATTATTCTTCTCTAAAACACTTTCAACTTTATTGTTACTCTCTCTTTAACAGTTTCCACTTGTACTTCACTCAGTGTTTCTGAAACATCTTCTATTGCCTCAAGAGCTTCCGGCGTTGTTAGTTGAGATTAGTGTAAATTTTGTATTGTAGTTACATTCTTACTGAAATTATTTGGAACATAAGAAAGGTCTTCAAACAAAGCTGGTGAAATTATTTGCTTCATTGCAAGTATAGCGAATTTTTTTGTATTGCCATAAACATTAATTATGCTTACAATTTTGTCGTAATACTTGGCATAATATAGTGCAGTCTGTAGCCATGTTCCCCACCGAATTACAATAAACTGTGGAGAAAGGGGAATCCCAGGTGCCATTTCTTTAAGTATTTTAATTCTTGATGGTGTATTGAGGAAAATCTATCATGTTTTTTTTTATAAATGTATCAACATCCGGAAAACAGGCTTCAATTTCTTCCGCAACTCGGTGGAGAGAATGTGCCTGACATGTTAAATCTATGAAATTTGGATATGATTGCTGTATTGTTGTAGCAGCTTTTCTCATACATATAGCCCCATCCGTAACAAATAGCGAAATATTTTCTTTCTTAATACCAGCAGGCCACATTTTAATCATTAATGAATCATTAAACAAACGAGTAATTGTTGAGTGGTTAACCTCCTCCATCTTTTCGCATGTTAAGAGAAATGCTTTAGCTGGACCATCAGGCGTTAGGGTACCTACAATAACATTGGCGATTGATCTATGAGCGGCACCTTTTGATTCGTCGATAGACACAAAAATCTGCTACTTCGTCTCTTATATAATTTAGACATTTTTATAGGCTGTTGGTAGATATTTTTTCGTAATTGTGTTTCTGAAGGCATTTTTCTGTTAGTATATTTGTTTATGAAAGCTACGAAACAAGGATTCTGTACTTATTTTAAAGGAATATTGGCTCTTATTAATACATGGCACAAATCCTCGAAAAATTCTGATCTATAGTTTGGGTCTGAGGAGGTTGAAGCTACATTTCCCCTTTTGTTTTTCCTAATAATACAATATTTTCCTTGTGTTTTCTTGAATTACAGTGTTGTTTAACATAGTGTTGAAACTTCTTAGAGCTCTGTGTGACATACCTTATATTTGATGCTTTCGCCATTTGTGCTGAAGTGTTCTTTGGCAGATTCCTATACAAACGATGCTAATTGTGATGATGATGATGATTTTGAGGTGTTACTCTTTTTTACTTTAGGCATATTTCCACAGTTCTTTACTGCTCTGTATGCAGCGAATAAATTAGACAGTCGCAATGAAACATTCTGTTGTAGAGGAACGTGTCCTGCGCAGTACATACTCCGTGTGGCAGGTAAGCGTCTGTTTTCTTACTTAAACCCCGCTCTCTGGTTATGACCATTGTAGTTAAAACGACTATAAATAAATATTTACGAGACATATTTAAATTGATAATATTAATTTTGTTATAGAATATGAGGTAAACCTAGCAACATTAAAAAAATAAGTAGATATAACAGATAATGCAAGACAGTAACCATGAGTCTATAGGAGTAATGTCGTTTGCTCAGTTGCAGGGTCGATCCCCGGTCAATACAAGTATTCTGGGTTAGTTTTTAGCGGATTTATATTCATCCTATTCTTTAAGGAAAAGCACAGACTGATAATTACACCTAAAAATCCTAAAAACATGACCTTGATGTTAAATAATCTATTAACCACGTGGAAAACCACGACTTTTCGATGTGTCAGGAGTAACTCTAAATGTTTGTAGGTAAAGAGGATATCAACCGGACAAACTCAGCAATTAAGTGGAGAAAAATTGGGTATAGCTTAATACACAACAAAACTCAGACGTTTTGCACATGCACTAGAATTGTGTGACGTAATGCTTCGCTCCCAATCGACTGTTGCTGGGATTCCCCGTGATCACGTGATTTACCCTGTGAAGCGTTCTGTTGCATAGCATCGGTATAATTGTTATTACATATTATGTTTTGATAGTACAGCGGAATAAAAAAAAAATATAGCAGATTTTTACATTTAAAATATTTTTAAACAGAAATTTTCCTTAATAACAGCTCCGGTTTAAGTGATATGGGTGCTCGTACTGATTGGTGAAGAAACAGTGGCAGGGGACAATATAGGTTTGGGTATTGGGAGAAATATAGTCGAGTCATCATCATCATCATCATCATCATCATCATCATCACCTTCCTTCACGGATTAGGTATTTGCTTGTTCCGATCACACATTTGTTCAGCCCAGCGCTTTCTTGGTTTTCCTACCGATCTTCGTCCTTCAGGAATATACATCAGTACCATCTTTGGTATCCTATCCTCTGTCATTCTTTGCAGATGGTTCTATCCAATTGTTCCTGTGTTCTTCTATTTCTTGAAGAAGTGGTTGTACTTTTAATTCCTCTCTAATATTCTCATTTCTAATATATTCTTCTCATGTACAACCTTTCACAATCAATTTCACGGAACACCATTAATTTAGTTTTTAATTTTGAAATTATCATATTTTATTTCTTACATATATTTATTTAATTGATAGACTGCTTTTTGTAGCCTGACCTCTCTGTCAAAAATTAATACTATATCATCTGCAAGTCCTCCGCTGTGGTCTCGAGGTAGCTTGCTGCCTTCTCACGCAGCGGGCCCGGGTTCAATTCTCGTCGGGACAGGCTCCTGGGTGAGGTTTTTTCGGGGTTTTTCCTCACATGTAAGACGAATGTCGGAAAGCTTGGGGCCCAACTGTCACCGAAAATCATCTGACCGTGATCATCCTTCACCGGTGTGGAAAGCAACGGGAAGATACCATACCTTTAATTCCCTAGTAAAGCTGCAAAGCATAGCATGAAAATGCTATGACTGCGGTGAAAGACCTGCCCTTGGGCAGAATTACTATGGATGGATCATCAGCAAAACATAATACATTCAATGTTTTATTTCGTCCAATTATTAATCCCTTACGAACTAATTGTTCCCATTTATCAAGAAAGTCGTCTAAATATATATTAAAAAGCTTTGGGGAAAGGCTGATCCTCTGTTTTAAACCACAGTTAGTTATAATTTATTCTGTTAATTTTCCATTTATTTGAGTTACTATTTTTGTATCTTCATATAAACTTTGAATATTTTTTTATTAGGTGTTTTGGGTATCCTATTTTTGCCATCTTCCATAATAAAGGGCGCTTCGCTTTGTGGAAGGCTTTTCCTACGTCTATAAAGACCATGTGGGTTTCTACATTAAACTGTATGTTTTTTCTATAATCTGCTTCATTGTAAAAACATTGTCCACACATGATTTACCAAGTTTAAATTCACTCTGTTCCTCACTGATTTGCATATTACTCGATACTTTGAATCTGGAGTATTGAGTAATATGAAAATCAGTGAGGAACAGAGTATAGTCAAGTTAAGAATGTATTAGATTTGCTTTTTGTTCGCAGTAAAGATATAGTTACCTACTTTTTAAAAACATCGCCTCCTATACGAACCTAAGTAATATAGGGGAAAGGAAGATTTTACATAGTAATAAAAAGATGATTGTTTATCATGTTGACCGAGATAAGCAGAAAAACGATAAAATCAAAATTAGCAGATGTTTTCTTGTTGAATAATAGCACAAAAATACTCCCTAATGCTAGCAGGCATGAATATCAGTTGGGAGCTCATGAGTTGGCCAGTGTTAGGAATGAGCTAGGTTGTGATACGTGCGGCTAATAAAACTCGATAATGTGCAACTTATTCATCACCTACGAGATTAATATTGTTGCTAAAAAACTATTATTCTTATACTGTATACAGAGGATTAGAGGAGCTAATCGACACATTTTTAGGAATGATAGGTCAAACAGAGAGAATTATTATTATTATTAGTATTATTATTATTTTAAAGGAATATACTTCCAAACATGTTATTTATGAGTTCTGCGCATTGGTAAATGTGAGTTATACGGCACTTTATCCAAGTCATACTTCTTTTTTGGAAGAATATAAAAAAATAAAATATGGTATACGAAACTCGAGTTGTCACCAGAGTTCAAGCGATTGCACGGATAAATTAGACATTTCAACAGATCGTACAGAATCCTGCCATACTCTACAAAGTTGGACGGTCATTGCTGCGACGGTACCAATTATACAATGAATCACAGAGAAAGTAGTTTGAACAAACATACTTCTCAATGAAGTGTAATTTTTTGTGCAATCGTTTCATTCAACGTCCGAACCTTACGGTGAGCACCTTGACGAATGCGCAGAATTCATAATAAAACACAATTTAAGTAAGATCTATCGTTCCTAAATGTTTGTCGTATGGTCCTTTAACAGTCTGTATAATTCAATATTTAGGCTTATTTTTCATCGAAGGTATTTATTTATTTATTTGTCAGATGTAGCTCATTGCACAAAATACACATAACTATACAATTCCAGCACACCCTGAATGAGGGAAGGATTTCATCACAGAGTGTAACACACAAGTAAACCATTATTCATACAATTACAATTAAGAAATAAATGATATGTTACAGAAAGTATATGTACAAATTAACATTATGTCATCTATAATGTATTTACAAAGATGGAATATGTTACAGTAGAAATAATTTTAGATAATATTATGTATGATGATTAAACACGAATATATTATTCTACATTAAATTTTATGTATTCACGTTTCCCCTGGTATTAGAACTAATTACATCCACTTATGCCCTTCCTTACCATTATTCTTACAGTTTATCGGTAATTTAAGATGTACGTCAATTTGATTGTTTTACATGTATTGGAGCTTATCTCTCAATATTTTATAACTTTTCTTACTATTCTCCTGCACTATGAATAGTTCTATCTACTTTTTTTCTGACATTTCATTCTTTAAACGATTTTTCATATAAAGAGCGGTCTATGACTCTATCTACAGTACTTGGAGGCAAGTAATTCCGAGGCTAGCGCTTGCCCTATTCGATGAACCGTGCCTGCTAGAGTTGCCTATTAAAAAGTGTATTGAAAGCTGGAAAAGAGAGAGAAAGGGTAATATTAAGTATAGCGCACGATGTAGCGGAGCCCGTTCACTGGAAACGACAAATGCTGACACCGAGCCTGATTGTCGCAGAGTGCTGTAGAGAATGCAAAGTTCTGTATAATGTTATAATAATGTGTAAAATGCACTATTGGTACAAGAGAAGGTAGCACAATAGTTTAGCCCAGATATACTAGAGAATAAATGTATGTAATTTTAACACATTCGAAATTAAGATATCGCTTCAATCAGAATGGATGATAAATATATATATATATATATATATATATATGTGGGAGGTAAACAAAAAGGATGAGAACTCTCAGAATCAATGGCAATAATACCTCATATGTCGGCAGCCATCTCGTAAGGTCTTAGATAGGCTATATCCTCAATGCCTCACGCGCGCCATCATGCAGTATAGTAAGTTATCCCGTATTAACTAACTGCGAAGTAGTTTGTTTCTTTATTACATATTACTATAAGAATGTAGAACCTAGCTGTGATATTTTAAAAGAATTCGTTGGAGCGCAGAAAACAGTTCCCAGTATTTAGTTAAGTCCCTTGAGTTGACTCAAGTGTTGGGAACACTGCATCAGAGAGAAAGAGAGAGATTTTGTGTTGCACAAGTCTTTTGTTTTAGCGCTACTTGTCGCTTGACTTGCTAACTCTCTCTCTTCCTTTCTGTGTGACATCACAGGTTTATGTTATTTCTAATACTGTAAAGTTTACCTCACGAAGATAAAGAAAAAAGAAAACAAGAAAGGAGAGAAAGAGAGAAGGAAAAAAAAGAAAGAAAAGTAAATGAGGCGTATAGTTTAAAATAATCTTAAACTTACTTTAAAAAACAAAAACTTATCGACTTCCCTGAAAAATTCCCGATGTTACTAAATTAATTAAAATCAATAAATGACTGTACAAAACAAACTTAATACAGACACTTTTATACTTTTCTAGGAATATAAATCTTACAATAATCAGAGAACACAACAAATAAGCTGTATGGGACAGAACATATAGGGCCTATTACTGACAAAATGTTACATCAACACAGGAACTAATCGATACATTTCACAAAAATGTTACATAATTAAAATAGCTATCCCTAATGAACGTAACAGGTACAAAATACACACAGATAAAAACATAAAATATACACGATATTTTAATGACTCTGGTTGTTCAATGGGAACAAGTGAAAGTGAGAAGTGTCCCCATAATACTAGCTCCACAGTTATTATACTTAAGACATTTAAATCTAACTTACACAGACTGAAAATGCATAGTTACAAACATATTCATTTACAGAAGCACTGCTATTAACACTTGCCATGATGTGATTAATAAACTTTGCTCAAGACGCGAAAATATAGCTTAGAAAAACAAGACGAAAAACTGAACCTCGTTATTTTGAATTCAATAAATATACTTGATTTTTATAAACAAAGAATATAAATTTTGTGAGATATAATAATAAAACATAGACAAACTTAAAGATAAAACTTTCAAAAAGTAATAAAAGAAGAATTACAATGTAAGCAAAATATGGAAAAAACGACTATCTAAGAAAAATAGAAAGCTATAAAAGAAATGCTAATCACCAGAATAACAGAACATATTTCGTGCAAGAAAAAGAAGGGGGAGTATAAACCACAGTTTGATGAAACTTTAAAGAACACCTGAGATAAGAGTGAAAATGTTCAACCGTTGTATTAAAGATAATACAGAGGAAAATGAGAAAACTAGAAATCAAGCAACCAAATAAAAAAATGTATTATGAGAAATTACAATTGGAAAAAATACAAACATGCTATGGTAATATGGAAATCAGAAGTTTCTAACAAAACTTAAAACAGAAGAGGAAAATACGTACTTCAACTTAGGTTTGAGTTTTGTAGAGATAAATAAGGAAATTTATTAAATAATTCAACAGATATCATAAGAGATGAGCAGAATATTTTGAAAATATGTATAAATAGAAATAAATAATGACAGAAGAAGACAATATCGATGGAAATTCAACCTTTAAGAATAATAAAGCCCTTATAATTAGTGTAATATTAATTGAAATGATTAAAGAAGGATGGCTTCAATTACAAGTTGATTTGTAAAGTTTGGGAGAATTAAGATAACCATAACATTAAATAACTGCACTTTATTACCCCATCTACAAGAAAGGAGATAATACAATTCTATATTTATGTGAAAATTCAGACGAATTGTACTTATTATTGTAATATATAATTTTTTCTCCAAAATTATAAATAAAAAACAATACTCATGTATGGAAGTAATTATTATTGGAGACCACAAACAGGTGTATGAATGGCAAATCAATTACAAATTAAATTTTTTCTATGAAACAGATTTTAGAGAAATGTTGTTTCACGTTAATATCTTTATTTTATTCTTATTTTTATTGACATTATAAATTATAGTCTTTTTAGCGATGAAAGTATAAATTATGTTGTATGAGCAGATAATGTGTAAGCAAATATACATTACATATGAAGGGAACACAGAGGAACTGTATGATTATATGGTTAATGTATTTTTTTTAAGAATCGAGAACAAGAAATCGCAATTCAATTAGGACAATCAGAATATTGTAGCGAAAATAGAAGAGAAACGACAAGCCTATCAAATAATGTTAAATACAGGTACAGGAACATATAAACAGAAAAATAAGTATATAATCTTAACGGAAGGAAGGACAAGAAAAAAAATTAGCAGTTCGAAAAAGTATGTTCTTCGTAAATTGCCATTTAGGTTTTAAACAATCAGCTGAAGCTTGGGAAATTCTTAAAGGAATGAGAAAAAATTGAACAATAAAATGAATATCCCTCTAATTACAAGCAAACAATGAGTGGAATATTACTGAAATCTACTAAATGAAGAATGTCTGAAATTTAAAGAAGATGATATTTTTGTACACAAAAGATGGATTCAGAAGTGTGAAATGAAAATTTGAAGTAGACATATTTTTATAAAAAATGGCAGGGCGACTGGACCAGGAGGCATTCATTTACAAATGTTAAAATATGGAGGTCCCAAATTAATAACACAACTGAAAAATTGTGCAATAAGATCATATTTTCTTCTTCCGTTGCCACATTTTAATATGATCATTCCAGTATCTAAAATACATTAGCAATTTTAATCTGATAATCTTGCAGCATTTCATCATTTCTCAAGTTTTTTTAATTTAAAAATTTCAGAATCATCTTCAGTTGTTGTTCCTCTCATAAGCGATTTTCACCCTGAACAGATAATGATCCGAACTGAAAGTCTGTGCTTCTTACTGATTTAACATCGATGGTGTTACCTGCCAGCGTTTATCCAGTAAATATATTATCTATCTGGTTTCGACTTTCAACATCTGGAAACGTCCAGACGTATTTATGAATATCTTTATGCTGGAATGTTGTCCTCTTAACAAAAAGTATTCTCGACGTGACAAAGGTGATTAATTTAGAATAGAATAAAATAGATTTATTTAGCCTGGTGGAGTTAAGGCCATGTGGCCTTCTCTTCCACTCACTAGGACAAACATATGTTACATTTAAATACAAAACAATTACAATAATAGTACATACTAAACAATTAATTATCTGTCAAATTGAATAATAATGGAAATATTGTCTATTAATACAATACAATTAAAATTAAACTAACGATAGAATGTATACAGAAAGGAATAACAGCTCGAATCTACAATATATAAAAAGAAAAGAAGAAAAATACAAAGAAAGTAATAAACTATAGTGTATTAATCTATCGCTTATTATACAAGACATTAGGTAAATATATTGACAAACCTTAAAACTATTTTTATTAAATAATGAAAAAATAAATTATTAATTTTTAAAATGTAATATTAGTGAGTTGTTTCTGTTAATAATTTTATTTTCAATTTGTTTCTGAAAGATGGTAAAGTTTGGCAGTCTCTGACATAGGGTGGAAGGGAATTCCGTGTTTTATCAAGAGAAACTGTAATGTAACCCCATTGTCATTACTATATTCAAGAAGACTGAATTTATGTATTACTGGCCTGGATATGACTCCCCTTTCCACTTCTACATTAAAATATCCTAAGATAATTTTCGTATATCGTGATAGACTATCAAATAGTGTTTTAGGATATCATACAAAAATTAATTAAATAGGGAGATAATTTATCAAAATCCAATTTCAACTTACCCTAAGAGGTAACTATGGAAACTGTTAACCTCAACAGGAGGTACCATTTTAACAGAATGACACGGTGCCAAGCATATGCAGACATCATTCTAATAATGAGTCGAAACATAATTTCCTTAAAAAAACACGTTTGTAAATGAAGCGACCAAGCTGAGACGGTAATTAATAATCTGATAATCAGTCTCCACTTTCGTTTAGTTTAACCTCTCCCATTATAGGGACTTCAACATGTCCCAATGCCATCCGGACCTTACAGCGAGACGAACTGTCGGGAGAAGATTTTTAACTCTGGATCACACACGTATGTTTTTGACAACACAAAGACATGACATTCATATGCCACTCTGCATGAGTGATCAGCGCAATGACAGGGCATCTACGAGACAACCCAAATATTTAAGACAAGATACATGACTTCACTTATACTAAATAAGACAATTTTTTTTACCAATGCCACCAGATTGTCTTCGTGAGATTTCTGGTATTTTCTCCTGGCATTGGCAGAATTGTAACCCACTTCTTAAGTTGGGGCGCCTGGAAGACAGAGTTACGTTACCCGGTTATTATGATAGATGATGAATGATATGAGGCGCCAAGAAAGTCTTTAAACCTAAACTTAACCTAAATCCAGACCATGGGTGACCACAGGTAAAATTCCCTTAAGAAAAAAAAAACTTCTGTGGTCTGACCGGGAATCGCACCCGGCACTCTATAAACTGTAGTCAGAAGCTCTGACAACTAGACCATGAGTCTGATAATAATAATAATAATAATAATAATAATAATAATAATAATAATAATAATAATAATAATAATAATAATAATTACCGCTATAGTCTCGGGGAACGTTGTTGTCTTGTATGGAGCTGGCCCGGGTTTGATCCTCGGTCGGGACAAGTTTCCTGAGTGACTTTCTTCGCAAATATGGTATGGACAATTATGCTGGCCAATTAATGTTCTGATATCATTTGGGGCTTAAAGTTTCCCGACATTTGTCTTATAGATGGGGAAAAATCTCGAAAAAACTCTCCCAGGAAACTTGAACCGACCAGAGATCGAACCTGGGCCCACTGCGCTATGACGTTATCCCGAGACCACACTTCAGTGGACGATCATTAATAACATTCAAATAATAAAATATTTAATTGTATCTCGAAACGTTAAAAGACGAATAGAAAAAATGGAGAGAGAATTTTCGAATTATCGAAACAGATAATGAATATAAGACTTATTACCCGTTTAAGGAATAAGCGCAGTTGTTGACGGAGGGCGCTGCAATGTGTTTATGCAGGAATAGAACACGTGACACTGCTATCTAAGACCGCAGAGGGGAATGGGACGTGGGACGCTGACAGTGTACACTGCCTTATATGACGTTACGTGTAGCAACAAACAGAGCTTCCTAATTCTTCCGCCTGCAGAGATATTTTGATTGACTAATAATAATAATAATAATAATAATAATAATAATAATAATAATAATAATAAGGAAGTGAGTGTTTTATGTTCTCAGTGACATATATATAAGTAAACAATTGTATGCTTGCTTAACACTTACAGAACAATAATAGTACCTATAGTTAAAACGACCTGTAGTCATGTATACTGTGAAAACATGGCGTCTTTGAATAAATATTATCATTGTAACATGGTAAAGGATAATTCTTAGGAAAGTCTTTGGCTCAGTTAATGAGAGTGGTGTTTAGAGAATGAGAACAAAATAAAGAAGTTCAGTGAATGTACGTAAACTAAATATTATAACATAAATTAAAAGCAAACGAAATTTCTGGTTGGGACATATAGTGTGGCAAATCAGTTAGTAAATGTAAAATGGAAGACCAAGATTTAGATAGTTAGATGGTGTGCAGGATGTCTTAAGAACATTTAATGGTAGGGCATGAAGGTTTGGAAAGGGAGGAATTGGAATATCATTGTAACAGAGCCTAGATCCCTTCACGGACTATAACGCTATAGAGTAGAACTAGCTATTTTTTTTCAACTAGTAGTTTTCTTTCCGATGAACCGAAAGTGCGATTTTTGGTTCGCTACTGCAGTGCCGTTATCCTCCCTGAACAGAAAGATTCGTGAACTATGCCAATATCCTTTCTCTATGCATCTACCCCCACTCTCCTTTTTGCCTCTCCTGTTGCGCTGTTGGTGCTGCGCATCTCCCCTTTTAGCTCGGAACGCTCAAATACGCAATGCACATCAAGAACATTATCATTCGATCGGAACTTTGAGTTGAGACAACGTCGTCTGGAGCCGCGAGTGGCGTGGTTTAAGTTTTGGTCCTGAGGACCGGGGAAAGACTACCCTGGCTGGGACCGTGGTATGAATGTTGTGTGAGGTATGATATACTTTTGTGATGTTAAGGATTATTATTTATTTTCTTTTTGTTGAATGTTCAAGTATTTACATTTGTTATATTTTTCATCCCCTTCAGACGTCTTGTTTATATTAAACATCATTTTTATATATATCCTGGTTAATGTTCAAGTTATTTATGTGCATGCTGCTGTTTGATATTCCTGTACTGAAACTTACTTATTTAGGAGATCATTCTACCTTCCTTTATTTTCCGTCTAGCTTTCATGATTAATAACAATAATGATACATTCAGTTTAAAATCAGAATCATAAACTACTCTATTGTTTTGAGATCTATTGTTGATTCATGTTTAAGTGTTTAGGAAAGAAAGATGAATCAATCTTTGCCTCCTATGGGCCCGGGCAAAGGTCTTTGATTAATAACCTCGGATGTTATGAACTCTACGCTAGTATATACAACGGAAACAAAAGACGATCCAAAAGAAAACTGCACAAATGGTAGCAGTCAGAGTGGTTTTATATATATATATATATATATATATATATATATATATATATATATATATATAACGCACCGTACACCGATATTCTAAGATGTGATTATGGTTCAAAAAAGTTAAAATAATAATAATAATAATAATAGTAATAATAATAACAACAATAATAATGATAATTTCATTATTTGGCTTTTTAGCATTGCACATTTTTTTAAACGAACAGGAAGCCTGGAGGACCAGGCAAAAATAACGTGGATTGACGGTGTTTTGAGCAGCACGACAGAAAACGGATTGGACGATGGAGATTTGAATGACATATAGGCCTAGATGTGGAGGAGAATGGAAATTGATTAATTGGGGGCAGGAAGATATTGTGAAACCTGCTAAATAAATAAATAATAATAATAATAATAATAATAATAATAATAATAATAATAAGGTACAGTAAAAACTCCTTATTCGCGGTTCCCTTATTCGCGGGTTATAAAATTGAGACACAGTTCCTGTATTCGCGGTTAAAATTTCTTTATTCGCGGATCCATTCGGTATATTAGAAGGATTCATCATCATCATCTGCATTCATGGATTAGGTCTGTTGACCGTTCCGACTTCAGCCCATCTCTTTCTAGGTCTGCCCACATCTCGGGTGCCTTTAGGTTTGTATTTTGTTATTTGTTTTGGATTATCCTTTATTAACGCATCGGCAACTTTTTTTACTGCAGGCACGTGGCAAAGCGGCTTTTACAAAGAGTGTTTCAAACCAAATGGACAAATTAATATACAAGTAAAACAAACCTTATTGCCACCAAGCCTAAAATTCGTTGTTAAAAGCCATCGCCGCAGTATTTCACATGCCGCTATGTCCGATGATAAATGTCGACCTCGCCAAAATCGGCGTTTTATTGTTTGAACTTGTCATTCGTTGCAATAATTTTGAATGAATAACCTGTGTCTCTTCTGCTTTGTTGCCAATTTATAATGTTAAGTAAAAAATTAAAGAAAATTAGTTCCGAAGCGGAACAAATAGTTTCGCCGCTTAAAGTAAAAATATAAACGCTTGACCGTTTACGCATTGGCGAGTCGTTTGCGTCTACATCACGCTGTTTCAATGTTAATGAATCAAGAAATCCGAAGACAAAATAAGAAATTCTATCGCAGAATTCACAGCTGAATATCAATCTTAATTGAAATATATTTTAAAAGTGGCAAAACAGGAAAAAAATTACTAAGTTCTTTAAGCTCTTGCCTAATCCTGACAGTAATAATTAATAGAAATTGTTCAAAATCTCTCATTAATTTATTTTATTTTGATAATTTTAATTGTATTTTGTAATCTTGGAAAGTATCCCCTATATACCCATACAAATTATCATTCCATAATCGCGACATATTTGCGGAACATATCCCCCGCGAATAAGGAGCTTTTATTGATTACGAGCATATATGTAACTTTTTAAATCAATTAATTATGTCACTTTTCCTCAGAAATGTTTTTGAATGTTTTATTTCATGATCTCCTTTGCTACGGCTCTCTTGAGGGTTGATTTCTCCAATTTAAGAAATGCCAGTCTGAATTAGAGGAAAACAGAAAGTTAAAAATAAATATTTCAATTTCACTTCCTAACTTTTTCTCTCGGTTGTTTTCGTTTCATAGGCTCTTGATTTAAGAGGTCTCTACGAAAAATGTGTCTGCCCATTTCACGTCTAGCTTTGATTACGGCGCTAATGACCTGACATGGTTATAATTAATACTGACTCACGGTAGATATTTAAAAGTTTTTTTCGTTATGAAATAATAAAAAAAAGTTGAACATATTGCCAAGTGCTAGGTAACTTTAAGACGCGAGGTAAATCTAGTTAGGTGCTCTGGATTCAATTTATATGACGCCCGCAAAGCAGTAAAAAATAATGGAGCGGCATTCCACTCCACTAACTATCAATCTCCTTCAGTTTCATGACGTCATAAAGTTTGTCCAGAAACTTCCATAGTGACAGAGTTAAGAAACAGAAATTCAGTTTATATTTAAAACACACAGCGCCGCGGGTCCGAGTTCAATTCCAGGTTACGTTGAATTCACTGGTTGAGAAACACAAATTCAATTTATATTTAAAACACACAGCGCCGCGGATCCGAGTTCAATTCTAGGTTACGTTGAATTCACTGGTTCAAATGTTCATGATTTTTCTCATCTGTAAGCCAAGTACTAGAAATTTCAGGTTACAAAATTTCTTAAAATTATAGCAATATTATCCGTGCTAATTATTTTTTCTTATTAAACACGTGTAGACGGCTTCACTAAATATGTAGTTACACTGTCCAAAAGGTCCCTTGAGAACCTTTTACTTAATTTGTTACGCTTGAGTAAATATCAAAGAAGACATTTCTGTCTTTGTATCTCAAGTTTAAAAACCAACACATGTGTAGCTTAAATTGTTTTACAGCCGGAGCGAATTGGCTCTCTTGTAAAAATGTCTCACTGCTTGAGACTAGGAAATGTCCCTTGTCCGGCTACAGAAGTCATCCCTCCCTTAAGATAAAAGACGGTCATTTTTCGGTGCTGAAGTCCACCGACCCCTATTGAGATGGAGACAGTAGCAAAAATCTATGTCCATCTGTTTTCTGTTTAAATTAATGACCGATTTCCGGCTTCGTTAGCAACTACTGTAAGTGGCCTAACTACTCATAAGCCGTGTGAAAAACACACCCTGGAAATACGTGACCAATGATTTCCCCGAGATTCATGTTTAAGTAGAGTGGGGACTCTAATATCCAATTAGAGTTCATAAGTAAATATTATTCTGCGAGTAAGGCATTTTTATATATGTTAATTGTATGTTCCAGCCAATGAGAATATTGGTTTTGAAAATTGTGTTATTAAGAAGGAGTATGGATATATTCCAAATAATGAAAAATTTTACAGTGCGTTAGACGCCCGCGCAGAGGTCAATTGGTTGTGTCCCGCGGCAGTGCGGACCTATATATCGCCGGTCGCAGGCGAGCGACCTATTAACCGCTTAGAAAAGTGTTAGGCCGGAAAGTAGCGGCCATTAGAAGTTAATCTTAAAAGCATGTGTGTACTGATCGCATTACAGGCGATCCTTTAATATTCGTGTGCTATATCCACAGAATATTGTTGAATAGGTCGAGTGAATACCAGTTATTAATTAAAAGTTAAAACGCGATAGATTCGCCACAATATTAATGAAATCGGTCCGGTGTTGACCGCTATTAGCACCTGTAATTTCCGAAGTAATAATACCGGAATAGCATAATATATCTATACTCAGGATAGTGTATGTGAACAAATGTAACAGTTGATCGCCTGTGTTACACTTTATTAATAAATATATATTATATTGACATTAGTTTATGTTTTGGAAAGCCTCCTTAATTGTACTAAGTGTCCTTGGTTCGCTCCTCGCCTTATTTCCGCGGTGAATCCACAACCCTGAGTGTTAGACCTCATTACCCCACATAAATTTTTCCGTTACAAAATTCATCAACTATATTGTAATGTGGTTGAATGAGTAGGTGTTATATATATACACACAGGGTGTTCGGAAATTCATATTACAAACTTCTAGGGCAAGTAGAGGGGACTGGGTAGACAATATTTTGAATAGGAAGCCATTTCCATGCAACAGCCATTACAATGTATATACATATTCCACCGCTGTGGTCTCGTAGCGTGCAGCTGCCTTGTTACGCAGTGGGCCAGGGTTCGATTCACGGTCGGGACAGGCTCCTGGGTGAAGTTTTTTCGGAGATTTTCCTCACCTATAAGACAAATGTTAGGAAAGTTAGGGCCCAACGGTCCCCGAAAATCATCCGGACATCATCATCATTCTTATCATTATCATCTTTCACTGGTGTGGAAAACCTCTATAATTCCCTAGTAAAGTTGCAGAGAATGGCATGAAAATGTTATGATTGCAGTGAAAGACCTGCTCTCGGGCAGAATTACTATGGATGGATGGATAACTGTAAGATACATGTAAATTCATATTTCACAATTTCATAATAATACGTATTTACGACGAGATATTAAACAATATCATTATGACATGATATAAAATTACTTCAATCCGCTTTTTATTCAAAACTTTTAAATTCTGGTAAACAAATAATTAAGCTACGATCGTAATGTTTAGTCAAACAATAAATCAACAGAGATATTTGAAATGTAATGTTTGAGGCATGTGAAACATGATATTTAAACTCAGAGCAGTAGAAGCATAGCATCTAAATATTCACGTCTTACATAACGATCAGTTAAATAACCTCTCATAAACGTCTAACAGCCTAATAAAGAACATGGATCTCATTTACGCAAATTAACGGGTAGATATGGCTTACGTAAACATTGAGGAGCCAAACTAATACAAGAACAAACATTGTTAACTAAAAGATGTTTAATGAGAACAAAAATATTGCATATTATGGAGCAAACGTCCACCGCTGTGGAATCGAGCTAGCGTGCTGCCTTGTCATGCAGCGGGCCCGGGTTCGATTCCCGGTCGGGACAGGCTCCTGGGTGAGGTTTTTTCGGGGTTTTTCCTTACCTATAAGACAAATGTCAGGAAGCGTAGGGCCCAACGGTCCCCGAAAATCATCCGGCCATCATCATCATCCGGCCATCATCATCATCCTTCACCGGTGTGGAAATCAACGGGAAGCTACTACACCTATACTTCCCTAGTAAAGCTGCAAATCATAGCATGAAAATTCTATGATTGCAGTGAAAGACCTGTCCTCGGGCAGAATTACTATGGATGGATGGATGGAGCAAACAACAGCCCAACAAAAAGGTGGAGTGAGATAATATTATAAAGTTTTACAGAAAAGAAAAATACATAGAACTGGATTTACCATTTATAAAAGTTCGACACATTATGTACATAAAATTATACTTTTCCCCTACATCTGCCTCGAACATAAATCCATAATGAAGTAAACTATAACAAACGGTAAAATATTATGGACTGCCCTTGATTAACCTAGCCGATTGCTTTATATGTATTGGAGTTATGGGGAATAATAAAGATGCTTAGGCGCATCTCATACTGCGCCCGAAGATAGGCGAAAAGAAGGGGGTAACAAAACATTACGCTCAGGCATGCAAGGTTCAATATTAATATGAATTAAATAAACATTGATAAAACTTTTAGTGTAGGCCTACATCAATGAACACTACATCATTTACATTAAAGTCCACCAGAAAATGTCTGAAGTAGAGTAGTTTAAAATTTAACCCACACATGCAATATCGGTTTAACAAGTCGAGGTGCCGTGATATTCATAGCAGTATGGGAAGAGACAATACTCTCATTGAAATTATAGTTTCCATTCACCATACCGGATGTCATGATATTGAGAGAATATTCGTTTCTGGATGCCAGATATCTATATGGCGCGATAATATGCCGAATCTCATAAAAAAATCCAGTAGTAACAATAACCTCGGAAAAGTTTCACGTATGACCTTAATAGTTAAAGTGACTTGGAATAACAGCAAATAAAAACATTAAGAACAGTTTATAAAATTCTCTGTCGGAGAAGACAACGTTTTATTGTATAAAATGGAAAACAAAAGACGATTGTCCTGGAGCAGTTAGAAGTTGTTTGTGACGCAAGAGAGAATGTGCAAGAAAAGTGGGCGGAAAATCTGCAGGCAAGTAATTATTACACTGTCCAGATCACGTGATCGCAAAAAAATAAATGCTGTTACAAACAGTCGACCTAGCTTGCATACCTAATGGACCATTATATGTTATACCATTATTCCATATTTTTTCATTCATTATATTAATATTTGGCTTGCCAAAATTGTGCGGTCTCGTTACTTGTCATCGCCAACAATGTGAAATTAACAGCATATTTTGTAGAAACGACAGAAGGTACTGCACGAGAAGTTCTCATGGTCCCAAACAATAATCAGTCAAATAAACTTACACATTATTACCGACACGGCGGTGAGTAACAAAGAAATATTCCAAATGTACGCCGTCGTTAACCTAACGAATGGGACTACTACACAGTAATTGGATATATTTTCTTGATATTGTTTCGATTTCACTATTGACAATATAAATTTGTTTGCACCTGGTGCTCGCCGTAGCGTAGTGGTTAAAGCACTGAGCTACAAGCCGGAGGGTCGAGGGTTCAAGTCCCGTTGGGGTCAGGATTTTTAAACTTTTAAACTGACCCAAACCCTCTGGCGGCACTATGGCCCTGGGGTCGACTCAGCCTGTAACGGAAATGAGTACCAGACGCTTGTTCTGGGGGTAAAGGCGGCCGTCACGCAGGGCTGACAACCCGGCTGACATAAAGTGCCGATTGTCTAGAAAAAGTGGGAGCTTTATCCTCCTACTACCCCAAGGGCCTCCGGACCTGTTGCGGGATCACTTTACTTTACTTTACTGGTGCTAAATAAATATCAATCCCATCTATTTAAATTCGTATTGCTACTTGTTACAAGTCATAGGGGTAAAGTGGGGGAATTCCGGTCATGGAGGAAATTCCAATCACGATTTTATTCAGACATCACTATTATAATCGCATTGTGCATGTTGGCATATTCTGCGAAGTGTTTCAATCATTATTTAGAATGTCAATGCAGTTGAGCAGCATCTTTGCAGTGTGTTGTATCGAATACTTTTCCTTTAAGGAAGTCAAGCTGGTTTATGTAAGGTACGTTAGGTATTTATCTCTTTTTTCAGATTGTGATAACGGGATGAATATTAATATGAAATAATTACTGGTACTTAAAGTTTCAACTTATATCTGCAATACCAAAGGGTGACAAACTATTTCCAACAAGGCATATTGGTGTAACTTTGATCAATAAACTACTAATAGGAATCAATACTAGTGAAATTCATAACAAATTCCGTTGAGGTGAAGTCATATGATGAAAGTTAAAAATTAAATTGTACTTGTTGGTAGGTGCCGTCGTCCTCAACTTTGTTAATATATTATATACAATTAACTAGTTACACGTTTAGGACATATTGATGTTTTATTTGTTAAGTAAATCTTTAGTTCTAGAATCCTTCTATACTAACCCAGTATACATTTTCATGTCTTATGTTTGGTATGAAATCGGCACGAGTTTTCATGATCCAATCGCAATAATACTTGTTAATTGAGCTATTAACGTAAAACATAAAAAAATAGAGGGTATGTGTATTTGAGTGTATTTGATTTTGCGAAAAGAATACCTCCTGTATGTCTTGGGACACCCTAAAATATATACAGACAATGGTATGGAGTAGCTGAGAAGTCATATTAGGATATATTTCATTAATGCTCGTGGTAAGTGAGGCGTGTTATTACATGAAGGCTTACAGACGAACAAGTAATCACATTTTGTACCTCTGGTTTGCGAGATACAATTTAATGTAAATAATTTGGTTTTTAGAAAAAAAAAATGCGTAAGCATATACATGAATCCCAAGAAACATAATGGTGGCAAAACTGAGTCTACACTTCAGCAGACAGATCCATCAACACCATCCATTTCTAGCAACCACAAAACTGATAGTTTTTTTTTTGCATACATTCGTTTCATTCTGAAATCGTATAATTGAATGAAAATACTGTAATTTTCTAAAAGTCATTTCTAAATCAATAAAGCAGCAAAATAATGTAACTAGTTACCCCAATTGGTGTAACAACTAACTTCTTCCGAGGGCAAGTTCTTACGAAATAATATAATATTTGATACTCATGCAGATGCTTAATAAACCCAATTAGAATTTACAATGAGCTCAAATTATAAAACAGATGTTCGAAAGATACAGACTTGGACAATTTTAAAATATGATATGATTTAATAAAAATGTATTTACGTAAGTTGTAACAACTGTCTCCACCCTTCCCTAAGTTCTCAAGTTCGATAGCATTTTAAGAATTGTACTGATTGAGTTTGTTCACATTTGAAATTAATATAATTATCGAATAATATCTAGAATATAAATACTTGTTTTTGTAGGGAGTAAGTCTATATTAATAATACAAGACGCCACAGTTGCGAAATTAGTTAACACGCTACAAGCTGGGGTGTTTCAACCCGACGGGTCAGTATTTTTAAATTGCCGAATACTTCTAGGTTACACTGTGAGCCCAAGGCGGGAGGTATGACTATTTGTATCACGAATGACCCACTAAGGTCTGTAATGGGATTACTCCATCTTGCCCGGATGGCGTGGGACACTTTAAAGTACCTCCAAGGTAGAGGTCAAACTAAGGTAAACGAAATAAAAGTCTCATATTAATGAACTTCTCCCCCCAATTCATCTTCAATCTGTACAAATAATGTATGCTATGTGAGTAAAGTATACTTGAATTACAGTATGTTTGGCCTGGGCTGGGGAGACTAAGGGGAGAGGTAAGTGGTCGAACTGTTATTATATGACACAACGGAACGTTTACCTCCAATCATAGCAGCATTGTTGCTGCGTTGCACGGACATAGATACTAACTATGTATAGTCTGGAACAAATTATACACTTATCAACTTAATTAGGGTAATTGCACTGCACTCCTCGACGCCATAGACTAACGTGAAGTGAGTGTAGGAGGGATGACACGGCATTAGTTCGCAAATCATCCACAAACGAAGCAGGTCAATGTTCTGCTGTGTCGGATAATATGTGTCTTCCAGTAAAGGAAACAAATCAGACAGCGTTGCACGTTTTATTACTAGTTCGCTCGGAAATGAAGAGGGACGTAATATATTGCATCGCTGGAAATGTCTCCCGCAGTATTGTGGCACGTGCCATGCACTAACATGCTATGGACGGCACGCGTTGTCTTTATTCCATCTCTATCTCACAGGCCAAAAATACTATGATCCTACTATTATTTCTTTATTCGTGTCCAGATTGATGGATGACATGAGATGAAGGTCCTATTACTGAAGGTCTGTGATTTACGGGAATGTCGACTGAGTAGATCTTTCGCACCATGATAGAGCAGATGAAATAAAATGAAACGCATGATATGAATGTGAAGTGCTAGAACAACTTTTTTGTCAGGAGAAAACGGTAGAAACTCCTGCCATGTATCCGAATCGACTACCACGAATTCCACGTGGAATAACCGAGATGCGAACTCGGATCCCAGAAATAAAGGACGAGTGTATAACCGCATTAACCACGGAGTCGCCTATGCGGCTATGGATATATAAAATAATACTATATTTGTTCAATTGATTTGACAGAAACATCTCATTAATAGTATGTTTTTAACAATTAATGATTTGTTTTTCCTTTGATTAATAAAATTATATTAAGATTTATCAACATTTCTACATATGTCAGGCCTGCATATAAGCGATAGATTAATTCATTAGACTTTATAATAATAATAGGTATTATTGCAGCCAATAGTCATGTAGAAAGAATTGTTTTCATGTCTTACAGAAGCCTGTTATCGATGTTCCTATGTTTTTACACTGTAATAAGTGATACCGGTCGCAGTGCGACCAACATAGTTTTCACTTGCACTTTTCTTCTGGGTTATGGCGCTTCACTGTTGTGCATATCCGGTGGTGGAAACCATGGACCACGACTCTCGTCACGGTACGTCTGAGGTCGTATCTGGCTGCTGTCCATTCCCTGTAGATCATCGCATCCGTTGCGTAGAACTCAGGCCATATCTGTTCTCTCTTCTCGTTTAGTTTCCTCAGCAGTTCCTTGTAGGCATCTGTTGCCGGCACGAGAAGGTCCAGGTGGAGCTCTTCTATGAAGAAGGGTTCCTTTGTCAGGATGTATGTTAGGCGCGAAGGCGTGTATTTTGATACGCTTAGCGCTGTCTTTAAAAAGTGTGCTTTGACTTTAGGTTTACCTTATTTAGGCTCTTCCAAATCACGTCTAATCCATAGGTCATGATTGATGCGGTTTTTAAGCGGAAGATGGTCATTACTGTCTCCAGGGATAGTTTAGTCAGGTTTTTATTACTGTTCGTTGTTGTTCTGGCCGCTAAGGCGCGTTCTTTGATGTGCTTGTCGAAGGTGTCACGTCGGCTCTGCAGTGTGATCCCCAGATATTTGAACTGGTTTACATTTTGCAGTGGGTCTCCCTTATACCGAATGCAGTCATTCGCTGCGAGTCTTCCTCCTTTCCTGAAGGTCATTTTTACTGTTTTCTTCTCATTTATTTCGAGGTCGTTCTTTTCGGCCCATGTTACGAGTTCGTCGAACGCTATTTGAGCATTTTCGATGTCTTGGGATGTAATCACCAGCGTATGCCAAGATTTGGACGTTTTCTGTTTCTATCTCTGCGGGTATTTTTGCTGTTGCTGCGATTATGAAAAGTAGGGGGCTCAACGGGTCACCTTGAAGTACGCCGTTTGTCTGATCTATCTGTTCTGTTTTTGAAACTCCGTCGTCTATCTGCACTTAGTTTCTGGAGAGGATGTTCTCAATTAATATAGTTATATGGTTTCTCCCTGCTGCTTCTTCCATTCTTCTTATTATCAGCAGTCTGTTTAAGAGGTCGAAAGCCTTATTGTAATCTATGAAGATGGCATGTAGTTTTCCTCTCGGTTGTTCTATGGCTGTTTCGATGCTTTCTTGTAGACATTTAATTGCTTGTGTCGTCGATTTCCCTTTTACGAACCCGAACTGTTGTTCCGGTATGACGTGGGCTGTCATCGCTCTTAATCTCTCTCATTAGACTTTATTACTTTTTGTTTGTCTATGTATAGTAGATTGGAGTTGTTCTTCCTTTGTTATTTTTTATTAGTTTTAATTTTAATTATATTTAAATTTATTGTATATTATTAGATCTTATTAATTATTGTTCAGTTTGGCCAGATAATCGTTTAATAACTAATGCCATTGTGGTTTTTATATTTAAATGTAACATATGTTTGTCCTGTGATTGGAAGATAAGGGAACATAGCCTTAACTCCACCAGGCTAAATAAATAAATAAATAAAATAAAATCTAAAGACTAACTTCGCAGAGAAGACTATGTCATACTTCTTGAGTGTTTTAATTCAGAAAAAAGAACACTACTAAAAAGTTTAGAGGAACACATTTAAACCAAAACCACAAAATAAATATCGAAACAATTTAATTTTTGAGAGTCAGATGTTTTGATTTGAGTTACTGTTTAAAACCAGATTGAAGATCTTCTGAGTTTTATTAAATTTTCTCTGAATACGTCAGTGAAGTTCCAAGAGTTGCTGAAATCAAAATGAGTGCTCAATGAGTTATTTTTTTTAAAAAACAGGCTTGCAGAATAATATGTGATAGGGAATTGTTATTTTGGGTTCTCTGAAGCTAATACAGAGCAACTATACATCTGAATGAAACATCAGTTGCACGAGTAGTTTCATTGTTTGGAGATGGCCGTTCTATTTGCTATGTCTTTAGGATTCTTGATGTCAGCCCTTCCACCACCCGTAGACTGTGCAGGCGATATACGTGGAAAAAAGAAGCGGCCCGGTCAAGGCCGTAAGAAGGACACTACAGAGATATATGATAGATTTCTTGTCCCGCCAGCTTTGCGCAGATGAACGTCTACAGCCAGATGTCTACAAAATGATTTACAAACAACAACTGGGGCGGTAATTTCCGATCAGACTGTAAGAAATAGACTAAACAATGGAAGGTTGAGGTCTAGAATTCCCTTTAAAGTCCCACGTTTAACACGCCAGCACAAAAAGCCCGGCTGCGATTTGCTCAGAATTATGCCAACTAGCATCTCCACCTATGGAAGGTGTGTTCTATTCATGGGCTAATCAAGATTTCGTTTAACGGGTTCTGATGGTCTTACACGTGTATGGTGACTTCCTGATGAACGTTTTGATCCAACCACAATTATTGAACATGACATATTTCGAGGTGGTTCGGTTATGGTTTGGGCTGGGATTACTATTGAGTCTCGGACAGAGCTTGTCGTTGTCCCACAGCGCATGAATGCTGATGTCTACATTAAAGACATTATCCTTCAACGTGTCGTACCATTTGCTTATGGTATGGGCCCTAATTTCTTCTAATGCATGGTAATCCTACATGTCATACAGCACAGGCTTCCAGAGATGTCCTTCAAGAATACCTAATTCGGGTGATGGACTGGCCTGCATGCAGTCCGGACCTCAACCCAATCAAGCATAAATGGGATCAGCTGGAAAAACTTGTTCGTAAGCGTCCTGCTGTACCACAGAACCTGGAAGAACTTTTAAATGCACTCAACGAGGAATGGGAGAGAATCTCACAAGTTTCTGTAAGAAGGTTTCTGTGAAGCATCCCTCGTAGTTGTAATACAGTCATTGAAGCTCAAGAAGGACACACTAAGTACTGAGCGTTGAAATAACTACAGAGACATTGATTTCGAAAATAATAAATTTCAAATTTCCACTTCGTTTTCTGTTACAAATGATAACTTGTTCGTATTTATAATACCGTACAATATAATATTTTTGAATGTCTATTGTAATCTAATATATAAAAATGAATGTTTGTTTATTGTTATGCGCGGCCGTACCGTTTATTCGATTGTGATGGGGCTTTTTGCAAAATATTCAGGAGATTTCCGGGATGAACAAAGGCTATAAGAGAGTTGTGATACTCAACTCCTACATTCTTAAAAATCGCCCTTTGTAGTGAAAAACGTGAGGAAAGTAGCTCTTTGGACGCTTAAATGGCTTATGATACTTAAACCGTAACAAATACACAAAATTACTGAACACAGAATTGAATATCTCAAAAAGCTCTACAAAAAGTCCGCGACAGCATATATTTATCTCTTACGGATAACTCACAATAACCATTTTTGTCTTTCATTGATGCCACGAAGATCGAGACAAGTGCAAGCATAGCAGCATATGACGGGTATTCTTTTACGGATAACTCACAATAACGAATTTTCCTTTTAGCTCATTTATGCCAAGAAGATCGAGATAAGTAGATTCCCGGGCAACACCGGGTAATCCGCACGAGAACCGTAAAATAATTACGATATACATATAAATGTATTTATTATTATTTTTCATTTTACTTTTTCAACTAATCATAAGAAGTACATTGATTTTTGTCTTTCAGCTCATTTATGTCAAGAAGAGCGGGATAAGTAGATTCCCGAGCAACGCCCGGGTAATCAGCACGGGATATCTAAAAATATAACTTACTCACTCTTACTCACTGGCACTATCGAACCCGTAGGTTCATGGCCGATCTAAAAATATAAATTAATAATTATTTTTCCTTTTACTTATTCAACTGAACATAAAAGCACATTGATTTTATTTATTTAGGCATAGCAGCGCACGCCGGGTATTAGCTAGTTTTAAATAAATATTTAATTCATAATTACAAAAGATCAAAAATTTAATTGTTTCTATGTTTATTTTCTGGCTTTGGTTTCAACATGTGTTCCTCTAATTTTTGAGTGGTGGATTACGACTAATCTACGTGCACATGTGTTAGTTAACAAACAATAAAGCGAGTTATCATTATGCGAAAAAAAATGAAGGCATTCTAACGTGATACGACATGTAGCAGCCATTACACCCTGGCTCTTGGTAGAATGTTACAAGAAAAAAATAAAACGAAGAAAAATATTAAAAAGAGAATGAAAGGAGAGGAAGTGAGTTCAATTAATGCACTTTACAGTGACATGAGGTGGGGGTGTTGGATGTAATTACTTGGTGAAAAGCAAACAGACTGTATCGAACGGGCTGTGGTTGTCCCCAGGGTGAATGAATGGTCACAACGTTCAGGTGAAGAGTTCACGCAGACGCGTGCAAAGTGCTGTCACGTGGCAATACAATCTATAGAACTGGGTTTGAACCTCGATATTTATCACTGAGAGAAAGTTTAAAGCAACCTATTCCGTGACACTCTCGAAATTAGAAAACACCTCGGTGCCAACATTTCCAGACATATAGGCCTATAACTCTAACAAAGCAAATCCTAAAATAGAGATATAGTAGTTATATGTTATTACTAGCTAATATCCGGCTTGCGCTGCTACGCCTAAATAAATTAAAATTAATGTGTTTTACGTATGTTTAGTTAAATAAGTGAAAGGAAAAATAATTATAAATTTATATCGTAATTATTTTTAGATAAACCGTGCTGATTACCCGGCGTTACCCGGGAATCTACATATCCCGGTGTACGTGGCATAAATAAACCGAAAGACAACATTCGTTATTTTGAGTTATCCGTAAAAGAATACCTGCCGTGCGCTGTTACGCTTACCCGGGAATCTACTTATTCCGATCTTCTTGGCATCAATGAAAGACAAAAATGATTATTATGAGTTATCAGTGAAAGATAAACATATGCTGTCGTGGACATTTTTTGTGGAGTTTTTTGAGATATTTAATTTTGTGTACATTAATTTTGTGTATTTGTTATGGTTTAGGCAGCGTAAGCCATTTAAGCATCCAAAAAACCACGTTTTTCAATACATAGAGTGATTTTTAAGGGTGTAGGAGTTGAGTATCACAACTCTATTATAGCCTATGTTCATTCCAGTAATCTCGTGAACATTTTGCAAAAAGCCCTATCACAATCGGATGAACGGTGTGGCAACGCTTAAAATACGAACGAAGAAACAAACATTCATTTTTATATATTAGATTATTATTATTAATATTATTATTATTAATATTAGTATTATTATTATTATTATTATTATTATTATTATTATTATGTCCAAACTCCATTTCTCTCCATTATTTAATTGTCGTTCCTGTAGGCCTCTGGATTCTAAAGCTTATGTTATTCAGTGTATTCAATTATTTTATATGACATTTCTCTTTTTCTCCTTTCTGCCAATATATACTCCATTAGACATTTTAGCAACATTTCTTACACCATTCTCTTGATATTACTAATTCAAGATATTCTTCTTAGTTGAATAACATCTAAAATGTCGAAATAATGATCATGTTTATTTTATAGTGTTATTCGTATTTTTCCAGTGTGGATATTCTATCTTATCTTCTCAAAACATCCATTTCCATTTAATTCTTTAATAATATAATAATAATAATAATAATAATAATAATAATAATAATAAAATAATAATAATAATAATAATAATAATAATAATAATAATAATAATAATGATAATAATAATGATAATAATAATGATAATAATAATGATAATAATAATAATAATAATAATAATAATAATAATAATAATGTATTTGTGAGGTATCTAACTGGAGGAGGAAGTTGGTTTTCCGACTATACTACTTAAATGTTTTATTTGTGTAGGTAATATAATTTGGAACAGAATCCACTCAATCCCATGTGAATAACTGAGTATCCATTAATATAAATAGCCATTTGACATAAGATGTAACGAAATTCTATTATTAAAACTAAAAGTATGGTTGATGTACATTAATAAAATATGTTATAAAATTCGGTTGAGGTACAGTCATATCTTTCTTAATATTCAATGCTACCAGGTTGTCATTTCGATATTTTGGTATTCTCTCCTGGCATTGGCGTTATTGTAACCCATTTGTGAGATTGGGGCGATTGAAATGCGGAGTTACACTGCCACGATGATATGATACATGGTGATGCGCCAGGAGGTGCCTTAATCCTAACTTCATATAATGAGGTGAATGTAAAAATGATGGCCAGATGAAGTACGAGGACCGTTTGGGTCCTAAAGTTTCCTGACAATTATCTGACAGGTAAGGGAAAACTCAGAAAGATATATGACCCAGGAAACGTTCTCCGACCGAGGATCGAACTTGAGCCCGCTGCGTGACAAGGCAGCACGCTACCTCGAGATCACAGCGGTGGACTACAGTCACAATATACTCGTAAAATGAACTCCTTTAAATCCCGCGTTCTCAACTTTTTATTTTTTAAAATCCTTAAGCCTTTCGGAAAACCGATTAATTCTTCGACATAAGATTATGGCAATATACTGTAGCTCGAGTTGTTTCTATAGCGAGGGTTGTTCGTATTGGGTGCGATCTCGTTCAAATCATTTTATTGTCGATTTATTTAACTTTTTCCCCCCTAGAGTATGCGTATTTTTGCCGCTTCTCTCTGTTTGTGCATTATATTAAGAATTTTTTATGTTCTTCACATAATGACCGGCAATCCGCGTGAATTGTACAGTAAACGAGTCCCGATAATAACATGAGGCTAGCCGGTTACAAAACCACTTCAATCAGCCTTGGCTCTTTGGAGCTATCGTAAAAAATATTTTAATAATAATAATAATAATAATAATAATAATAATAATAATAATAATAATAATAATAATAAAAGAAGGAAAGTGGTATGGTCATGTAAACAATTATATATTATTATATACAACTTTCCTCATTAGAGGATTGGCTAAGGGACAAAGTGATACAAACAATTAATTTTCGAAACTGATGACATACATTTTGTAAATACATTAAAAATTTTCAAATTGTAATTCATGTATAGAAGACACATTCCCAAGAAGAATACTAGAATGGATACCACTGATAGAAAAATAAGAAGAGGATGGCCAAAAATAACGTGGATTGATGGTGTTGTGAACAGCACGAAGGAAAAAGAATTGGACGAAGGAGGTTGGAATGACGTAGAGATGTGGAGGAGAATGACAGTATATTAACTGGCGTACGAAGATGTCGTGAAACATTATGAAACCTGCAAAATAAATAATAAATAATAATAATAATAATAATAATAATAATAATAATAATAATAATAATAATAATAATAATAATAATAATTATAATAATAATAATAATAATAATAATAATAATAATAATAATGACAATAATAATAAGTTATGAAAATTTTATTCATCATTTTTTGGATGTATTCTTACGTATGCTATTATTTATAGTATAAGGGTGAGAGGGTTGAATTTGCAGAATGAGGGAAAACATAAAAAGAAATGAATGTGAGGTTTATAAATAGAATTCCCTACCTCACGGCATTTTCCGGGATTCGCAGAGACCCTGTAGCGCGCATGCGTTATTCACAAGTGTACAATGTCCCCAAATCCACTGCTTCATTGATGTAAATCGGAGAGAAAAAAAAATCATTCGCAAGTAAATAATCAACGCTGAACTCATTCATTCTCACAGCATACCAGAAGTTGGTCACTTTGTTGTATTATTGTGTATTTCACATACAGTATATGTGTCCATTAAATAAACTGGAACATTTACAGTATATTAAAAAACACATCTGTTGTTGTTTTGACATGAAAATATGTTCATTTCAAAATTAATAAATAAGGGTTTTGAATGTTCTAAATTAAAAAAATCGTTTCCTGAAAACTTTTAATTTTTGATATTTCCCCTTCTTTCCCTATAGGTTACCCTTCAATTATTATTATTATTATTATTATTATTATTATTATTATTATTATTATTATTATTATTATTATTATTATTATTATTATTATTATTATTATTGAGCGATTCCACGAAAATGTCATACCGAGGTGAAAATT
This sequence comes from Diploptera punctata, assembly GCA_030220185.1. NCBI lineage: Eukaryota > Metazoa > Arthropoda > Insecta > Blattodea > Blaberidae > Diploptera > Diploptera punctata. The sequence goes on along the minus strand of JASPKZ010002688.1, from coordinate 1,193,353 downwards.
TTGAAACTGATGCAGGAATAAATCTGTTGATGTAATATATATCTGTAAATATCAAATTTTATAATTCTATAAGAAAATGTTTCAAATGTGCATTATTTTAATATAATAATAGCGGTAGAACTTGTCATATTCCAAACCTGAAAAAATACGCAAAGTTTTACCAATTTCTTGTTTAATGATTTGGTCGTAAGAATTCGTTTTATTTCACAAAATCTTTTGTTCAACCATACTTTGGTCCTCCTTGGTCGTAAATTAAACAACATTAATTGGATTCTAATATTCTATATACCTTAAATGTGTCCTATAGCTGTTAACTGTAAGTTATGGTCTGTCAGTCACAGGAAACGGATAAAAATTACTGTACACAACATAATAATTGATGGATTAAAATTACCTCCTGGATTCTACGTTATCGGTACACAACTAACAAAAAAGTATAGATGACATTTTCTTGTAAAGTCATTATTTTTCCCGCTGGAGTCCCGTGACTGACTGACTTTTTGTCCCCTCACTTATATTGCTAATACGCATAACGCAGTCAGTTGCTTGCTGGATTCCACTGTGTATTAACATAAACATGGTTTAGGAAATCTGGTAGACTGTTCGGCTCAGATGTTTCATTAAATAATATTACTGGCCCTTCTTCTGTGACAATTTGAGCTAAAAGTCAGCCAGCGGAAAGATTTAAATGTAGAGTATTTACATGAAAATGTCATACCGATGTGAAAATTTTTAAATTGGCGCAGGAGTATTTTTTTCGATGAGATATTTTTTTGCGGATGAAATTTTCCGATTATAGAAGTTAATGTATGAAATACAGATTATACTTACTCACTTACTCACTGGCACTATCGAACCCGTAGGTTCATGGCCGCGCGGATATAAGCTCTCCATACATCCCTATCCTGAGCTAATGCTTTCCAATCATTCCCTGTATAATCTACTTCCCTCAAATCATAGTTAATGTTATTCTCCCACCTCATTCTCGGTCTACCAACTGGGCGTTTACCCTCTGGCTTTCCTACAAGAAGCCTCCATGAAAGTCTTTCATTCCCCATACGTGCAATATGTCCTGTCCATCGCAGTCTACGAGACTTAACTGTTCTTATTATATCTAGCTTCCTATAAAGACCATGTAGCTTACTCCCTATATTGATGACATTCTAGGAGATCATCAATGTGCATTTAGAAGAAACAGGTCTACAACAGATCAGACTTTTAGTATAAGACAGATTTTAGAAAAGAAATGGGAATATAATGGTACTGTACATCAACTATATGTAGATTTCAAAAAAGCATATGATTCAATTAAGAGGGAGAAGTTATATAGTATCCTGCTGGAGTTCGGAATTCCTAAAAAGTTAGTTAGACTTATACGAATGTGTCTAAATGGCTCAAAGAGTAGGGTGCGTGTAGGCAAACAGTTTTCAGACACTTTTGAAATCCAGAAAGGGTTGAAGCAAGGATATGCACTATCTCCTCTACTATTTAATTTTGTACTAGAGCATGCCATTAAATCTTTAGAGAGTGAGGAAGGCTTACAACTGAATGGTATTAATAAGCTATTAGTTTATGCTGATGATGTAGTACTACTGGCCGATAGCGAGGAGATACTAAGGGCCAACACGCACACACTATTGAGTAACACTAAGAAATTAGGACTGGAAGTAAATATCAGTAAAACTAAATATATGGTCACACGTAGAAATTCAGTATATAATGGAAATGGACAGCTAAGGACAAATGGGGGAAATTTTGAGGAAGTGGCTGAATTCAAATACCTAGGAACAATAATCACAAATAGGAATGAGATGCACAAAGAAATTAAACATAGGCTCAATTCTGGAAATGCATGCTATTATGCATTGCAGAGACTTTTGATGTCCCAACTCCTTTCAAAAAACGTTAAGCTGAAAATATATAAAACTATTATTCTATCAGTTATATTATATGGGTGCGAAACATGGACTCTTACTTTAAGGGAGGAAAGGAGATTACAAGTATTTGAGAATAAAGTTCTTAGGAAAATTTTTGGACCAAAGAGAGATGAACAGACAGGTGAATGGAGAAGACTACATAACAATGAACTACATGGTCTTTATAGGAAGCCAGATATAATAAGAACAGTTAAATCTCGTAGACTGCGATGGGCAGGACATGTTGCGCGTATGGGGAATGAAAGACGTGCATGGAAACTTCTTGTAGGAAAGCCAGAAGGAAAACGCCCAGTTGGTAGACCAAGAATGAGGTGGGAGAACAACATTAACTATGATTTGAGGGAAGTAGATTATACAGGGAATGATTGGAAAGCATTAGCTCAGGATAGGGATGTATGGAGATCTTATGTCCGCGCGGCCATGAACCTACGGGTTCGATAGTGCCAGTGAGTAAGTAAGTAAGTAAGTTCATTGTTATGTAGTCTTCTCCATTCACCTGTCTGTCCATCTCTCTTTGGTCCAAAAATGTTCCTAAGTACTTTGTTCTCAAATACTTGTAATCTCCTTTCCTCCCTTATCTAAATTAATAGTAGAACATATTATATTCCGGAACCTGAAAACACATGCATAATTAAACGTAATTTTGTTTTACGATTTCACTGTATAAATTTGTTTTGTTTCACCGAATCTTTTGTTATACCATATTTCGGTCCTTCCTGATTATAAATGTAATACTAATAATTGTATTATAATATTCTAGATAATCCAAATGCGCCTATAATTATTAAGGGTAAGCTACAGTCAGTCACATAAAACATACAAAAATTATTGTACACGATACGATAATTGATGGATCCAAATTTCCTCTGGGATTCTACGTTATCGGCACATAACTAACAAAAAAGTATCAACAACATTGTCTTGTAAAGTAATTACGTTAATTATATTAATTAAATTTTTATATTTGTATTAATGGCATTTAAATAAATTTTCATTATGCGATTCTTCAATATGTATGTTATTAAGTCGGTGGAATTAGAAGCAGGTGCGCGTTTCATATGTGTTTTAGAAATTGTGTGTGGTGAAGGCCTTGAAACCTGAAAAGGTTCACGCATTAGTTGGACCTTTGACATGACATGTGTGCCTGTATTATCGGGGATTCGCAGTGCGATGTTGCCACATTGTACTAACCATTCACTTTGTGAAACAGAGTCAATGCTTGTTATTGGCAAAACCAAGTTTTTATCATATGAAGTTCCTTGTCAAATAAAAATACAATTTGGCGTGGAGTATATTTGAATTACGTTGAAGGTTTAACCTGTAGTGTAAAATCAAATTATTATTTGGTGTAACCTTATTGGAAACCCAACAGTGAAAATACGTATGACAATACTGTACTATGTGCAACTGCTGCAAACAGTCAATCATAAAGTAAGATTTCGCGCGTTGTAAGAGATTTCTTTCGATTGTTTAGTTTAAAAATAGAACTCATGTCAGCAAAATAATTTGTAATCAGTTGCTTTGAAAGAATTATAACAGAATTTTCCATATTTAAATACAAATTTCAATAATTTGTATACTGTACTTTTTCGTTATTTTTTTTTGTCTTTATAGTTGAGACGCGTGAAAGTTGATTTTAGTGATCTGGAACGAACAATGCAAATTCCATATCGGCATTTTTATTTATTTTAATGGTTCAATCCATTAACAGTATCAGATAAATTTTAATCAGTTAATATGGTTGTAATAAAATTATACCCATATTAGGCACATTTAACTATAGAGAAGGCCCTACGTTGTTAAAAAGTTAATATTTTCTTTATTTTGTGAAATTTAAAATGATACTTGTTAACCAAGTTAAATAAATTACACTATTTATTTAATATTTTTACAGCTATCAAATTGAACATTTCCTATACATGATAAAAGGAGCGAAGTTTTTTTATTCATCTCCATATTATCGCTTTTTATATATTATCCATTCATAGTAATTCTGTCCGAGGGCAGGTCTTTCACTGCAATTATAGCATTTTCACGCTATGCTTGCAGCTTTACTAGGGAACTGTAGATGTGGTAGTTTCCCGTTGCTTTCCACACCGGTGAAGGATGGTGATAAGGATGATGATGGCCATATGGTTTCGGGGACCGTTTGGGCCTTAAAGTTTTCTTGGCATTTATCTTACAGGTGAGGAAAAAACCCGATAAAAACCTCACCCAGAAAAACTGTCCCGACCGGGGATCGAACCCGGGCCCGCTGCGTGACAAGGCAGCACGCTACCTCGAGACCACAGCGGTGGACGTATCTATTATAATTTCATATTATTTTTAATATTTGTATAATATTTGCAGCTCCAGAATATTAAAGTCAAAATAAAATTCAGATATGTCAGTCAATCACAGAATGTAGTCAGTCAGTCACACATCATATATTAGGTTATAACTCTGGTCTTAAATGCCATTTTTGTTTCGTTTTTTATTGAGAATATACGTAACTTGAAATGTGTCCTCCAAAAGGTATTTTGGAAAATTTAATTAGGAATCACACTTCAGAGCATGATGCAGATGAACATGTTAAGCTGCATGATGAGTTGACATTTATGTCAGTCAGTCACACATACTTTGATAGATAATAAATAGCACTATTTTTCTTCAAAAGTTGTATATTTGAGTACAGTCTTAACTACACACTATTCCTCTATCATATCACGTAGGTAACACCCCTTATTTCAATCAATTGTAATATTTATGCAACCATTTTGCTGCAAAAGTGTATTGTAAATACATATAGAATTACTCTATTATAAATTGAAAAAAATAAGAAGTAAAGTCATACGAGGAAAAAAAAAATGAATATTAAATATTCAGTAGTGGATTATATAAGATATAAACAGTTAACTTGTTATTGGCATGTACGACGAATCCTAGAAGAAAGATTACCCAGAAATGGTGCCCTGGAAAAAAGAAAGAAAGGAAGACCTCGAAACTCATGGATGCAAGAAATAAAAACTGGGTTAAGAACAAAAGGATTATAAGTCATGGAATGGATGCATAGAGATGAGTGGAGAAGGAAAATAAAACTTTAGGCACAGGAAGATATGTAAACTTTGAAAATCTGTATATAAATAAATAAAATATAATAATCTTTCTTTAAAATTAGAAAAGTGTTTGAGTGAAGTATCTGTATCAGGTGTATCTTAGACGTTTAAAGAATTTTCTTCCAGTTTCATTAACACAAACTCTTGTGCATAATCTTGTGTTGTCACACTTCGATTATTGTGACGTTATATTATGATATAGACTATGACTTGTTACAGAGACTGCAGCGTGTTCACAATGCTTGTGATCGATTCATTTTCAATATCCGCCGGTATGATCACATTCCCGAATATTTCAATAACTTCTTGGCTCCGTCTTACTAACAAACGTAAATTGCACTCTCTTTCACTTATTTTCAAGCTTTTGAATTCCTTCACTCCTAGTTACCTGGCGTCCAAATTTGAGAAGTTATCTTCTTACCACAATATTGACACTCGGTCACAAGATAACAGTCTCTAACAATCCCTCTTCAAAGCACTTCCTCTTATTTTATTTCTATCTCAGTACCCTCTGCCCGTTCCTGGAATTTCCTTCCTCAAGATATCAGGGGTTGCCGCACACTTGGTACTTTTAAGTCACGCTTATACAGTTATCTGTCGTCAAACAATTAATTTTTCTCGAGAGTAAAATTTATTCTGTCATTAATAGTTTTTTCTCATTTTTCTATCTTGTACATATTATATTCCATTTATTACATTTAGATTAAATAAAAATATTTTGTAAATAATAATTATTTTGTAGACATAGTGTGTAATATTTACTTTGATTGTATTTAGATGTAAGAATCATTATACATTTTTTTAACCTGGTTGAGTGGTAGACAAGACCTGTAGGCCTTAACTTTGCCAGGTAAATAAAGCTATTATTATTATTATTATTATTATTATTATTATTATTATTATTATTATTATTGTCCCGCGCTATAGCCGAGTGGTTAAGGCAGGAAGACTTGGTGCAGAGCTACGGGACTTGCGCTGGTTCGAGTCTCCATGGGGAAAATTTTTTCTCATGGTATTTCGGCCAGAATGCGACCGCTGCCCACCCGGCATCGTGAGGCATTTGGGTAGCTTGAATAAGTAGCGGTTCCAGGTTGAGAAAACCAGCTATAACGGCTGAGGGACTCGACATGCTCACCACATGTCACCGCTACACTGGCTAGATGATCGGCACATGTGGATGTGAGGCCAGAAGCCGGCTGGTAGGCTAAAGGCCTTCTAGGCCTGTCGAGCCGAGGCATAAATTGAAATTATTATTATTATTATTATTATTATTATTATTATTATTATTATTATTATTATAGAAAATTGGGTTGATACAGTGGAGGAAATTGGTATAAAGCCACTTGTTAAAATGGTTAACACAAGTTTATTTACTCTTTCTTTGGCATTTTTCTATATTAACGTAGGAGGTGATTGAGTATAAAACACACACAAATAATGTCAAAATTAATTATCCATTTCCGTCCAAAAAAGTACATGAAAACTGAAACCATTCTCACATATGGGTGGAAATTAGTATAAAGGCACTTTGTGTATTTCACAGATTAAACCAAAAAGACTGAGCGCAAAGTTTACAACAAAGTTCTAAAATTTAGTTGAACTTCCATTGTTGTTAATTACTTGGAAGATTCTCTTTGGCATTGATTTGATGAGGGTGTTTATTTCTTCCACTGAGATTGAAGCGCACTCTTCCTCAATAATATTTTTCTGCTCAGTCACTGTCCTAAACTGCCGTCCACACACGCCTTGCCAGGATCCCCCATAAGTTCTCAATCGGGTTTAAATCAGGACTTTTGACTGGCCACGTCAAAAGTGGTATTTCTTTCTACCTGAACCACTCCTTTGATTTGGCAGACACGTGAATGGAAGCATTATCTGGCTGAAAAATTAGATCTTCGCCAAATTCCTCATACATTCGTATCAATTAGGACTCCAGAAGCTCCTCAGTGTAGGACTCAGAATTCATCTTGGTGCGTATCCATGCTATTTTTGATCTTCTTTTAAAGCAGAATGCTGCCCAAATCATAACGCCTCCACCACCGAAGTTTCTACTCATTCTAACTTGCTCTTCAGTACGGAGGTCGTTCCAGTAATACTGAAGGCCATCAGACCCGTCCAGATTAAACTTCTTCTCATCACTGAGCATTGCTTTATTCCATTCTGAGATCCAGGACATGTGTTCTTCAGCAAAAGTCATTCTAGCTTTCTTATGTGCATTGTTCAGAGGTAGTTTACTTTTTTTTAATTTTAGCTTCTTGTCTTCTGACAGAATTTGTCTTACTCGTCTGGCTGTTACTGGCAACTTCAAATCAGCCTGGATTTGAGAAGAAAACATACTCTTATCTTTTGCTTTACGTAAAATGAGACGTTTAGTGCGCTCAGACAATTTTCTTGTCCGTCCATATTTCCCGTTTTTTTTTCATATTGTGAGCCCAGTTTGACAAAATTATCAATGACACATCTTGAAGCCCCAATTTCGTAGGCATTTGTCTATTGGAAAAGCCCATCTCCTTGAAGGCACTAAATCTTGATTTCTCTTCATTTGATAGAGGCTTTCCACGTGCCATTGTACGTACTGCTGACTTGTAACTGATGAACGATGCTCACAGACACGTCGTCTCCAGGTAATTGCAGTGTTTTGTTTACATTTATGTCTGTGTAAGAGCCAGAAGTTGACCTGGCTTTATACCGATTTCCACTCCTAGGACAGCGTTTTCTTAGATTTTACGTATTATTTACATATATAATAAATACAAAATGAGGAGACCTGTATGAAATGATGTCCAAGATAATTATATGTAATCTATGACACACATACGGTATTTGCATAAATATTTCAGGTTGTTTTACTACTAAAAGTTAGTGGCTTTATACCAATTTCCTCCACTGTATCAGTCATTCATAAGAAAGGAAGAAAGGATGAGTGCAATAATTATAGAGGAATCACCATAATGAATGTTTTTAGCCGTATATATATGGAAAAATAATCAAATATTATTTGGAAGAAAATTATAAACATAAGGAGAATGAAGTATAAGCAGGCTTTAGGTCTGAGAGATCTACAACTGATCACTTATTTATGGTAAAACAATTGATTGAAAAGACGAATAATAACAACAACAAGTTCATTTCACATTTGTGGATTTAGAAAAGGCATATGACACTGTACCTTTAGAAAAGTTGTGGCAAGCATTAGAAGATATGGCCATGAACGATACAATTATTAATGCAATAAAAAATGTATAAAAATGCAGTATCTAAAATTAAAATTCGAAAATATATATCAGAAGAAATTAAAGTAACAAAAGGCCTTCGTCAAGGTTGTAGCATATCACCAACATCATTTAAGATATTTATTCATAAAGCACTGTCAAACTGGAGCAAAAAGTGTTCAGGAATGGGAGTACCAATTGGAGATGGATCAACAGATACAATATATACACTGTTATTTGCGGATGACCAGATAATAATTGCTCAATAATATGAAGACATGGAGTTTATGTTCAGAAAATTATTTGACGGATACGATAATTGGGGTTTGAAAATAAATTTAGAAAAAGCATTTTATATGGGATGTGGAGCCGAAACCGAAGATCGGATATTAGAAGATGAAAAGGGGTATATTAGAGGATGTGAAGAATTTGAGTATCTGGGAGTAAAATTAGATAAATAGGATAAACAAGAAAGTGATATTAAGAACAGAATAAATAAAGGTAGAGCAATAACAGCAATGATGAATGGAGTCTTATGGAACAGACGTATAACCAGGAAAAATAAGTTACAAATATATAATTCAATAGTGAGAAGTGCTGTCACATATGGAGCTGAAGTTTGGAAATTCAACAAAAACTTAGAACAAGAACTTATGTCGATGGAAATGGATTTCTTGAGGAGAGCAGCAAGATGTTCAAAATTAGACAAAATAAGAAATACTGTCATAAGAGAAAAAATGAATATTGGTTATTCAATAATATATTATATACGGTATAAGCAATTAAATTAGTATGGGCACGTACGACGAATGCAAGAAGAAAGATTACCCAGGAAAACATTGGAATGGTGTCCACCTGGAAGAAGGAGGAGAGAAAGACCTCGAACTCGTGGATGCAGGAAATAAGAACTGGAATGAGAGCAAGAGGACTGGAGGACATGGATTGGATGGAGAGAGACGAGTGGAGAAGAAAAATAAAACTTTAGGCACAGAAAAATGTGTACACATTAAAATTCTGTATATAAATAAAATTATTACTATTATTATTAATTATTATTATTATTATTATTATTCTCTTGGACTGCAGGTCATTTCGTATATTATCAAGGCAGGCCATTCATTATCTATAGACCTTCTCATTCCTAAACTATAAATGTTATTTTTATTGCTTGTTACCAATTCATATTGATAATGCATTCAACGGAAATTAAAATGCGCTAAAAGATACAATTCAGAACTTTATTTATAATAAAATACTGAGAATGCAACACAATATTTCACCAGGAACACAACAGGCCAAATCATAATATCTTGCTTCACGATTTTTTTTTCCCAGACACTTGGCACCGATTGTTTGCAACTGGTTTCGGAAAATCGGAGTAAGAGATTCCGAATACACAAACCGCTGTGATCTCGAGGCAGCGTGCTGGTATGTCACGCAGCGGGCCCGAGTTCGTTCCTCGGTTAGGACAAGTTTCCCGAGTGAAGTTTCTTCACCTGTCATACATATGTCAGGAAGGTTTAAGGACCCCAACATCATCAGATTATCATTTTCTTATCCGCTTCATAAATTTATGTTTAAGATTGAGGCCTATCCTGGCGCATCATTACCATCATCACCTATAATACATCATCGGGCAGTGTAACTCCGCCTTCCTCAGAAGCGGGTTACAGTAACGCCGATGCCAGCAGAGAATACCAGAAATATTGTAATGACATTGAGATAGATTTTTTAAATATATAACTGTATTTTTAAAATAAAATTGCATAGGAACTTAAATAAAACAGAATATAATAATAATAATAATAATAATAATAATAATAATAATAATAATAATAATAATAATAAAATAATAATAATAATAATAGTAGTAGTAATAATAAAAGTCCCTCCATGGTATCTATACCTTATCGTGGTGGAGTGGCTTGCGTGCTTAAATGATCCCGAGAGCTATGACGGTGGTAGCATTGCTGCCGATAGGGTTACCCATGCCGGACTGGTCGAAGGTGATAAGCCAGACCTTGGTCGAAAGAGTGACGATCTTTCACCGAAAAAATACAACCGTCAAGAAATGCGGACATGGGTTCAACTGGGGTAAAATTTTCCGGAGGTCAAATAGTCCCCCGTTCGGTTCTACGGGCGGGGACTACTTTAGGGAACCCATGCCAAAGACTCTAACATACGGAATGAAAGACGTGCGGGACATTCCATACGAAATCGGCAAAAAAATTGTGAAAATTGAACTCCCATCTTTAAAAGTTTACCATTTTTTTACAGTGAAACTTTATGATATACTGAATATCTGAACCGAATTTCAAGTCTTCACTTGGTGTCATTAAAGAGTAATAGAGCTGTCAATTTATCGTATTGTTTTAAATAGTCTCTTTTATAAAATACATTTCTCGAAGTATGGCTATTCCCTCAACTTGAAAAGATAGTCACATTATAGATGATTTTATGCTCTATCGCTTGAAAATTAGTATGTTAATATTTACGTTTTTCTGAAGGGCGTAAATGCAATTAATATGCAATTGACCTTCCTCACCAAAAATTTTATAAAATCAAAAAGTGCCACATTATTACCTGAACACCAGTTAATTTTTTTGTAATTAGTATTAAAGTGGAGTCTTGAAAGGAAACTACCAAAAATAATTATTTTTCCTAAAATCCCCTATGTGTAGACTGCCCGCAATACCTTTCGCGTGAGTGGAGATCGCTCGCTCGTACAAACAATGACGGAGCTACTTGGTAATAGTCCTTTGCGCACTTACAAATATTTTTTATTGTTATTATCATCATTACATTATTTTTATTATCATTATTACAATTATTACATCATCATCGTGGACAAGTGGTTACTCTGCACGCCTCCGATTCCGAGGTTCGCGGGTTCAAACTCGATAGGAATCAATGGCATTTTAAAGGCGTAACAATTCTGAATGTAGCTTTCTCCAGAAGGAAGGAAATCCGTGAGTCCCGTGTCGTAAATTTATGGTACGTAGGAGAACCTCGCGCTTGAAATAAATTGCTACATAATAAACGTCATTAAATTTAACAATCTTTATTGATATATTCAGTAGGCGGTTAATTTTGTGCTGATTTTGGCTAATGTATAGTTTAATTTAAATTACTAAGCACCTACGAATTCAAGCTGGTAGGCCTATTAAAAATATTTTCTAGAGAGTAGTTTTGTAATGTGTTGTAATATTTTGTACTTGTACCCTACACCAATGTCTGATGTTGAATATTGCAAGTAATGTTAAGCTATCGATAATAATTTATAACAATTTTCATGCTGTTACAAGTAATATTTAAGAGGTATAAATATACAGTATTTTATTGGCTTGGTATCACTTACTGATCTTGCATCCCCTACTCATGACATATCTAAGATGATATTAAAATGCACGATAATATTAGCTTTTATTATAAGCTAAATTATTATAGTATTTAATTTAATATCTAAACTTCCCATTATTCTCCTTTTATAACACAAAATGTATATCTCTACGATTATTCTCTCATTCCAGAAACATTTAAGAAATTGTAAAATTATATATTAACACATAATATTGTTAATAACTATTGTATACTAATATATGCATAATTAAAATTATATTTAACTTCTAACTCACCATTCAGTCTTTGTAGATCTGCAAACTTGTGAGTTAAAAACAATAAGATATTATTTTTAATTTGACTGTGACACTTAAAATGACGAGATGCACTAAACATACACACTGATGTAAATCAACTGTCTAGTATGTAATCTGAACTTGAGAATTGTTGATGTAAAACAGATGTTTAAGGAAGACTTGCTGACATTGCATTATTATCGTTTGGTAGGAAGTGGTACGAGTATTAAAACATTCGGTTTTATTTGGAAGTGATATCTTATAACAATACTATTTCGTCAAAGTTTTCAGGGTACAATACAATACACTGAATAAAAAGTTATTTTAAGACTGAAATTAGTAATTATAACATAATAAAAATTTATACCAGTTTATTCAATTAATGATGAAATAGTTATTATATAATATTACATTTAAACTGTAATGAAAAATTTGTAACAAAATAAATAATTTGTTTTAAAAAAGGACAGAAGATTACGAGTATTTGAGAATAAAGTTCTTAGGAAAATTTTTGGATCAAAAAGAGATGAACAGACAGGTGAATGGAGAAAACTACATAATAGTGAGCTACATGATCTGTATAGGAAGCCAGATATAATAAAAACAGTTAAGTCTCGTAGGCTGCGATGGGCAGGAAATGTGGCACGTATGGAGGATGAAAGAGGTGCTTGGAAATTTCTGGTAGGAAAACCGGAGGGAAAACGCCCAGTTGGAAGACTAAGAATGAGGTGGGAGAATAACATTATACATGATTTGAGGGAAGTAGATTATACAGGGGATAATTGGAAAACGTTAGCTCGAGATGGGATGTATGGAGAGCTTATGTCCGCGCTGCAATGAACCTACAGGTTCCACAGAGCCAGTGAGTGAGTTAGTTATAAATAATTTGTTTAATAATTCACAGTAAACGTAAGTAACAGAGCTCTTTACTTCTCACTTCAGCAATAAAATTTGATAAATAAATATCTACTGCGTAAGAATTAAAATATCGCCACTTTTATAAATTTACGGTACTGTTCCATTAAGCAGAACATATAATAATCTATTCGATTTAATGACAGTTGAAAAAGTCACTGATGAAGCTCTTTCAATAAAGTACGCGCGCGACCTTGGTCGTGAAATGAATCTGCTGCGCCGTGGACCCGCGAGTTTTTTTACGAAAATAGAATAAAAAACATTTATATTGTCTGAACTATTCAACTCTCCAAAAAGGTAATTGCTGGAAATTAATCCTTATTACGTGAGTAGTATCCTGTATTTTTTTCCGTTTTCATTTTTTGATATGTACTGCAGTAAACCGCCATAAAACAGAAAATTGACACCGAAAATAAAAATATCCTAATTATAAAAATAACACCCTTAAACTACATGATATCACCTATATAAATATGTTTGAAACAAATTTTTGCTGTTTACTGTTTCAGAAATATTAGTTAGTAAACGTTTTAGTTTATCATATTTACGATAATTTTAGATCATCATAACTACGAACCTATAAATGATAAAAATTAAATTTCTGTATTAATACGTTTATAAATGTATTCACTATATTTAGGGATACATACAATTAAAAAAAATAATTGCAAGATTTTTTGCTGTCCGATTTGATATGGATTGTCCCTTGCATGGGATGATTGGAAAACATTAGCTCAGGATAGGGATGTATGGAGAGCCTACGGGTTCGATAGTGTCAGTGAGTTAGCTAGTTGGTTAGTTTAGCCTGGTTACATTGAAAATCAAACAAAAATTATCACTGAAGAAAAATTTGACATCTTGATTTGTGACTGTTTTGTTAGCTTCTGATAGGGGTGTGTGGGATGAAAAATAGAATAATATTTGGTTATATTTTTCGATGAAGGCGGGATTAAAACAAAAAGAAAAAGCAAAGGAATACTTGCGACCCGGACCACCTTTTTGACACACTTGCTCTGATTTAAAGTTTTAAGAATTGTAAAACAGTACCTGATATCTCAGTCGTCCTCAATAATTTGCATTGTTGTTTCGATAACTTACGTATCATCTTCTGCTTTCATTTTGGTACCTAACTGTTGTTGGTAATTATTTTGTACAGAGGGTTTATATTACTGGGTATGTTCTCATTCAACAGGTGTTTATTTGTGATTTCCTTGATAATTTCTACTCTTCGAGAACATTGATTTTCGATGTATCGTTTTCTCTATGCATTTCGTAATGTATTTTAAAAATTTTGACGCTTGTTCTGTATAATATTATTTTCAATCTACTATTTTTATGTTACATTTGTGACTGAGTGAGTTAGGAGTATTAAAACAATGCCATAATTAAACATAGGGACCGAAATTAAGCTAAGATGACTAAATGTAGGAAAATATTTCCGGCTTATTTGATATTCTAGATGAAAGAGCGTAGAAGCCAATTAGTGCATTCACACATGTGGAACATTTCTGTCGTCTAAGAAACGAGCTACCCACAACCTCACAAAAACAAGTTTAAACCGTGTAAAAAGTGATGTTCTATACGACGCTATTTAATATTTAAAGGAACATATTAAAAATCAATATGGAGGATAAAGCAATGGCGCGTGATTAATGAGAGAATATTAAATAAGTGTGTAAATATTCACAGAGCCCCTGAGCAGTATGCTTCACGCCGAGCTGGTTAATTTATCAGAGCGATAACAACTGTGACATCAAACACTGCGCTACATAAAATTCCATAATATTTTTTTTTGTCCAATGCCACTTGGTTTATCTTACGACATTTCTAGCACTCTCTTTTGTAAATGTCGGAATTGTAACCCAATTCTGGAAGACGTAGTTAGGCCATCCCGTTGATATAATGGATAACTATTTAACTCATGCCCCAAATGGTAGTCAATGACCAGTAACGTTTCTATGAATTTTGTTTTACAACCAGTTACAGTCGTGTTTCACCTCGCTCTTTATCGATTTCTCTTTATCAGCTCCCGGTTTTGTGATAAAGGAAGTTCCGCCTTTTTAATATTCTGAACAGTTCAGAGCATTATTTTTGTACAACAAACACATCGAATATAGCAAATAATGAACAGATTCCTTGATTTTACTGAGTTGTTTACTTAAAAATAAATTAATAACATATAATGTTGATTATCGTTAAACTGAAAATATATAAAACTATTATTCTACCAGTTATATTATACGGGTGCGAAACATGGATTCTTACTTTAAGGGAGGAAAGGAGATTACAAGTATCTGATAATAAAGTACTTAGGAACATTTTTGGACAAAGAGAGATGAACAGACAGGTGAATGGAGAAGACTACATGGTCTTTATAGGAAGCCAGATATAATAAGAACAGTTAAGTCTCGTAGACTGAGATGGGCAGGACATGTGGCACGTATGGAGAATGAAAGATGTGCATGGAAGCTTCTTGTAGGAAAGCCAGAGGGAAAACGGCCAGTTGGTAGAACAAGAATGAGGTGGGAGAATAACATTAACTATGATTTGTGGGAAGTAGATTATACAGGGAATGATTAGAAAGCATTAACTCATGATAGGGATGTATGGAGAGCTTAAGTCCGCGCGGCCATGAACCTACGGGTTCGATAGTGCCAGTGAGTATGTAAGTAAGTAAGTAAGTAAGTAAGTAAGTAAGTAAGTAAGTAAGTATAATGTTGATTATAATATAGTTTGATGAGTTAATTATTTCTCCACTAGAGTGCATTCTTACAATATTACGATCCTATTTGGCAATAAATAATATGATCAAGTTGCAGTGAATATACATAATCTCACATTTCTGATTTGTTTTCAAACATCGCCGTTTACATTAAATATATAAATATTTTAAAATACTGGGAACTGTATTTAAATACTGATTTATGAGTAAACAGCTTAATTTTATTCGTTAAATAGTCCTGACAAATACCACTCTAGATTTCCAAATTATCTAGAAAAATTGGAAATCACTCGTTGCATTACTTATGATAAATGATAACGAAGCACCAGGAAAGTCCTTAAACATAAACTTAACCTGTATTTCAGGTACATGGGCGACCCTTTAAGGAAAAATTCTTATGGTCTGATCAGGAATCGAACTTATGACCTTATGAACTGTAGTCAGAAGCTGTGATACAACCATGAAGAATAATAACAATAATGTAATCCCGCGAGCATAACTTCATGATCAATCATCTTCCAAACAAGTTTTAAGGCCCAAAGCCCGTTACGGTTTCAGTGAAGCATTCTCGGTCCATCTTTTTCTATGACATCTCAAAGATCTCTTCCCTTGAGGACGGTATTGAAGAATGACTTTTAGAAAGTCTATTACATCCATTCGTTGCACATGAGTCTCCCACTGTAGCTGGTATTTATTTATAAACTAGCTAATGCCCGGCGTGCGCTGTTACGCATAAATAAATTAGATCTGTTTTTATGTCTAATTAAATAAGTACAAATCGGCCGGGGTGGACTAGTGGTTATGCTCCTTGCCTCTGGTCTCGAGGGTCGCGGGTACAAACCTGCCGGGGTCGATGGATTTTTTTTTAGGATGGAAAAATCCAAGAAGCAAGTCTTCCGGGAGGGACTTTAAGCCGTGGGTCCCGAGTCTGAAGATTTTCAGGCTCGTAAAAGATCCTTAAGCCTGAATGAAAAGGCCTCTAAGCAAAATTTACTGAATTTTCCCGTCCTAGTACTATCTTTGTTTCCTAGATGTCAGTATGAGGCGGAAGCTGACCACGGACCACTCAAATGACATTTATACGAAAACAAGTGTAACTAAATTAGTATGGTTCAAATTCTTCCCTGTAGGGGAGAGCGCCTAAATTTCTGTTAAGGGAAACATGGGCTTACAATATACAAGAAGATAAATAAGTGAAATAAAAATAATTATAAATTTATATCGTAATTATATTTAGATATCCCGTACTGATTACGCGGCATTGCCCGGGAATCTACTTATCCCGATCTTCTTGACATCAATAAGTTGAAAGACAAAAATGGTCTATGTGAGTTACCGTAAAAAATATGCAGTCGTGGACTTAAGCGTCCAAAGAATTAGTTTTTAAGTCCATAAAGGACAGACAAATAAACAAACGGACTCAGGCTCATTTTTAAATATGAAGATATGAGATTGGTTGTAATTGAAGTTCTTGCATATCTTCATTTCTTTTGCGTTCCATTCAAGTATATCCTACTGTTGCTCTAAAAAATTCTCGTTTAATTAGCCGTTACTCTGCTAATATTAATACCTCATGGCCCATGCTTCGTTTCCGTAACATAGTACAGGTTTAGCGAAGGTTTTACATAAACGTCTAATGTGTCGCTGAACTTATGCTCCCTAAAGGTTGGCATTATAGTTTTACTAGCCTTGCCTGATTTTTAGATTTGTCTAAATTTTCTATTTATTAAGTTGAATTCATGTTTGCAACTATAATAGTGATTCTAGAGGTCACTTGTTCTTCAGTAAACTAAGTTGAATAATACATTATAAATTATCACTATGTTTTAAAAGAATTACTATTTACTAATACAGCAATATATAGTGTTTAGAAAAAAGTGAAGGCATTAAAACAAAATTAATAAATTTAATTATATATGTGACACCATAAAACGAAGTCTCAAAGGAACTAGAAAGGACACGCTTTTAAAATTTTATAAAACAACGGTGGTTCCGACATTACTATATGGATCGGAACCAAAAACCAGGAACGAAGAATAGAAACGTCAGAAATGAGGTTACTGAGGAATGTGGCTGGCTATACAATAACAGATAAAATGAAATGAAAATATGAGAAGAGAACTAAATATATTCAAATTATTAGATAAAATTACACAATACAGAGATGAATGGATGGACCTCATCAATAGAATGAATAACAATAGAATTCCGAAACAGATTCTTCATTACAAACCACTAGGACGAAGAAATGTTGGAAGACCCACTAAAAGATGGACAGACCATTTCTAGCATGAGATCGGAACAGACCAGCAGGTCTAATCCTTGATGCTGCTGCTGATGATGATGAATTATTTTATTATTTTTTTTAATTCAACATATGAATAATTAGCATTATTGAAGAAAATAATGTCGCGTGTTTAATGTGTTCTTTAAATTAATGTTACATATGTGTTATATATGTGAAATAAAATTATTACCACATAAAAAGTATGCTGGCAACAAATTTTCCACTTTATTTGAAATTTAGGACCTAATTTTGGGTACGGGAAGTATAATAATGTTGGCTGCGGTGGTTAAATAATTATGTTCCTTGCTTCTAGTACCGAGGATCGCGGGTTCAAACCCGGCCAGGGACGATGGATTTTTTAGGATGGAAAAATCCAATAAACAATTCCTCGGGAGGGAGGTTTTCAGACTCGTAAAAGAGCATTAAGCTTGAAAAAAATTCCTTTAAACAAAATTTACCGATCTTCGTCATCCAAGTAATACTTTGGTTGCTTAAAATATGTCTTATTAGGTCGGTATGTCGACCATATACCACTAATGACATCTATATGGGAATAAAAGTAACTGAATTAGCTTGGCTTAGAAACTCCTAACACATGGAGAGGTTAAGACTAGAGTCAAAGGGCCGTGAAACCAATAAGTATGTACTACAATAATAAAACAATAATTACATGTTTATAAATGCAAAACAAAATTTTCCTTTGACAAATATTACTTAATACTTAATACAGGCTTTCCACTTTACAGCAGTTTGCCCTTAATTCCTGCTTTCCAGAGATTCCTATCTTCCCATTGTTCTTCTTCCATACCCCTCTTCATCATGGCATCATATATTCCCTCATACCATGTTCTTCTATTTCTCCCTCTCTTCTTTCTGCCTGATACCATTCAATCTAACACATGTTTAGGCCACTGGTCCTCCGACATCCGTTGTACATGTCCATACCACTGTAAAGCTCTGTTTGTTATCCTTTCGATAACAGTTTCTTGTGCATCCATTTCTTGTCTGATACATGTATTTCGAATATGCTGTAGCCTAGATATTCTCATACTTCTCCGTAATCCATCCATTTCTGTCGCAAAGATTCTTTTCTGCATCCTTTCATTTATTGTCCAGCTTTATGATCCATATGTAAGTATACTTTCTATTATTGTCTGTATAATATATCTATTTTTTTGTTTTTCTGGTCAAATTTCTATTCCATAAAAGACCATTCAGGGATCTAATCGCCTTCCTTGCACAATTTACTCTGTTAATAATATCTTTTTCACAAGTACCAGATTTATCTATTATAGATCCAAGATTTTTAAATTCTTCAACACGTTTAATTATCATATTATTTATTTGTAGGTCTTCTGAATTTCCTCCGATTACCATACATTCTGTTTTAATATTATTTATATTCAGTCCACCTACCTCAAATGCATCTACCAACTTTCTAATCATATATTCTATATCTTCTTTATCTTGTCCTATTATAATCTGGTCATCAGCGAATAATAAATTGTGCAGTAAACGGTGATTGATGTTGATTCCCATTCCCCTACATGACTTATTCCATTTCATTAATACATCTTGTAAGTATATCTTGAACAATGTTGGTGACATCCCGGATCCTTGTCTTAATCCTTTTTGACAAATATTAATGGTCTTATTAATTTGTTCCAACTTTACCTTCCCATTTCCACTCCTGTAATTCTTTTTCTACAAGTTCTGTTACTTTTATTAAACGACGCTCTTTTCTAGCAAATCATCTCAATTCAAAATTGGCCGTGAAAAAGCAGACAATTTTCTTTTCATAGCTCTCTCTCTCTCTCTCTCTCTCTCTACATTTTCGGCTTGAGATTATTTTACCTGCCATATATATAAAGCTCGTAAGATAAATCTACAACGTGAACCTGTAACTTTAGAGAAGAGAATTATACTCAGGATTTAATGTCCTGAAAAATACATACAGCCCAGAAGGTTTTGAACCCGCGAACATTAGAATGAGATGCGAGCATAGGAACTACAAAACTACCAAAATCAACAGTCATTTAACATTTTCTTCCATTCATTATCATCTTCACTTCTTGCAACACATGTCTTGAGTTCTAGCTCTTTGTCTCCTTTCCAAAAACATCTGTTCAGAAACCTATTCTGACATTCTTTCATCTTCCATCTGTTATACATGTCCATACCATTACAATTGTCTATATTTTTCATAATACTATTTACTAATTTATTGTATAATCTTGTACTTCTTATTGTTAAGTGGCGGTGGACTAGTGGTTATGTTTCTTGCCTCTCGACCCGAGGGTCGCGGGTTCAAACCCGGCCGGGATCAATGGATTTTTTTAAGATGGAAAAATCCAAGGAGCAAGTCTTCCGGGAGGAACTTTAAGCCGTGGGTCCCGAGTCTCATAAAAGATCCTTAAGCCTGAATAAAAATACCTCAACATACTACCGACCTCAACATACTAGTAATATCTTAGTTGCCTGTAGATGTTGACCGCATACCATTCATGACATCTGCAGGGAAATAAGCATTATTGAATTAACTTAGTCTAGCAACTCCTAACAAAGGAGATGTTATGGCTCAACATTGGGCTACACCATTGTAGATAGAATTAATACATTTGATTTTAAATTCCGATTTAATTTTGCAGGAGTTCGTTACAACATTCAACAAATTTTAACTGTAGGTTTGTATGTATGGTTTTTAGTTTCTCTAAAATAGTTTGTCTCATAATACTGACGTTCCTAATATTCTTTTATTTACTCTATATTTAAAATCATGTGGTATAGCATCCTTATTAATTTTTAGA
Source organism: Diploptera punctata (assembly GCA_030220185.1). Classification (NCBI taxonomy): domain Eukaryota; kingdom Metazoa; phylum Arthropoda; class Insecta; order Blattodea; family Blaberidae; genus Diploptera; species Diploptera punctata. Next base: position 1,172,743 of record JASPKZ010002688.1, on the reverse strand, counting down.
CCTACATATTAAAATTCAGTGCAATATTTAATGGAACCTTTCCGTATTACCGTATAAAGTTATGTATTTTGTATCTTCACCACATTTATTTTATTATTATTATTATTATTATTATTATCATTATTAATAATAAATAATAAGCATAATAAATGGAAAATTAATAACAAATGAAAAATTTGAAGAAGTTGCCGAATTAAAATATCTAGGAATAATAATGGATGACATGCCTAGAGAAATTAAACATAGGTTCAATTCTGGAAATGCGTGCTATTATGTATTAAAGAGACTATTGTCGATATAAAGTCTCTCAATTTTCTTTCCAAATGCCCCAGGTTGTAATTTCCACATTTCTGGTATTCTCTCCTGGCATGGCGTACTTGTAACTCACTTCTAAGGATGGGGCACCTGGAAGGCGGGGTTATGTTGTCCCGATAATATGAGAGTTGATGATGATGGTAATGCTGCGCCAGAAGAGACCTTAAACTGAACTAATTAGGCGAATATTATATTGATGATAATGATGGCCATATGGTGTTGGGGTACCGTTAGGGCCTTAAAGTTTTCTGACATTTATCTTACAAGTGAGGAAAAAACCCGAAAAACCTCACCTAGGAAACTTGTCCCGACCGAGGATCAAACCCGGACCCGGCTGCGTGACAAGGTAGCACGCTACGAGACCACAGCGGTGGAATCTCAAAAAAGCTTTAAACTGAAAATACATGAAACTGTTGTTCTCCTAGTTACATTATATGGATGCGAAACGTAGACTCTTACTTTAAGGGAGGAGAAAAGAATAAGGGTATTTGAGAATAAAGTTCTTAGGGAATTTTTTTACCAAAGAGAGATGAATAGGCAGGTGAATGGAGAAGACTACTTAACAGTGAGCTACATGATCTTTATAAGAAATCAAGCACTGTATAATAAGAACAGTTAAGTACCGTAGACTGCGACGGACAGGGCATGTGGCACGAATGGGGAATGAAAGAGGTGCATGGAAGCTTCTTGTAGGAAAACCAGAAAGAAAACGTCCAGTTGGTAGACCAAAAATGAGATGGGAGAATAGCATTAATCATGATTTGTGGGAAGTAGATTATACAGGGGATGAATTGAAAAACATTAGCTCAGGATAAGGATGCGTGTAGAGCTTATGTCCGCGCGACCATGATGCTTTGGGTCGATAGTGCCAGTGAGTTAGTTAATAATAATAATAATAATAATAATAATAATAATAATAATAATAATAATAATAATAATAATAATAATAATAATAATAATAATAATAATATATTTCTCCTCAGTTACACTTTGCAATGGGGATAGAAATTGATTGAAACTTAGGTTGATCAGAGATACTAGACAGGATATTTACTTATTCACTAACAGATAGTAACACAGTATTGAATATAAAGTTTACATTGTAACTTGTAACAATTTTGTTATCAAACAAACTTTTAAATACTGGCATTGTATTTCTTGTGTTAAAACAGAATTCTGCTTTCCTATCTTGGCTAAAACAATAGCGCAATGACGTATGTTTTCATTGTTCCGAGGTTAGACAGTCTTCAATAAAACATGAAAACGCTTTTTACAACGTTTACAGAGAACCATCTGCTGTAACCATTGCGTCATGTGTAAGATATATCTCAAACTGTACGCATTACCAAAAAATAATAATTATTATAATTAGTATTCTTTTATATTGGTAGTTAAATAAGTCAATTCAGCGGTACGCCTCGGACGATAGCGTTCCTTTTTAAAATTGGAAAGGACCTGTGGTCGTTTTTATGGACAAATCAAGTTTTTTTTATTTTTTATTTTTATTTTCGTTTCACTAAGTTTTCGTGGAAAATGCCTACCCGCACCCTACTCGGAATTTTTTAAAAAAAAATTAGATTTATTCGAACATGTCTAAATAACATCTTAGGGTGTTTCATCTTCCTGCGCTCAAATAATCTTTTGTTATTTTCCTACACATATCTCTGTCATTCCAATCTGCATCATCCAATACTTTTCTCCCTCATGCTGTTCAAAACATCATCAATCCACGTTATTTTTGGCCATCCTATTCTTCTTCTACCAGATAAAACCCGTTCCAGTATTCGTCTTGGTAATCTATCTTCTGTCATTTTTTTGCATGACCATATCACTGTTTTTTTAATGAAATCCACAATTGAAGTATAAATATACATATTTTATTTAGTTAGGCATATGCTGTTCCTTATTTTATCTCTTCTAGAAATTATTGATGATTAAAATTAATAATAATAATAATAATAATAATAATAATAATTTTAAGATGCATACTAATTTCAGTGTTTTATACATACATACATACAGTAATTTTGTTTAACTGTAAGCAAAATGGTTACATACCAGTGTAATATTATTTGTATTTCCTTAAGACACATCAATACACATACGGTCAGTCATACGCCTCCTATTGTTGGTATTTGATTTGATTGATTGATCCTCGTTCGTCTTGCTGGGGATATGGGTATTCCCCTACTGGGAAGTTTCTTAACCAGACTAATTTAGGTACGCTTATTTTCCATATAGGTGTCGGTGAGTGGCATGTGGTTAGTACATCGCCTGGAGGTGATATCTAGTAGGAAACTAAGGTATTACTAGGATGAAGGAAGATAGATTAAATTTTGCTCAGATAACTTTTTATTCAGGATTCTGGATCTTTTACGAGCCTGAACATCTTCAGACTAGGGAACCACGGCTTAAAGTCCCTCCAGGAGGACTTGTGGCTTGGATATTTCCTTCCTAAAATCCATCTACCTCGGCCGGGTTTGAATCCGCGACCCTCGGGATTAGAGGCAAGGAACAAGACACATATTGGTATAAGCCCATATAAAATATCATGGAGGTGATAGGAAGGGTACAGGGAAAGGACCAGGTAGGCCTAAGTTAGTTTTCCTTGAAACCGAGAAAAATAAACACTTTTAATTATACAATGTACTCACTTATTTATCTGTATGCCAAATTTTGAAGGTAAATGTCCACAGCTGTGGTCTCGAGGTAGCTTGCTGTCTTATCACGCTGTGGGCCCCGTGTTCAATCCCCAGTCGGGACAGGTTTCTTGGGTGAGGTTTTTTCGGGGTTTTTCCTCACCTATAAGGCAAATGTCGGGAAACTTTAAGGCCCAAACAGTCTTCGAACATCATATGACCTTTATAATCATTCATATTCGCCTTAGGTTAAGTTTAGGATTAATGACTCTCCTGGCGCACCACTATCATCATCACCACCCTTCATATCATCGGGGCAGCCGTAACCCCACCCTCCAGGCTCCCTAACCTCAGATGTAAGTTACAATTACACCAATGCCACGAGAGAATACCAGAAATGACGAAACAAAACAGGCTGGAGCATTGAAGAAAAAATAAATGTATGGCTAAACTGTTTTCGTTTACTGTTTTAAACTTCTAGAAGACAATCCTTTTCATCGAGAATCTAATGGTATCTCAAACTCCATTTTATCAAAAAAGTGACTTACCTGTACTGTTCATGTGATTAAACATGCTATCTATCTATAATGGCGTAGCCCATTGTTGAGTCACATACTCTTTTTTGTTAGAAGTTACTAGACCAAGTTATTTCAGTTACCTTACTTGCCCATATATGTCATAAATGGCATGTGGTCAACATACCGATTCACTGAGACATCTAGCAGGCAACTAAGGTATTACTCGGATGTTAAGATCGATAAATTTTGCTTAGAGGCCTTTTTATTTATGTTTAAGAATCTTTTACGTGTCTCAAAATCTTCAGACTCTGTACTCATGGCTTAAATCCCTTCCATAGAACTCGTTCCCTGTATTTATTATCCTAAAAAATCAATCGAGACTCTCGGGACCAGAGGCAAGAAGCATAACCACTAGTTAACCGCAGCCGATAAAGATGCTATAGATGTAAAGAGTATCAAAATAAAAATGATGTGAAATATGATCAATACTTTTAAAAAAACATTTTGCATCTTTGAGGTTATCATTAAATATTTAAAACAAAATTTGTACCTGTTGTGGCAGTCGTCCTCAACAAATTATAGTAGTATAGAATATTCAGCTAGGGATTTCGGAACCGGTTCCATTTTCAAAGCTGTTCTTTGGGTATTGGTTATGTTTAACGAATATATTGTATAGTTGGTTGATCTGATAGGGCGTGTTCTCGTTCAGTAGGTTATCGTTTCTTGTTTGCTTCATAATTTCTATTTCTTCTAAGATTTTTATTTTTCTGTTATTGTTTTCTCTATGAATTATTGAGAGAGTGTTTTCTCTTGTGTTCAACTGATGACCTGTGTTTGTAACATGCTTAGCGAAACTTGATTTGCCTCCATTTTTTATGATACCAATGAAATGCTCTTTATATCTTATTTTAAAATTTCTGGTTGTACATCCTGCATAAAAGTTTTGACAATTTTTAATTTTTGTAGGCCTTTCGGGACTAGTCCCATCGTTAGGAGAGTGAGAAAGACTATCTACTGACCCTGATTTCAATGTTTTATAATTTTATATTATAATTTTAATATGATGTCTAATGTGCTGCATCTAACACTGAAGTCATTAGTAGAACTTCCAATCGTCTAATTTCGCTGATATTTTAAAAATCACTTCCTTGCTTTATTTTAATAGCAAGCCTATTTACTGAGTTTCTTTGCGAAAACTGAAACATTGCGCACGTTATAGAGATTTTATAATGTTTCCTTCATGTGAACTCTTACTCCTAATGCTCCAATTTTCTGGTTAACAAACCATTTCCGATGTCGACTGGGTAGGAACATTTTCAAAAAAATATTTTCATAACAACAACTACAATAGCTTCATTCCTTTGGAATTAGCTAATATTGAGTGAGTTGATTCACTCTGTAGCGTTTGATACTCATATTTGGGAAGTCACGTGTTAACTCCTATGCCGATTAACCTGACCTTTTCAGCCTTTCCTCAGTCGGAAAGGCAAATTATGGGTTTGTATTTCATTTTCAAGACTTGTTTCATCAGTGGCGAGGCGTTAATAGAAGCGCTGGAAGCGGTGCTTCCTTATAATACTTTTTTACAAAAGTAAACTATATTTAATATAATTTAAAATTGTAAAATTCTTATGTTAAAAAGTTGAATTAGTATATAGTTTGTATGTTATATTTTATTGTGACCTTGTCACTAGAAAAATAGTGTGAATGTAAATAGTGAATTTTCAAGTGTTTCTTGTAATTTATTTTATTCCGCTTTTTGTCATGAGTGAATCATTTAGAAGCTCGCTAGCCAAGAGCATCCAAGTTTCCTCTCGTGCTAGTAGCTCTGTCGCGAACGTTCGAACGGAGTTAGAACAACATCATATACCTGTAATATGTGAGTGTGTTACTGAAAAACTTTAAAAACACCTGTTTAATTCACTTTCATTTCAAGACAAAATAAAATAAATTGTGGAAAGCAACGGGAAGCTACCACACCTACAATTCCCTAGTAAAGCTGCAAAGCATAGCATGAAAATGCTATGATTGCAGTGAAAGACCTGCCCTCGGGCAGAATTATGGATGGATGGATAAAATAAATAGAACATTGAAGATCTACACAGCCTCTCACTGGATTAAATACTCAAATATAAAGGCCGTAAAATGTTCACAGGACATTTCAATCAAATTTCCTATCAAACTATCCCGTAGTTATGTGGTTGCAATAATCTCAAAAAATATATATATTCTGCTGGACGTGCTTTTGTTCTCGCCTGAAAAGATTCGAACAAGACAGGTTTTGAGGATTTTAGTAATTTTCATAAAGCCCCAGAAAGACACAAACTCTCATTTCATCACATAACAAGTCTTAAGCAGTTGAAAGAGTTCGGCAAAACTATAATTGAATTATGTCTAACATCCCTTTTTATATAATCGTGATTTTTTTTTCACTATGCAGCTTCCCTTCTCTCCAAACTCACGCCTCGCCACAGCGTTTCATCGTAATTGCTATTTCAGAACATCGTTAAAATTAAATTAATGAACTTCATACAACACATGGCCAAGAACAATAGAAACGCACAGCTATAGGATACACTCTAACCTTAGATGTTAAAGCGTCTACTAAAAAGAATGAAGTAAGATTTAATTTTTTCCCGAAAATGTGTGTTTTAGATAGCGTTTGCTGACCATCACTATTTTATAGGGGTCGTCTGTACTCTTCGAAAATTGTCCCGAGTCTCGCCTTGACTTTGATGGGCCTCGTGAATTTAGCTAATTTTTATATCCAATTTTTACGCTAATATTGTTTAGTTACAAAAAAGAGTTATTTAAAGACATAATTAATTATTTTGTTGGCTATATTATTAATATTAAAACCGGATTTATAAACAACTGTATTTTTTAATACAAACAATACATTTTCTGGTACTTACATAGATTGTCTTTTCGCGACATGAAAGTACAATTGCTTTCTTTCATCTATATATCGCATGAAAAGAAAAATAAATGCCTGAACCGAGATCATACGTTAGTAATATTACCCACTAGTCCACTCAGACTCCTAGCACAAACATTTATTTTCATTCTCATTCACGAGAGGCAATGGTACAATGGACTCAATGCCATCTAGTGGCTTCTATAACAAATAAGCATTTTAAAGAGAATATTTACTTAATAGCAGTGACGCTTCTTTATTTCGATGTTGTAATTAAAATTTGACATTTAGCAATGAAGGCCAAATATATATATATATATATATATATATATATATATGGCAGTGAAGACAGTGTTCTCGCGACATCTAGTAATAATGGAGAGTATAATACATATATAAGAAAAATAAGTGTTTGAATTGGATTCGCCTGGTAGTGTAATGGATATCACGCTGAGGTACAGACTCATAGATCCGGGTTCGAATCCCGTCCAGGCATTTATTTTTCTTATCATACCGTATATATATATACGGCGTGGAAAGCAATGGGAAGCTACCGCACCTATAATTCCCTAGTATAAAGCTGCAAAGCAATAGCATGAAAATGCTATAATTGCAGTGAAAGATCTGCCCTTGGATAGAATCCATAGTAATTCTATCCAAGGGCAGATCTTTCACTGCAATTATAGCAATAGCATGAAAATGCTATAATTGCTGTGAAAGATCTGCCCTTGGATAGAATTACTATGGATGGATAAATACACACACACACACACACACACACACACACACACACACACACATATATATATATATATATATCCATCCATAGTAATTTTATCCAAGGGCAGATCTTTCACTGCAATTATAGCATTTTCATGCTATTGCTTTGCAGCTTTATACTAGGGAATTATAGGTGCTGTAGCTTCCCATATATATATATATATATATATATATATATATGTGTGTGTGTGTGTGTGTGTGAGAGAGAGAGAGAGAGAGAGAGAGAGAGAGAGAGAGAGAGAGAGAAGAGAGAGAAAGAGAGAAGAAGAGAGAAGAGAGAGAGAGAGAGAGAGAGAGAGAAGAGAGAGAGAAGAGAGAGAGAGAAGAGAGAGAAGAGAGAGAGAGAGAGAAGAGAGAGAGAGAGAAATATATTTTTATTAGGAATATTCCACTATACAGTGTTTATTTTTTAACCCAAAGTAATTTGTCGCCAGAAGTTCCTTCATGTCTATAGCATCTTCTTCCCTCAAATATCTATCTTCCAATACTTCTCCTCACTCCACCTATCCAACGCTGTCTAGGTCTGCCTTTTCAACTTCTTCCATAAGCTTTCCAATCAGGGATTCTGCTTTGGTATTCTATCTCCTTCCATTCTAATGAGGTGTCCATACCATTTAAAACGTTTTTCTTCTATTTTTTCTAATATTCTTTTTTCAACTCGCATAATTTCTCTTATTGTGCCGTTTCTGACTTTATTGCTCATAATATTTTGTAAAATAATTATTTTACTCTTTTCGCAATTAAGTTTCAAAAATATTTCGTAAATTAAAAAGAGAATATTAGTGAAGGCGAATTTAGTGCTAAATAGCTACGAAAAACAAAATGAAATTCCTAAGGGAAAGTTATAATATACTTATGATAGGACTATATCATTCATAGTTGGACGGTAACAAATTGATGCGCATGCGCTAGAATTATATGACGCAATGCTCCCCTTCCAGTCAACTTATGCTGGGAATTTCAAAGATCACGTTATTTAGCCGTAAACTTGGAAGGCGTTCAATTACATGAGCATCGTTATAATTGCTTATCACGTAGTGTCATTTTGCTGGTGATACAGTAAAACCTATCTTAGCCGGAATCTTTATAAGAAGGAAACCTGTAAATACGGAAAAAATCTCCTGTGTAAGACGTAAACCTTCATAACGCGGAAACGGAATGATTTTAAAGTACCAGTAGTTAATTTTTACCCCAGTAAGACAGAAAATTATTCTTAAGCACGTTCTATTACAGTATTAATGACCAAGTGAAATTTCTGCAATTCTGCATATGGCGCTTTCTGCATTATATCATTTTACCTCCTTGTGTTGCCATTGTATTGCGGGGATACCCTTGCTTAAGTGTGACAGAAGGGAATCCCTCACTTTCCCTTGCCTGCTTACATTACCTGCGAGGGAGTTGGGAAACCCTTCAGTCTTCCTGTGGTTGAGTTCCTTCTCGCTTTTGTGTAAATAAAGTTGTATTGTATTGCCGTGTCAAATGAGCTGTGTTACACTATTTTGTCTGTATATCAGTCAATACGTTATGTCTATAAAGCGTGCATGTAAAAACCCTTATCCTGCATGAGAAAATTGAAGCTTGTAATTTGGGAACCCTTTATAAGAAGGAAAATAGTGAAGAAGATAATATATTTAAGGAACCGTCATGTTCCTTCATAGACAAGTTTTACTGTATCAGGTAAATCAGGATATTTGGGTGCCTATTAAATTATTGAAATTGTGTTTTATTTTAATTAAGTTATTTAAGTAATATTTTTTTGCATTAAATAAAAATTGTTTAATAAAAACAATTAAAAATTTAGATTCTTAGATTGTTAAAATAATTATATAATATCATTAATGTATAATAATTTATTTGGGAAAATATTTAAAAAACCATCGAGATATTGAATTTTAACGGATATTTTAATTATAATGCCTATATTTTTACTGGCCGAAAGGTATTGAGGTACATTTCAAAATAAATTGAGGAGCTCTAGTGAGAGAAGGAGGTATGCCATTTTGAGAAGAAATGGAAATAAATTGGGTTTTATAAAATATTACGCTGGTCAACAGTGGTTTTGTTGCCCTTGATATAAGATTAATTTCGGATATATTTATGCTCACAAATCATGAAACTATCAATAATTTTGGAAGATTTGCTCTGTTTTTTTAAAATCTTTATTTTTATTTTACACTACAAAAATCGGAAAAATATGAAAAAAATAACAGATATATTTGTAATGCCTTTTTTTTTACAATTAGTATACACCGACGTAAATAGAAAGAAAAATGTCGAAAACTCATGCTGTACTTCAGTGAAACGCCTTTTATAAGATTTTCTTCCATAATGTTCTAAGGGGACAATATCTTTTTAATGACCAGCAATAATATGCCCTCATGTGACGGTCCCATCTACCCTGATACCTTTCCTCCATAACGTTTAGATCCTGGTGAAAGCGCTCTCTTTGTTCGTCACTATAATTTTCGAAATTATCTGGAATTCTATCCAGTTGACTGTGGAGAAAGTGTAACTTTATACTTATATTTGCTCCTAGAATCTTGAAGCTTGTCAACATGTTTTGCATAAAACTTTATAAAATTATGCTTTATAGTTACCTAGGAAATTTTCTACTGTCAATACAAAACCCTTCCAAGCTTCTCTTTCCGGAACAGTCGTAACTTTGATAAAATTTGCATCTTTCATCAATTGCCGAATTTGAGGACCATCAAATATTCCGCCTTTCAACTTTTCCATACTGAGCTTAGGAAATTTTCTACAAATGTAATTGAAACATTCTCCTTCCTTGGCCAACGCTTTGATGAATTATTTTATCATATCCAGATGCACGTCATGAGTACTTTAATTTTGTCAAATAACTGAGATCACGGCCGATGTGCTGAGTGAGGGGTGCGAGAGTGGGGATCATGTGATGTTTGTCTGCGCGAAAAAAAATCGCAGAAATCAAATCATGACTGGAAACAAATTTTGTTAGTAACAAGCCGTTTACTGTTTAATATATAATGTACGCAAAAATCATAAAAACTAGAGCACATCCAGCACTTTCATGAATATATTCGTAAACTGTGCACTTGAAAACATAGAAATTCGCTGAGATTCCAGGGCAATAAAAAAAATTGTAGATCTGTGTTATATTTGCTACATTTTTGTACAATAAAGAGGTAACTTGTTTCTTCTTAATCTACTCTTATGTAAACTATGCAAAAGGAAACATATAAATTTTAATATAGATAGTACTGATTATTTACATTTCTTCTTAAAGTGGCATAGCTCCCTCTCTCACTAGACTCCTCAATTGTTGTAACCGAATTTTACTTGAAAAATATAAAAAAATTCAGTTTATAGCCAATACAACGAAGATAGAAATCACATGACTTGTATATTAGTCATTCATAGGAATGATTTGAAAGTTGGCCAACATTGAATAATCACACGTTTAACGCGCACTGATCTAAACTAGTTGCGAAATAATCGCTAATTGAAATTCTATTAATATTTTATCAGTGAAGTGTAGAAACAAATACATTTAACTACTAATAAACCGAATAACAGTGATTTCTGTAATATATCAGTGTGTATATATTGTGTGACAGATACATCAAATATATTTTGTGTAGGCGAATTAATTATATTATAGTGAGAAACATTATACCTTTCATTGTCTAATAACTGACTAGAATTTAATAAAATATTTTTACGTCAAATAAAAACTTTATATTTAACTATATAAGAACAAAAATAAAAGTGTAGTTATTATTTAAAACCGCAACATAAATACAGGGCAAGTCAAAATGATGGACCCGATTTCATAAATGTATTCTGTGAAATCTACTTAACGTATCATATTGTGAGATATATGCCCTGAAAGGCAAACTCTCAAAGTTTTAGTCTCCCTCCCGCTGGTTTCATTTTCTACCGACTACGCTGCGCAGGAAGCAGGTAAAGAAAATGGCGGTGACTGGAGAGCAGAAGTCGTTCTGTGTGCTTGATTACCATGTAAAACAACTCGGTGATTAGTGTTTAACTGCATTTTCGTACCAGTATGGACGAGACTCACCTACTGGGAAGGCCATTCCTACGTGGTATGCAAAGTTCAGAGATACGGGCTGCATATGTAAGCGAAAATCGACTGGGGAAGGGACAGTGGAACGTGTTCGCACATGTTTCATGCGGAGTCCTAAGGCAGCGAGGTAACTGGTGGAACTTCCATAGGAAACTACGGCGGATTCTACGGAAACGTTTACAATTGAAACCCTACCGCTTACAACTGGTTCAAACCTTAAAAGACAATGATTATGATGCGAGAGTGTTGCGAACGGGCTGGTTGGGACAATACCGGGCGTAATGCTGGGAATTACCACCAGGTCAATAAGCTCGGGAAAGGAGGAAGCGCGGTCTTTTGGTCTGTGGGACTTAGCGCCGACTCTGGAACCGAGTGACCCAAGGCCAATCTGTGAGGTCGTCAGGAGTTGAGCGACCTGACGTACTAATGCTCAGGCTGGACCCACTTCAGCAACCAAACACGTCCCCAGCTGGTGCACTGGGTGAAAGGTCGGAGGATCTGGTAGAGAGTCCTCTCGGTCAAGTCCAAGGGACTCGTGAACCATTAGTGGGGTAGGCAAGAGTTGAGCGCCTTGTCGTACTATTTGCTCATCTGTTGGAGCTTGCGAGCTCCGTGCTGGCCCACAACAGCTGCAGGCGTCCCTGGGAGCACACCAGGGCTCGGCTCGGACCAGTGCAGAGGGGAGCAACTGTACTGGTTCCTGGCTCGGCCTACGGGCCCGTCGACAAACTGTGGGGTCGCCAGGAGATGAGCACCTGGATGTACTAAAAGTCTCACACTGTTGGGCTTGTAGCCCTAGCCGGTCTCACAACGGCTGCAGGACACGTCCCTGGAGGCAGAACAGGGGAATGGTCGGTGGATCTGCGACAGCAGTCCTCCCGGCTAGGCTCATGGAGCCCGTGGACCAACTGTGGGGTCGTCAGGAATGAGCGACCTGATGTACTATGTAGCTCTACAATTCCCAGAAGTTGCAACTCCAACACCTTCTCCCTAGGGGTGTTGGTTTAAGGACCGTGAACTTGAACATGGACGTGAACATAGGATAGGGAGGACAAGCACCTAGGACTTGGGAGTATGGTCATGACGACCGAGGTCTCCCAAGGGGTGGGGGAAGGGCCTAGATGTCGTCCTCCTGTGCTGATTTGCTCGCATTAAAGGAAGAGGATGGGTTCTCCGAGAGGGTAATTTTCAGTGAAGAAGCGATGTTTCACCTTTCCAGGAAAGTGAATAGACACAACATAAGAATTTGGGGAACTGCTAATCCCAATGCAATTGTGGAACACCAACACAATTCACCCAAAGTGAATGTGTTTTGTGCCACTCCCCATGAAAAGATTTATGGGCCCTTCTTCTTCCTTGAACCTACTATGACAGGACATGTTTTTCTGGATATGCTGCAACAATGTTTCCTGCCACTGCTCGAAGAGGGTAGTGCAGATTTCAATCTTAACACATTCAGTACCGTAAACCAGTTAAGGCGTTTAAAGAGACTATCGTGTATGCGGCCGTCGGTCAGTTAACTCGTTTTAGAGCGGGCGCGAACAAACCGCGTTTATATTCGGCGCCTAAATATTGTGTTGGCTTAGTATGTCTTGGAGATCATAGATGGCATGCAAATGTACATTTCATATTCCCGTTTGACACGTTTAACCTTGGTGAATCCCCTTTTATTTTTAAAACAAACAACACATGGAATTCGTTCACCCAAACTTGACTCCAGGCTCCAATGCAGTCGTATATGTTTCTCGTTATCGCGTTGTTGTTTGTGCGTGAGTGAAACCATGGCGAAATAAAAATATCTTACTGAAGAAGAATTAGTGAATATTTTGTATGATGATGATTCAGGTGATGAACTGATTCCTGAATTAGAAGATTCACAAAGTGAAAGTGAAGATGAACTTCCATTTCCTAAAATTGATACGCCGATACCATGTGATGTCAATCACCCAAGTTATTTCACCATCAAATCCTACTAGGATATCTCCTTTAGGTATGTACACAATTTGAATTTTCTAGGAGCAATAGTTTGTGAATAATTGTCCATTTTCTGAAATGCCACGGAAAGGGTAGCTGGGGTATTTAAATGACTGGCCTGTAGGTTTAAATGCCCTGCTCAGTGCCTGTTACTGAATGTGACACAGGTGGTGTCCCTCCGCATTGGCAGTGTTGAGGACCATCTGAATGAGGCATTGGAACAACCCTTAGATAGGCCGTGCATCTCAGGAAGATCAATCTCTCATTCATTGACCACCTTGTTACCCCGACTTGACCCCGTGTGATTTCTTCTTGTGGGATTTCGTAAAGAATTTTGTTTACATACCACCATTTCCAGCAACATTGGGTGACCTTCGTACCCGCATCACTGCAGCCATTGCAAAGATTGACCGCAACGCACTACACAAGGTTTGGCAGGAGATAAACTATCGACTTGATGTGTGTCGTGTTACACGAGGTGCTCACATAGAACACTTGTGATATGACTGGAAAAAAAAAACACTTTGAGAGTTTGCCTTTCTGAGCATATATCTCACATTATGATACGTTCAGTAGATTTCACAGAATAAATTTATGAAATCGGGACCACCATTTTGACTTGTCATGTAGAAATATTCAATGTTATATAATTTAATAAAGTGCCAAGTGAACTGTTTTTAGTAAGTTTTGATTTACCAGTATCATCAATTATTATTTATGATTTCTTTGTGATCTTTCTTTTGAAGATATTAACTGCTTTACCGATCCAAAATATCCCACATTCTCTCTTCCTGCCACAAACGTCTCCACAACGTGATGTTATAATTGCAAGCGCAACCACTATTTAATTTGCTTCCACAGAAGTCCAATTCAAGCGATATGGATATTCACGCTGATTGGTTGAAAAAAGAGGTAAGAGGGGAACACCAGTCTAGATAGAGAGAGATGTACAGTCAAAAACAGTAATGTATTAGCAACGCATTTCATTCGCTGCTAAACTATAATTCTACCTAAGGACATGCATTATGCTCTATGGTCCTCATTTTTTTCTTTCTTTTTTTCTTCTTTTTATTGTATGCTACGTGCCATATTTGAATATTCGATCGGAGAACAAGTGACTGCTAGCGTCATGTTGGTCAATGTGATATTACACTTTCCTCTAGAGCCAATTGCTAACATGTTTACTCACATAATGGGATTCTATCCCAAAAGTGCACCTACACTAGCGGGCAAATTAGGGTGTCAGAATGGGAAAGTTACTGTTAAATGGGCAATTCAGTGTTAGTTTTGGGCAAGTTAAGGTGACAAAATGGGCGAGTTAGTACACCAGATTAGTTTAGCATTCACCTGTTTGATAACGTACTTTTGTGATATGTTCGCTATACTTTCTAAGCAATGACTAATACATATTTTACGTTCCAAATATGGCAATTGTAGGTTACTTTGAGCTCAAATTCTCACTTAATTTTTTTGGCATTTCTTACATATTTTTGTGGAAAAATCAACATTTTTTCTCTCAGGTAATTATTCAGATACTGCAACAATAAATTGTTTTCTTTTTTTATTTGAATTTATGTAGGTAGCATAGTGATATAGAATCTCCTTCTATTCTCTCTCTAAGTGTGTATGCAGATATTCCAACTTTAATAATATTTAGGTATCACTACCCAGATTTTAACTAGTTCAAAATGAGATGTATATCGATATTTTACTTGTTCAAGTTGGTAATTCCAGTTTTAGGAATCTTCAAAGCGTAGAACGTGGTTTGATAGAAACTAATTTTAGTTTTTTAGATCTTAAAGATCCGGGCCTTTGTTACGTATAAGCGTATTCAGACAGCTGTTTGAACATCAAATTGGGATTTGCATTGTTGCGTCTTTGTGCTCATTCCCTTTATTTTTATAAACAGTTGAAACACCGAGCGCATAATTACAGCAATTGCTTGCGGCTTCTCATCAAGTTGGTAGACTCTACTTCCCTCTGCCTCTACATTCAATATGACATCATTTTAAACTATTTACATAACCACAATAATTTGCTGACAAACCATTAGGATTTTAAGCTACTCACAACAATTTATTAATATTCTGTGGATAAATAAATGTATGTTAATGATTTTTGCAGCAATTCCAGGATAGAGTGGCAATGCATATATCACATTTTTCATTAAACTACATTATGAAATAACATTTTACTACTCTTTCCCCATTCTTTCTTTTCATCTTCCAAGGCTTCTTCTTTTTCCTCTACTTCTATACCTGTTTACTCCCTTATCTTTCTTTCTCTCTCTTTAATTTTCCTCCAATTCAAATTTCTACAAGGTACATTGTTTTACTAATGGTAAACTGCTTATTTAATATAAATAAAAAGAGAAAAAATTCTGCCTAAACCAGGATTTGAACCAAAGATCTCCAGCTTTACGCACTGGCACACTAACCATTGTGCTGCTCAGGTAATCCAGGAACATACAGAAATCTTTCCGTATTTGAAATCTCCATGATTTCTATTCACATTAATACGGGTCGCTTCTATGAAGACTATCATGCGATTTATTCCGCTCTATATCAGCAAATTACGAATGTAATATAATATATGAATAAAAACTATAAAATAGTCACCTTGTAGGTCACTCTCCTCAACTTAAGTTGTTTTAAAACTCTGTAGGCCTTTCGGGACTAGTCCCATCATCAGCAGAATGAATTAGGTCCGTACTTGTTGACCTGCTTCAACAAGTGTCAACAAGTGCTTCAACAAGCGTCAACAAGTGCGGACCTAATTTATTCTGCTGATGATGGAACTAGTCCCGAAAGGTCTACAGAGTTTTAAAACAACTTAAGTTGAGGAGATTGACCTACAAGGTGACTATTTATAATTTTTATTGATATATTGTATTACTGTGAATTAATACCTCAACGGAAACCTACCATGAATTTTACTAGTACGAACGTAATATTGAAATTAGCGT
Source organism: Diploptera punctata (assembly GCA_030220185.1). Classification (NCBI taxonomy): domain Eukaryota; kingdom Metazoa; phylum Arthropoda; class Insecta; order Blattodea; family Blaberidae; genus Diploptera; species Diploptera punctata. Next base: position 1,156,572 of record JASPKZ010002688.1, on the reverse strand, counting down.
ATTCAGGTATCCCTAATACGAGTATCAAACGCTGCAGCCTGAACCAACTCGTTGCATTATACATTACAACTGAAGAGCACTCTTGAAAAAGAATGTAACCTACTTTTTGCGAAGGTGATTTTAAGGTGTGAAAATAAATAAAATATTTAATATTATTCATGGAATCATTCCCAATTTACTGGGTAAGTAGATGGCATACTGCTATGTATGTGGCACCATTTACCAGTCGATTGAACTTGGCTATAAGACTGTGTTCCATCTAAAACCAATGTCATATAAAGTTGCTGGTTACATTTTTATTAGAAGTAGGTCTTCAATATTGTTGACACGTGAAATATGAGTCTTAAAATGCGTAGTACTCGTAACTCAACTTTAATCTCTAGAAACGTAGATGTGATTCAAGCCAGAGGCACCTATTACACACATTAATGAAAATACAATGTAAATTAAAAATACATATGGATACTACATAATTGAGACACTGACACGGGAAAGGTAGTAGGTCATGAAAAACATATTTTACAGAGGAAGCAAAAAACAACTTTGACACTACTAAACAAGAAATTTTATTTACAAAACAGTTACAAAACGTCCATATTAGCTTTACAAAATATATTAAAAGCAAGTTATGACATTTATGTAAGAAATGGCTTTATGATGTACAAATATTACGATACAATGCATGATATTTGATGTCCATGTATCCCAACATCGACAAGAGTTCTTTCTTTTTAGGCTCACTAATGATGGGCCTTCTGATTCGTGGTAGAGAATGAATTACCGAGATGTTTTTGACAGATTTACTCTTTTTGAAAATGTTGTATTCTCTCCATGTTTCCATTTCATTGAACTATTTTTTATTTCTATGATTGGCAGCTTATCCTTCAAAATTCTAATGCAAGAAGCAGAGCTGATCTTTATTGGTGCTGAGCTCACTCCCTCCATTAATTCTAGTTTAATTGACATGGATGGTTATACTTTTCTTAGACATGATCGTGTACATAGTCGAGGGGGCGGTGTTCGTGTCTTCGTTAGGACAGACCTTTGCCCTAAGTCTGTATACTTTTCTAATAACGAGACATCTCCTGAAATTATGTTTATAGAAATATACAATATGGACACGTTATCGTCCTGGGTGACTTTAATATAAATATACTAGACACTGGCAACAGACATACACAACAGCTTATGTCCGCGTTCCAAGCATGTGATATGACTATCCTTCCCTTACAGCCTACACATCACACCAATCACTCTGAGACTTTACTTGACTTAATTGCTACTAATAATCCAGACAGAGTACTAACCCACGGGCAACTGTCAGCTCCCGGAATATCAGCACATGATATTATATTCTTAGCATATTCACTGCAGTGCCCTAAACTAGCTCGTAAGACTATCACATATAGAGACCTAAAACATATAAACAATGCAGCTCTACTTGAAGACGCTATAAAATTACCCTGGCATACTATATGGACGTTGCATTCTGTTGACGAAAAAGTTGAAGCATTAAATAACCTTATATTACAACTATATGACAGACACGCTCCACTGAAAACTAAACTAGTGAAACGACACCCTGCTCCCTGGATGTCTGCTAACATTCGTGACTTGATGACTGACTGAAAGAGACGCAGCATATCGGAAATATAGAGTCGACAAAACTGACATAAATCTCAATCACTATAAACGGTTACGTAACAAGACTACACAAAACTATCAGAAACGCCAAACTTAGACATCTATACAGCCTTACTGAACCTAATAACAATAACCCAGATATTTGGAAAAATCTGAATAAAATGGGTGTAGGAAGGAAAGACACACAGGTAGAAAAACTACCTGTTTCCCTGAACACACTTAATAACCATTTTACAAGCACATTCTTTACTCCTAAAGACAAAACACATACAATAAGTGAACTACTATTGACAAATCCACCAGACAGAGAACATTTCCATTTTTCATATCTTACAGAAAATGACATAAAGAAAGCTCTCAAACGAATAAAAACAAAAGCAGAAGGTACTGACCGTATAAATAACACTCTACTTGACAAAATAATCGACGTAATACTACCTACCATAACTCATGTTTTCAACTCCTCACTACAAACCTCCATATATCCCACATTATGGAAGCAAGCAATTGTACGCCCACTCCCGAAAGTAAAAAACTCCCTTAACTCCTAACGATTTTCGACCCATTAGTATTTTACCTACCCTTTCAAAAGCTTTGGAACGATTAGTCCAGAAACAACTGACCGACTACCTAACTAAACACGACCTTTTAGATCAATACCAATCAGGCTTCAGGGCAGGACACAATACAAATACTGTTCTACTAAATATATGTAAAGACATACGCGAAGCATCTGATAATCGAAAACTCACTATTCTTACACTACTTGACTTTAGTAAAGCATTTGACACGGTAGACTTGGACTTATTGTTGCTTAAACTAAAAAACCTCTCACTTTCTGACAGTGTCACGCAATGGTTCAACTCCTACCTTCGTGAGCGCCAGCAATATGTTGTAGGAAATTCTACATTACGCTCTTCTTGGACCTACCGTAAAGCTGGAGTTCCACAGGGCTCGGTGCTCGGCCCATTGCTTTTTTCAATCTATATAAACGACATATCTGACTCCCTAAAACATTGCAAACATCATTTATTTGCGGACGACATGCAGATCTACCTTCGCTCAGACAAATATTCTTTAAATGACGCGGTAACCAAAATTAATGAGGACCTTGACTCGCTAACGTCGTGGACAGAGAAATATGGACTTGAATTAAATCCTAGAAAGGCACAAGCAATCATTATGGGCCATCAGAGACTATTATCCTCAATTAACACAAATGCAGTATTACATGTGTCACTTAATGGGGTTCAGATCCCTTATAGTGAGACAGTAAAAAATCTAGGAGTGTTTATGGATAAACATTTAATTTGGAATAAACAAATAAATAACATTTGCAAAACTATCTTCTCAATAATACACTCATTAAATCGTATAAAAGAAATTGTTTACCGTTTGCTCTAAGAAAAATGTTAGTAGAAACACTTGCAATGCCCCATTTTGATTATTGTGATACTCTTTTTACTGACCTAAATACTGTTCTTACCCAAAGACTTCAACGTGCTCATAATTCTTGCATACGTTTTATTTGTGGTATACGTAGATTTGATCACGTTACACCATCCCTGGAACAATTGTCATGGCTTCGCCTTCAAGATCGTAGAACCATCCATTCCCTATGCCTTCTCTATAACATATTACACACATCATTACCTTATTATTTATCACACACGTTCACTAACCTCTCACTAAACTCTCTGATACACATAACTTAGATACCCGATCCCTTGAGCGCAGTGTCCTTTATATCCCTCCTCATCATACTACCTATTATTCGAAATATTTTACAGTTTCTCTTGCAAGAACTTGGAATTCACTCCCACCCTATGTCAGAGATTGCCAAACTTTACCATCTTTCAGAAACAAATTGAAAATTAAATCACTAACAGAAACAACTCACTAATATTACTTTTTAAGAATTAATAATGCGTTTTTGCATTATTTAATAAAATAGACTTAGGATTTGTTAATATATTTACCTAATGCCTTGTATAAAAAGCATAGATTAATTCATTGTAGTTTATTACTATCTTTGTATTTTTTTTCTTTTCTTTTTATGTATAGTAGATTCGAGCTGTTATTCCTTTTTTTATTCATTGTATCATTAATTTAATTTTAATTGTATTTAGTTTCATTGTATTATTAGACATTATTTTCATTATTATTCTATATGACTGATAATTAATTGTTGAATATGACTCCTATTGTAACTTTTTTTTTGTATTCATATATAACATATGTTTGTCCTGTTTAATATGACTATTATTGTAATTTTTTTTTGTATTCATATGTAACATATGCTTGTTCTGGTGAGTGGAAGAGAAGGCCACATGGCCTTAACTCCACCAGGCTAAATAAATCTATTCTAAATAAATCTATTCTATCTATCTATTCTATTCAACAATGTATTACATACCGATGCAAGATCATACAAATCTTCCTCTGTCATCTTTACAACATTTAATTTTTGTACATTCTTTGCTTCTAATCATATTGGCTATTTCGTCAGGAATAATTGGTTTTGAAACTTTATTCCTCTTTTCTATGATTCCGAAATCTCGGTCACATGGCATATATGAATGCTCCGATACTAGAAATTTCAAATTGATGTTATCAATCAAATTGTGTACAACTGCGTAGAGTAAAACCAGTACAACCATGCGATTCTTATTTTGGCCGGCGCTGTTGTCACACCACAGATTCAATATATTTTTTTAAGTTATATTGGAAGTGAGCACCTTTAAAAGACAAGAGGCTACCCCATTTCTCCACGACCAGCAATACGTTCATGCCACAAGCACATAAAACTCTTGCTAGTATCTCCAATGTGAATACAAAGGTCAACGTTTGACAGCAGACGACTGTAAAACATCTTGGAGCGTGTGAGTAAATAATATCTGCTGAATGTCCATGCTGATGGTGCATGTGACATCATTGAACAAGCATTATCATCACTCAAAAGTTTCATAGCTTTCTCAGATTTCCTAAGAATTAACTTTTTTTTAGAAATGAGTTGAAGTTTTTCTGGAAGCATGATGTTTCAATAACAACACCTATTACTGCTACAAACAACTCAAAATTAAACTTACACACAGGAATGATTGATCACAGAGTAACAGCTGACTACAAGGCTGTTGACTTACTCCCTTCTCCTTGCTAACCTATGTATACTTAACACAAATGCCATCTTGCATCGTTCGTGGGAACTAAAACACCAAAAACTCTGACTTACTGTCATTTCTAGGCCATTGGCATTATGTCTTACTACCTTGTCAATGGAAAATCTGAAAAATGATTTTTTTACTTACTACCTTTCCCATGTCAATGTCTCAATTATGTTTCCATATATACGTTTTAAAATGTTGTATAATAAGCCTGCTTAATCTAATAAACGTTAAATAACTGATAATACAGAATGTCTCTAAAGTTACTATCCATTTCATTGAAGGAATGCAAAGATTGGAAAATCAGTGTTATTATGAAGTATTACACGTATTCTACTGCCTTTCTACATGACCACCATCTAGGTGAAACCACGTATTCCATCTTTCAGATGTGAAACGAAATGTAGACCGTAACATTTAAACCGTAAAAAAACCTGCTGCTTCTGTGATACGGTTCCGTAAACCAGGCAGAAGTGATAAGAACGTTTTCGTAAAGTGAAACGCAGAATGTTCCACACGGTGTTGCGAGTGGCATTCAACTCCCGACTGAGGCGTCGAGTTGATGCGCTCGGACTATCACTGACAATTTGAACTTGCTACACTGTTTCTGCTGATACGCGTGGTCGTTCATGACGTGCCTCATCACACACACTGCCGGTCGCTTAAATTTGTTTACAAACAGAAGAATGTGTGCCTTTGTTGGGGCTGGTTTATGGAATTTATGGGTAAATTCAGCTCTGGCGTCTTGATATGACAATCCGCGTACCTGTACACAAACAATGGCAATCCATTCTTCCGTGCTAAACATGTTGCACTAGCTAACCATGTATGCAAAGAAAAAAAAAAGTAGAGTTTTCATGGAAATGGATAGTGACTTAAAGACACCCTGTATTTTTTATTAACAAACCAAGGACTACAAAATGACTAAATATGAAGATCAGAACTTTTACTTACATTAGAAGAAAACTTGATACACTGAAACATTACCAATGTAATTCAATTAACTATGTCGTACATATTACTTTAGGGTTGAATAAAACTGTGACAAGATTTCCAATACCGAATGCAATGTATTGCGCTAGAGACAATTACTACACAACACAAACAAACCAGGTAATGGAGAAAAATGTCGGTGTTGTGCCATAGGGTCAAAGTTACATTGATTGGACTGTAGCAAGCTCTACATAGATGAGAATGAATGTTTGTGTAATTTATGGTAAACAGTGCATTGTATTGTGGGAGTTTACATACAGTATTGACTTTAGCCTACAGGTATACAGCTATGCTGAATGGAAAAGCTTTATGGTTGTATATCCCGATGAAATGCATACAAAATCCAAACAGGGATAACCTTTATGTCTTTGATAACACAAACACATTATGGGGAAAAAATTCAAAATTAATAGAAGATAATGAATTTCCTTTTATATACCGTCAGATAAGAGCATATACACACACCCCTGAATACTTCTTATTTGGCGAAATTATGGAATTTCCTATTGGTTTCCTCAATGGTAGCATATTGTGTACCGTTCAGTATGACAATAACAACAAGGTTAAATCTGCAGAGCCAATCACTTCCATCGCAGCATGATAAGTAGCTACTTACGCAGTATATAGTAATAGAATTTATTCACATTTCGAAAGAAAGGAAATACAATGTTATATACATTGCGCACGGGCCTGCTTGATCTATTCCATAATAATTCCATAGTAATTCTGCCCGAAGGCAGGTCCTTCACTGCAATCATAGCATTTTCATGCTATGCTTGCAGCTTTACTAGGGAATTGTGTAGGTGTGGTAGCTTCCCGTTGCTTTCCACACCGGTGAAGAATGATGATGATAATGATAATGGTAAGGATGATAATGATAAGGATGATGACCATATGATTTCGGGGACCGTTTGGGCCTTAAAGTTTTCCTGACATTTGTCTTACAGGTGAGGAAAAACCCCGATAAAAACCTCACCCAGAAAAACTGCCCCGACCGGGGATCGAACCCGGGCCCGCTGCGTGACAAGGCAGCACGCTACCTCGAGACCACAGCGGTGCTTGATCGTATGCGCATATTTTTCTATGAATAAAATAAACATATAATAATAAGAATATGTAAACAAATACAAACATGACTACACACCTAGAGTCATACATGTTCTATTATATAGTGTTCTGCCCGAGGGCAGGTCCTTCACTGCAATCATAGAATTTTCATGTTATGCTTTGCAGTTCTACTAGGGAATTATAGGTGTGGTAGCTTCCCGTTGATTTGCACACCGGGGGATGATGATGATGATGGTGGCTAGATGATGTTCTGAACTGTTTGGGCTTCAAAGCTTCCGGACTTTTGTCTTACAGGTGAGGAAAAAAAAAAAAAAAAAACCTCACCCAGGAAGCTTGTCCCGACCCGGAATCGAACCCGGGGCCCCTGCATCACAAAGCAGCACGCTACCACGAGACCACAGCAGCGGTGCACTACTATACATAAAGAAGGTATAAAAAATGAATATATGTAACTCTGCGTTTGCAGCACGTATACAATAATACACACCTACACTCATAAATAAAACGATCATGTATCTAGATATAAAAAGCTCTCATTTTGTATAATAATAAAAATATTGCTACAGAACAGATTAAAAAAAAAGAGAGAGGAAAAAAAGTCATATTATACACACGCATACTACCCCCACCCCTGTGGACAGCGAATGCACTACGAGTAGCAGGCTATTCAACTAAGAAAGTAAGTCTATCACAGAAATTTCACCCCTTTTGAAGCTGCCAAATCAACTATCTCAACTGTTGTTATAAAATAGGAATATGAGGGCATAGTACAAGTAAACAATGACCCGTTAGGGCGAATTATATATATAGCCTATATATGATTAAGAAAGTTTTCTTGGATTTCCGCGTCATGGATTCAAGTTCCACCTCTGGCCACTGATTTCGACGTTTCGGCATGATCCCACCTGCCATTATCAAGGAATGATAAGTTCGAGTCATAGGTTTAGGTCTTATATAATTAAACATATTGATAATGGCATGTGGGACCATGCCGAAACGTCGCAATCAATGGCCAGAGGCCGACCTTGAATCTATGTCGCGGAAAACCCAAGAACACTTTCTTAATCATACTTACATCCGCGAAAATCTGCAATATAACATATATATATTATCTCCGAAACGAATCATCAATCTTTAGCCCGGTTAAGGTAGCTCAAAAAATAGGGGTAGGCTTAGAAAACTTCGCATAGAGCTGGAAATTACAACGAATGTTGGAAACACCATTATAAATGAAATGTGAAAAGTCTCCATCGATCCCACATCTGAAAAAAAATCCAAGGTCAAAGTTTGCAAATGTAGATTTCTAACATTTTTCAGCCAAACGGTAAGTTTTATCATAAGAATAGGTCAGACGAAAGGTGTAGATTATGCAATTATCTACAAAAATTGTTCTTCTACTTTTTTTAATAAGAATGATTATTCTTGGAATATCGGGATTCTAAAATTTGTAAAGTCATATTCTACATAATATGCACACATTTCCGCACCACCTATAAGGTAGTGTACTTGGCGCATTTTTTAAACGTGGTGTCCCCGATTGGTATACTCCACGATCTATTGTAATAAAGTTTTATTAAATAATATTATATTAATTAAAATGGTAGTACTGGGAACGGTTTAAATGACAAAAAAATATTTGAAGAATGTGGTGTCTAAAAATCGTGGATTGTCGGCTGAATCAATCACGTCAGCTACCAACATTGAAGTTGACGCCATGACTGTTGAATTAAAAAAAAATGGGCTATCAGGACCGGGCAGTCGCACACGAATGAACGATCTCCCCGTGAATACTAAGCGGTTGCCTTCAATTGCAAGTGTTTCCAACATTTTTTGTCAGCGGGTCGCATTGACTTATGCACGATAATTTAAGGAGCCGAACTTAAGAGAAAATCAGTTACAGTTTAAAGCCAGTTTTAAAAATATTAAGAATCGCATTTTAAAGAGTAATGTTAATATAAAAATGCACAAACGTTTACAAGTTTTAATGTCGCTATGAAATTAGACACTCTTTGTGCTGCACTAATTAATTAATGGCCGGATATATGTAGGTGGCTGCGACATTTCTCAGACATCCTTCCAAGTGCGCATCTTGATTCTTGTTATTATTCTTGATTTCACATAGCCTATTTCTTTCTGTAACAGCTGCTATCAAACATAGCATGAACGACATTTTTTTTCGTACACTAACAGACAGTCTGTTAAAGTACGAAAAAATGACATCGTTCATGTTATCTATGTTTAAACAGTTGGACCAATGCATTGATCCAATTGTTTAAAGTAGAAATATATATATATATATATATATATATATCTTAATATAAAAAAAATACGTGTCACGTTATTTGTCCGCGATGGAATCCTAAACTACTGAACCGATTTTAATACAATTTTGCACACTGTGTGCTGTTTGAAGCAACTTGAGACCTACGGTTGTTTATAACTAAATTTATAGTCGCATTATTTTTTTATTGCAAATTATTTGTTTATTATTTAACAAAGAGTTATAATTATCTGTGAGTTCCATATGATTCTAACAGATGACGGTGTAAGGTAATTGGTTTAGTATTTAACCAGGTTGCTGTGCTTTTGTTGCAACCGCGAATTTCAATTGAATTACAAATATTGATTATTTCATAATTTAATTGTGTTCAGTGTTTATTTTATTTTCAATATATTGATAATAATATTAATTTCGTGTGTAAGTATTAGTTTTAAGTAATCTGGCTGAAAGACAGCAACTTAATTTAAATTTAACTGGACCGAGAAGGGACATTGAACAATATGGCGAATCAGTTCTAGAGACCATGAATGATAAGAGATCAAGTGAAGTTCCGCAAATTGGTATAGGCCTATGTGACATAAATCTTACATTTAAGAAGAATGTCAATTTAAAAGCATATGAAGGTCCTAAGGAACGGAATAACGGAACTGTAAGCAAGTCTGTTAGTTATAATAATATGCCTGATATTATAGAAACAATCTGCATGCCTCAATTAAATGAAAAACAAGATGACTATAATATATCACAAGATGATATTACTATACAGAGACTTCTTGATGATGATGATGAGAATTCAAACTGCCAACAAGTTTGTAGAAAAAAAAAACGAAAGTATAATGAAATCAGCAAGCCTCCTCAAAATATTCCATCAATAAATGTATATAATCCTTATGATACACTTATGGATGATACTGAGAATGCAGACAACATAAATTCATCTCAATCAACAAAACCACTTCCACATAAACCACCACCCATACTTATACCGGGTGTAGTTAACGTACCAGAACTAAAAAAATGTGTAAAACAAAAACTTTATGATTTAGATTTCTCACTTAGTTTACTACGACATAATTTAACGTATACCTTAGCCACAGCAACGCGTGGCCGGGACTTATATATAACAAAGTCGGATTAGTTACACTATTTATAACTGAAGAACGGCTAGACCGATTTTTATGATCTTTGATTTGTTGGATTTGTTTCCGTCCCGAATAGCAGATAACTATTAAAACATCGGAAAAATTAACGTAAAAATATAATTAAAGGCGATACGACATTCGCCGGGCCAGATAGTATATATATATATATATATATAATATATATATATATATATATATATATATATATATAGACTGTGTGTGTGTGTGTGTAATATCCAATGCCACCATGTTGTCATTTCGACACTCTGGTATTCTCTCCTGGCATTGGCATTATTGTAACCCACTTCTAAGATTGGGGCGCCTAGAAGTTACGCTGTCCTACGATATACGATAGGTGATGATGACGGAAATGGTGCGCCAGGAGAGGCATTCATCTAAACTTCATCTAATGAGGTGATTATGATAATTATGGTCAGATGATGTTTGGGGACCGTTTCGGCCTTAATGATTCCTGACATTTATTTTACAGGTGAGGAAAAATCCCAAAAAAAAACCGTCACCCAGCAAACTTGTCCCGACTGGGGATCGAACTCGGGCCCGCTGTGTGACAAAGCAGCACGCTACCTCCAGACCACAGCGGGGGACTGTTTAAAATGTACAATTCCACTGAATCGTAGATTAATATTAAAAAAAGTACTAAACAACTTTTTATTCAGTGCCGATTACAAAACGTTTGCGGGCCTCATGCGATTAATGGGAGAGGGTTAGAAACCAGTGGACAATAAAACACTGGAAACCTGCTATTTTCAGGGTCGAGTCACACTATATGTTGGGATAGTCTGATGGAGGGATTTGAGTGTGGCTAATTTCACAGGATTGATGTCTGCCAGTCTATATTATATCAACAGGGAAATTTTGTGGAGGCGTAAATCTGTTTCTCATGACTAGTATAACTGAATGACATTCTAGACGCCAAAAGGTATGAAAACATTTGAATGGATTAGTGCTGCCTATGTAGTCTCGCGCCGTAGCCGAGTGGTTTAAGGCATTATGTCTTGGCACAGAGATACGAGACTTGCGCGCGTTCGACTACCCATGGGTGAAGACATTTTTCCATGGAACCGGTGCCCTCCCTGCAGTGCGAGGAAATTGTGTAGCTACAATGAGTAACAGCTCCGGGATGAGAAAACCAGCTATAACAGCTAGGGGACCCGACAAGCTGACCACATAACTCCTGTACTGGCTCGCTGTTCGTCCACCTCTGTGATTAACACATGTGAATGTGATGCCAGCAGCCCGCTGGTAGGTCAAGGACCTTCTAGGTATGTCGCGCTATGGAGAGAGTGCCGACACATGTAGAGAACCAGTTTAGTGATTATCATTGTTTGCAGCTTGATAATGCTTTATGCCATAAAGAATGTCTAAATGGAGGTGGTGTTGAGACAATAACATTCTGACAATGATTTGGCCAGACCAGAATCCCGACCTCAATTCAATGGAACGCCTGTGGGATGAACTGAACACAGACTTCACTCTAGACCACAAAATGTCTACGTTATTACCTTCTCTGTTCACAACTGTGTAAGATGAACAAGGCGCTATTCTTTATAAACGTTCATAAATCTAGCTCGAGTTAAGGTTGTAATGAAGAAAAGCTTGGATCTAATCCTTATTGAAGTTCAGTGCTTGAGTGCGTGTCAAGAGGAAGGACTAAATATGAATAATGTTGGTAGCGTCTCTGAATTTTTGATCATGTAATGTCGTTGTCTTTATTACGGTTGTGCCTATTAGTATTTCATTTCGCGCTTTATTGGTTACCATGCCTACCTCATTATTAGAGATTCTTTGTTTCAACTCTGTTTTGAATTGGCTTCTTCAAAAGGGACATAAAATATCCCGTTAAAGAACGTCAAGCCTCAAGATATCTCTCGACTATTTTATTGTTATATTATGTTTTATCTTATATGATGTTGTATTTTATTACAACTAACTATATATATATATATATATCATCCGGTATCATGGCAGCTGCCGCCGTCTTCCGGAAACCAACCGCCATTCCTCTCTGTCCATCCATTGATCTTCCTGCATTCCTCTGATATTCATAGCTGCTTATACCCCTTCTATCCAAGTTTTCTTCGGTCTTCCTCTCTTCCTCCTTTCCATTGGGATCCATTCCATAACAATTTTTGGCAATCTTTGCTCTGACATTCTTTTGACATGACCATACCACTGCAATCTTTTCTTTTCAACAATGTCTATGATGTCCGGCTCCTCTTGTACACCCATAATTTCCCTTATTTCTTTATTTCGTATTCTATCCATTCTAGATTTTCCAGCTGATCTTCTTAAAACATCCATTTCTGTACTTAAAATTCTTTTCATTTCCCTGGTAGGAATTTGCCAGACTTCAGCACCATATGTTAAAATGCCCTGAATTATGGTTTGATATATTTGTAATTTTCTATTTTTTGTAATATTTTTGCTCCACCAAACAGAGTTTAAAGCATTTATTGCTTGTTTTGTTTGTGCGATTCTATTTTTTAATTTCCACTGTGTTATCGCCTGAATTGTCTAATTTTGTTCCTAAATAAGTGCATTCAATACTAGGTTTTAATTCTCCTCCATTGTTGAAATTTATATTTTCCATTTCTTCTCCTATACACAGGTATTTAGTTTTCTCAATGTTTATATAAAGTCCCCATTTTTCATATTCTTCTTTTAGTTTTATATATATGCATGCATGTATGTATGCACAGAATAACTCTGGAATGCCTGGAGCACTTCAACCAAACTTGGTAGACATATGCATAACTGTCTGGAAAAGATGCTATAAGGAGTAAGAGACCATTAGCACCACTAGGGGGTGAGAGGGCAGTGATATGTAATAATAATCCAGAACCGACATATGCAAGCAGAATTCTGGAGCTTTATATAATTCGAAGTTATGGTAATGATTTTTTAATTCTTACAGAATATTGCAATGCTAATTGCCTGGAGCAATTTCAACCAAACTTGGTAGACAAACAACTTACAGTCTGAAAGAAATACGCTGGGAGATAAGATATCCATAACACCCCTAGGAGGGGGCGACATAAAAATAATCGAAAAGTCCGATATTAGTATCGAATCCTTAGTTTTTCAGTCAATTGGTGACAGTCTTGACGACATTTAAGATCGAATTTAACCTCAACTACCTATAAAATGGATTGAAAGAATGAGAAGGGACGAAAAATAAAATTGTAAAATGTTTGGGATTAGTGTCGAATCCACTGTTTTCGAGGTAGCTAAGCTGATGTTGACAAGAGGGTTGGGATAAATAAATACCTGGGCAACGCCGGGTTATCAGCTAGTATAAGATAGGACAAAATATGTTACAGAAACACATAAGGAGATCACGGGTTAAAGTTCCGGAACCAAATAACCTAACTGGGTTTTTCAACCAAATACTGAATTAAATTTCCATAATATTTATTACCCAGACATTGATTTAAGACGGTATAGAAATGCCATACCTCTCATTCTAGGCACAAGAAAGCTTAAACTATAAATGACTTTTTATTACAAATCTAGTATATAAAAATGAATATTTGTTTGTTTGTTTGTTTGTATTTTATGCGCTGTCATACCGTTCATCCGATTGTGATGGGGCTTTCTGCAAAATGATCAGGGGGTTCCCAGGTTGAACATAGGCAATAAGAGGATTATGATATTTAACTCCTACACCCTTAAAAATACCTTTAGTAGTGAAAAAACGTGAAAAAATACCTTTTTTGACGCTTAAATGGTTTACGCTGTCTAAACCACAACAAGTACACAAAATTAATGTACACATATTTGAATATCTCAAAAAACTCTATAAACATGTCCGCGAAAGCATATGTTTATCTTTTACGAAAAACTCATAATAGCCATTTTTATCTTTCATTGATGCCAAGAAGATCGGGATAAGTAGATTCCCAGGCGAGCATAGCAGTACATGGCGGGTATCCTTTACGGATAACTCAAAATAACGAATGTTGTCTTTCAGCTCATTTATATCAAGTACATCGGGATACATAGATTCCCGGACAACGCCGGGTAATCAGCAAGAGGTATCTAAAAATAATTACGATATGGCTTTACTTATAGTGATTGCTTGAATATTAAATTTTGGAAGATGAAATTTTATTTACTCTTTGGGTAATCAGCACGGGGTATCTAAAAATAATAACGACATACATTTATATTTTTTTCCTTTTACTTATTCAACTAAACATAAAAACACAATTTATTTAGGGGTAGCAGCGCACGCGGGTAGCTAGAGTACAATAAACAGAGCGGCTAAGAATCAAACTCCTCATGGGATATCCTGCACCATGTATGACAACTACTCTGCGTAACTTAATTAATGAAAGAGATGTAGCTTTTTGACGTGAATGCGTCTTTAAATTTGCTTCCATAGTGGGAGGCATTTCAGAAAACTGATGAAAACAATATCGGGGGATACAGTTTGGTGTTACAGCTACATATCTATTATCTACATCCAACATTTAATTACACCACTCGGTAGATAAAGCACAAAATAATTCGTTATGTTGAATGTTGACCGTGACGATCGCGCACGACGGAAGTGGAAGCGCCGCCATTTTGAGGTCGTTTCGCTGAGTCACACAATTTTCGTTTAGTATGAATTTTGACTCGGAGAAATTACGATGTTCGTTTGAGTTTCAATCGTCAGCTCTCATCAAGATATGTCGATTGCGTACATAAAACGTTCGCGTGAAATAGTTATAGAGAATAAATAAATAAATAAATAAATAAATATAAATATATATATATAGTGTTAAAGTAAAAATATATATATATATATATATATATATATATATATATATATATATAATGCAATGTCGACCTGTACTCTCAAAAAGCCAAATCAAAATATAGAGATCGTATAGGGTTGGAGAGGGCTTCTCAAGAGCAATCCAGTGGTACCCATAACTCATCATATAACATAGTGAAGCGGTGCCGGGAACATAATAGAATGGAGGCATCCGAGCGGATCAACGACGACGCCAGTATATCTGCAGCTGGGGCGGCCGAGCCTATGCAAGTGGATGATGTAAAAGTGGACGATGTAATGATTATGACATACATATAATACGCTTAAAGAAAATATTACCCGTTACATACACGTATTCACGTAAAACATACATGTACGTCCATGTCCACGAGACAGCCCTACCCGGATTTTTTTTACTTAGAAGTGGGATAACACGAAAATAATTCAACATATTACAAAGAACAACGTAAAAAATCCAAATAATTAGAAACGCTATATTAAGACACGTGCACGGCTTGATATAATCTAAATAAATCGACCTGACTTATAGAAAAATCTTAACATAATGGGTCTCGGAAAGACAAAGACTCAGGTAGAGAAACTCCCTATACCAAGTAACATTCTGAATGATCATATCACAAACATAACAGTGATACCTAGGGACAAATAACAAACAAAATGAAACTATCACCTTTATTTCTTGAAGACAAGACTAATCTCATATTATTCAGCCCCGCGTTTTGAACTGGGGAGAACTTTCGAATACGAATATAAAACGATATCTTCTATACGTTTGGGAAAAACAATTCCTTTATTCCTCTTTGTTATAATATCTTTGTTTATATAATATCATACAGATCTGAAATCTAGCCCGAGGAAATCATATTTAGTTAGGAGATAAATGTTGAGTTGCTATAACACCGATCTACATAACCAATCTGCAATTCCGCGAAAAACACTCGAGGCTAATTGTTGAAACTGATTTAATATATATATATATATATATATATATATATATATATATATATATATATATATATATATATCATCATCATCATCATGAACAAATTCGTTTTAGGCCATGTGGCCTGTACGGTAAACCTAGCGAAGATGGTCTTGATCTTTCCACCGATGTTTTGGTCTTCCTTGGTCCCTATGTCCAGTTGGGGTATATTGGAATGCCAATTTTGGAAGTCTATTTCTTGCCATTCTTCTCAGATGATTTTTCCATTCTTGTTGGTATCTTTGGATATCTTCATTTAAACTTGCTACTCCAAGTTTTCCTCTGATAGTAGTGTTCCTTTGGGTGATCCAGTCTATTAACTCCTAACAATGATCGTAAGAAGCGCATTTGGCTTACTTGAAGTTTATGAGAGTTTCTTTTATTTAAAATCCAAATTTCACTTCCGTATTTTAGAGCAGCTTTTGATGTGACGTTGTGTAATCTTAGTTTTGTCTCTGTCCTCATCTGTTTACCAAAATGTCTTCGTATTACCCCATTCATTTTATTATATTTTTGTAATTTTGAATCAATGTCACTCTTATACTCTGCAAATACACTTCCTAAGTAAGAGAAATCTGACACTTGTTCTATAATTTTTCCATCAATCTCATATATATATATATATATATATATATATATATATACTAGATGGCCCGGTGAACTTCGTATCGCCTCTAACTATTTTTACGTTAATTTTTACGTATGGTTTTGTTGATTGAGATGAATTTATGTTGTCTGCATTCTCAGTATCATCCATAAGTGTATCATCATCAACATCAAAAGACAACATAACACTACTCAATCAACCACTACAAAAAGTGGGAAAATACAAATATTTAGGATTCACTCTACAGACAACAGCAACGTCCTTCGGAATACACATCCAAGAAAGAACAGCGGCAGCCATCCGAACATCATACAATATCCCGAATCTGGCCAACTTATCGACAGGTGCAGCAATGCAGTTATTCAAAACGACAGTGGCACCAGTTATAACATATGGGATAGAGATAATTTGGGAAAAACTTAAGATCGGAGATCTGATAAGAATAGAAAAAGTCAAAGCAATGTTCATGAAACGGATCCTGAGAATAGGAAAAACAGCGCCATCTCGTTTTGCTTACGAACTCATGAGAGAGACCTACTTCATAGAGGACATAAGAACCCAATTCTATCTACAATCCACAGAACCATACCAGGAATTCATAAGCATCAGAAATAGGAAGAAGAAGGAAATAGACATAGATTTCTACACCACAACTACCATGCTGGACGACAGATGGACCAGAGAGTGCAACCCCCAGAGACACGTCACAACACGACTCGCAGTGTATGGATTTCATAACAAGGTGTGTATAAACAAGAAGTTCCACGAGCCGACCGAAGAATGCAGGTGTGTGTTGTGTGGACAAAAATGTAGGAAATACCACATCATAACATGTGAGAAAAGAACAAAAACTATTACAGACTACAGTAAAGACTAAACAACCACTAATGCTCAACCTGAGTGCACATTTCTTCTTCTTCTTCTTCTTATTATTATTATTTTATTATATTATTATTATAAGTGTATCATAAGGATTATATACATTTATTGATGGAATATTTTGAGGAGGCTTGCTGTTTTCATTATATTTTCGTTTTTTTCTACGAACTAGTTGGCAGTTTGGATTCTCATCATCATCAAGAAGCCTCTGTATATAATATCATCTTGTGATATATTACAGTCATCTTGTTTTTCATTTAACTGAGGCATGGAGATTGTTTCTGTAATATTAGGCATATTATTATAACTAACAGACTTACTTACAGTTCTGTTATTCAGTTCCTTAGGACCTTCATATGTTTTTAAATTGGCATTCTTCTTAAATGTAAGATTTATGTCACATAGGCCTATACCAATTTGCGGAAATTCACTTGATATCTTTTCATTCATGGTCTCTAGAACTGATTCGCCATATTGTTCAAATTCCCTTCTCGGTCCAGTTAAATTTAAATTAAGCTGCTGTCTTTCAGCCAGATTACTTAAAACTAATACTTACACACAAAATTAATATTATTATCAATGTATTGAAAATAAAATAAACACAGAACACACTTAAATTATGAAATAATCAATATTTGTAATTCAATTGAAATTAGCGGTTGCAACAAAAAGCACAGCCACCTGGATCTCTCTTTGTTAAATAATAAACCAATTACCTTACACCGTCATCTGTTAGAATCGTATGGAACGCACAGATAATTATAACTCTTT
The DNA here is from genome assembly GCA_030220185.1 of Diploptera punctata. NCBI lineage: Eukaryota > Metazoa > Arthropoda > Insecta > Blattodea > Blaberidae > Diploptera > Diploptera punctata. The sequence continues at coordinate 1,138,237 of JASPKZ010002688.1, read as the reverse complement.
GTTAAATAATAAACAAATAATTTGCAATAAAAATAATGCGACTATAAATTTAGTTATAAACAGTCGTAGGTCTAAAGTTGGATCAAACAGCACACAGTGTGCAAAATTTTATTAAAATCGGTTCAGTAGTTTAGGATTCCATCGCGGACAAACAATGTGACACGTAGTTTTTATATATAATAATAATGAGAATGTTCACACATTGTGTATTGTTTTGTATTTTTATTTGTCCCGTGCATATTCACTTATGGTTTTCTTTCTGTTTTTACACACTGTGATGTGGTATCGGTCACATCTTTCCTTGCACATCTCGCATACACATGTGTCTTCTGGTACGTGATATGTCTTCTTGGTACATATTCTGTGGTGGAAACCGTGTACCGCCATCCTGGTCACCAGGTGTCGCAGCTCGTAGTTCGCCGACATCCAATTGTTGTTTGCCATCGCCTCTGTGGAGTAGAATTCGTCCCAGATCTCGTCTTGTTTTCTCCTTCTGTTGTGTAGTACCTTTGCTGCTGCCTCTGTTGTGGGTAACAAGAATTTCAGCATCAGGTCTTGAAGCAGGAATGTTTCTCGAGCCATCACATATGTCAGCCTGGATGGGATATATTTTGATAACCCCATCACTCTCTTTAGGTATCTGGCTTTCAGATTTTCCAGGCTCTCCAGCTGTCTCTCCGTTAGCCGTTCCCATATTATTTCCAGTCCGTACGTTGCCGCCGGTAGTATCTTGGCCTCGAATAGTCTCATTGCTGTTTCGAGTGAAAGGGCTTGTATGTTCTTTATATCGTTTATGGCCCTCACTGCTTCTATCAGTCTCCTTTTTATGTGTAATGTGAATGATTTCCCATTTGTTTGGATCGTGATCCCTAGATATTTATATGTGTTGACTTTCCTCAGTGGTTTTCCTTTGTAGTAGATTTCCGTGTTTGCCTCTAGTTTACCTCCTTTCCGGAATACGACGTATTCTGTCTTATCTGCATTTATAATGAGTTCGTTTTCTTCCGCCCACATTTGGAGTGCATCCATCGCTTTCTGTAGCTCTATCCTATTGCTTGAGGCGATCGCCATATCATCTGCATACATGTATACTGTTACCTGCTGTGTTTCTTTGTTTACTGCCTCTATGACATCATGTGTGAGTACATTAAAGAGTATCGGGCTGAGGGGATCGCCCTGTAGTACCCCGTTTGTTTGTGTTATCCAATTTGATCTGGTTATCCCATCTTGTATTTGTACTCGGTTTTCTGCCAGTATATTGTTTATGATTGTAGTCATCCAGGGGTCTCCTATGATCCTTTCCAGTTTACCTATTAGCTTTGTCCTATTCACCATGTCGAAGGCTTTGGAGTAATCGATGAACACGACGTGCAGTTTTCCCCTTTCCTTCTTGAGCTCATCCTCAATAGTTGATAGTCGGCATTCTGCAGCTGATAGTGTCGATCTCCCTCGTCGAAACCCGAATTGCTCATCTGGTAAACACGTTTCTATTTTTGTGTTTATTCTCATTGTTATTAAACGTGTGAATATCTTTACCACTGTATGTTCGAGTGCTATTCCTCTATATGCCTCTGTGCTACTCGGGTCTCCTTTTCCTTTATACATCATTTTTATTACGGACTGTCGCCAGTCATTTGGGATCTGTCCTGTTTCCAAACATTTATTTAAGAGTAGTGACCATATATCTGCCAGCATCATGAATGATTCTTTTATATGTTCATTACATATGCCATCAGGTCCTGGCGCTTTTTTTGTTTTGAGAGACTTTACTGTCCTTTCTATTTCGCCCTTCGTGAAGTAGGGACATTCTTTTCCTTTCTCTTTTCCTGTTGTCCATTGAGGTCTTGTTTCTTTTTGTGCCACTACTTTTCCTACGTGGTCTTCCCATACTTCCATCGGGATGTCCGCTGGGAATCTTGGTCTCCTTGTCTTAAGTGCTCTATATGGGTTTGCCTCTGCCTCTTCTGCCATTTTTATTGCTTCTCTTTCCATGTGCTCCGTTTTTTTAATATTCAGGAGTGTTTTGTATTTTTTTCTTTCCGTGTGGTATTCCTCCAAGCCTTCTTTGTAGTTCGATCTTTTTACTTTCCCTAGTGCAGTGAGCGTCATTTTCCGCTGCTCATAGCATTCTTCATCGAACCAGCTCCTTGCTTTCCTGGGTTGTATTGGTATGATTGCGTTTTTCATCATTGCCGTTATTTCCCTGGTTGCCTCTTCTATTTTTTCCCTCTTGGATTAGTTCTGTTATGATTTTCTCCTTTTGCCTTCCGTCGGTTTCAATCTTGCTTATGTCCAGCTTCTTGCTTATCTGTGTTTGTTCTTCTGCTTGTTTAATTTCTTTCACTTTCATTAGTGCGTCCATAGGTATGTGCTTTTTTATTATAGCTCCATCAGTTTTCCATAGTTGATTTTGGTGCATTGCTGTTAATCCTCTTGTGAATAATAGATCTATGGCGCTCGTTCCGTTGTGACATATATATGTTGGTGTTTTGTCATTTATTAGGTGGAGTCCCTCTCCTGCTAGAAATTGTAGCACTTCCTTCGTTTTCTTTGTTTGCTTGTCTATAGGGCAGTTGAAGTCTCCACCTAGTAATATTTTCCCGTGTGCTGGTATTCTATTGAGTGCCTCGGACAGGCTGTCTATGATGTCCACTTCTGTGCACTCTGGTCGGTAGTAGGCTGCTATTATGTAGCATGCTTCTGTCCAGTAGCATGCTTCTGTCCGTATTATAATTCTGTTTTTCTCTTTTGATATTACTTGAAACGGGGACAGCTTTGGTTTCATTAGGCAGGTTACCCCTCCCATCGGCCTCCTTCTTTCTCCTTGTTCGGCTGTGGCGTGTGCCATTGTAAAATCCTTGTATGTTGATTGTTGTTTCATCCCTTAGAAATGTTTCTGTGAGTATACATACATCGAAATCTCCAAATATGTCCTCCCGTATGTCATTCACTGTTGATTTTAGTCCTTCCACATTCCAGTTTAGGACCCTCATGTGGTTTGGTGGATCCTTTGTTTCATTGTGACTTGAATTATTTAGTTTAGTCGCTTTGTTCAAGCGATATTCCTTCTGTTTGATGGTATCTCCGAAAGAATGTGAATCTTCTGACTCGTACTCCTCTCGGCCAGAATATTGGCTCTTCTGCCTTTTCTAGCCATTCAAAGGGGATTCCTACTTTGAATGCCTGTTTGTTTCCCCTTGAGTTCAGGCCTTTGCATTCTGTGTCCCCTTCTACGCCATTATTTCTAATGTAACTCAGCACGGGTTTCTGCCCTGGTGCCAGCTTTTAGATTGCCCACATAGAGCCATGCCATTTTCCCTGCTGCTTGGAGGTCTGTCTCTTCTTGTCTGGACCCTATCCATGCCGTTTCGGTCGTGTGTTCTCCTTTCTCTGTCTCGTCCCCTTCCAACTCTCACCCACGGATTTTCTATATTTGGTTCTTCTGGTGTTCTATCAATCTCGTTTTCTTCGTTTCTGTTCAGAGGTATGCGCCTTTGCTGCGGGTTCTCGATTGCACTGTCTGATTGCGGGTTTTCTTTATCTGTCGGGTCTGTGTGTATGAACTTCTTGTTTCCGATTTCCTCCTTTATCATCGTTTTGATGTGCATCATCATGATCTGTATCTGTGACTGTGTTTCCTCCCGCATCAATTTCTTCATTTCCATGAGTGTTAGTGATTCGCACCTCAGCTCGGTTTTGTTTTGCAATTGTACTCGGCTTTCGTCTTTGTTCTGCTCCTCTCCACTAGGTGCCAGCATCTGTTGCCCGCTGTCTGTGGCTGGTTCTCCAATTGTCCTGCCAGATGGCGCCACCTGTCCTGCCGAGCTGCTGTCGTCCCCCTTGCATGCGTCTGCTTCATTGCTAACCTCATTTTGAGTACATTTCTGTCCTTGATATTTTCTTTCTAATATACTTTTCATTTCAAAGACACATTTCTTTAGCTCACTTACTGCGTTAAGGGTTTCCTCCCTTTTGTCCTTCTTCATGTATCCTCCTGCTTCCATCACATCTTCTATGATTTCGAGAGCACGATTAACACGGGCTTCTATGGTGTCCGCCATCTTAAATCTTAATATCCTTAAATCTTTTTATATATTAATATATATATATATATATATATATATATTAATCAGTGTTTGTTTGTTTCTTGGTTTGTTTGTTCGTATTCTATGCGCGGCCACACCGTTGATATGATTTTGATGGGATTTTTTGCAAAATGTTCTGGAGATTCCCGGGATGAACATAGACTTTAAGAGAGTTGTGATATTCAACCCTTTCACCCCTAAAAATCACCCTTTGTACTGAAAAACATGAAATAAAGTCCCTATTTTGACGCTAAATGGCTTACGTTGCCTAAATCGTAACAAATACACCAAATTAATGTACACAGAATTGAATATCTCAAAAAAACTCTACAAAAAATTCTGCGACAACATATGTTTATCTTCTACGGATAACTCACAATAACCTTTTTTGTCTTTCATTGATGCCAAGAAGATTGGGATAAGCAGATTCCCGGGCAAACAAAGCAACGCATGGCTGGTGATATAAAATCTTGAATTGAAGCATAAAGTATAATGTGGCTACATTGTACATTTAAATGATTATTATACGCATGGATTAGGAGTTTGATTAAGTGGTAAAACAGCTATGGTTTTGCTCAGGGACTGCAAGATCTCAAGTTAGATACATTTTTAAAGAATTGTGCTGCTAGAGTACCAAGTTCACAATTTAGTAATATAAATTTAATTATCATAAGTAATACCAGGAGTGATTTAAAATTTTTCTAGATAGTTTGGAAATCAAAAGTGGCATTAGTTAGTACTATTTAACGACTAAAATTAAGCTATTTAATCACAAATAATTAATTAAATATAGTTATTTTAAAATATTTATATATTTAATATAAACGGCGATGTTTGAAAACAAATGAGAAACGTTACGTTTCATTTGTTTATCACTGCAACCAGATCATAATATATTGCCAAATAGAATCGCAATATTGTAAGAATGCATCCTAGTAGAGAAAAAATGAAACACATAATTACAGTTAATTAATTAATTTCTGATGTCCTATGATGTAAATATGTCAATTATATTTTCTGGAACGTAAATTCCTGGGAAAATAATACGTTTAAGAAAGTGTAAAGAGTGTTTTTTATGGTAGTCATTTGCTAAGAATGTTTTTGTATTGCATCTCGCAAGCAAAATCTGGTTACATTCGTGCACAATATATACAATCTGGGAGCTAATGCATCCCATGATTCTTACATCTTAATATATAAATTGCTATATTGAAGTATTTCGTAGAGAGTCGGTCACTGCAAAATAATGTTATGGTCTGTTTAAAATATTAAAAAGGGAGAGATTTCTTTAATATCATAAAATTAATTGATGAATATCTGGGTGAAACACGACTGTGATTGGTGGTAAAACAAGATTCATTGAAACGTGATTGGCCATTGACTCTCATTTCGGGCATGAGTTAAATAGTTATAAGTAATGTCACGAGCGAGTTCCAAATTAACTATAAATTTACGAGTCACGAAGTGACTCGTGAATTTCGTGACTCGTAAATTTATGTAGAGGATTTGGAAATTAAGAGTGGCATTTGTTAGGACTATTTAACGAAACATTAAACTGTTTACTCAAAAATCATTATTTAAATATAATTACCATTTTAAAATATTTATATATTTAATGTAAACGGCGATGTTTGAAAACAAATCAGAAATGTGTGGTTATGTTTCATCTGTTTATTCACTGCAACTTGATCATATTATTCATTGCCAAATAGGATCGCAATATTTTATGAATGCACCCTAGTGGAAAAAAAAAAATCAAACACATCAAACTGTATATTATAACCAACATTGTAGGTTATTAATTTATTCAGAAAATAATTATTTAAAAACAAAATTCTTGAACGTACATTTACCAAATGTGTAGTTGGAAGGAATCTGTTCATTATTTGGTATATTCAATGTATTTGTTGGAGAATCATACACTGCAAAATAACGCTCAGACATGTTCAGAAAATTGAAAAGGAGGAGCTTTGTTTATCAAAAAAGCAGGAGCTGGTAATGATAATTCGATAAAGGGCGAGGCAGAACACTACTGTCACTAGTTGTAAAAGAAAATTCAATGAAACGTGATTGGTCATTGACTACCATTTGGGGCATGAGTTAAATAATCGCAAAATATGGGGGCACGCCGTAGCGTAGTGGTTAAGGCACTGAGCTACAAGCCGAAGGGTCAAGGGTTCAAGTCCCGTTGGGGTCAGGATTTTTAAACTGACCCAAACCCTCTGGCGGCACTATGGCCCTGGGGTAGACTCAGCCTCTAACGTAAATGAGTACCAGACGCCTGTTCTGGGAGGAAAGGCGGCCATCACGCAGGGCTGACAACCCGGCTGGCATAAAGTGCCGATTGTCTAGAAAAAGTGGGAGCCTTAACCTCCTACTACCCCAAGGGCCTCCGGGCCTGTTGTGGGATCACTTTACTTTACTGCACTTGTCAATCATTATTTTAGCTACATTTAATGCTATAGCCTATAGGGGATTCGAAATTAACTTAATGTTTATTAGGAGTTGATCGTAAGATGGCAAATGCAAAAAAAAAAAAAAAAAGAAAAAAAAAACGTATATTCTGGTTGGATATGAACAGGGGTAGCGAGAAAAGTTTCCTTGGACTTCCACATCTTCATTCTATCGCCCATTTATAAATTGATCTTGGTGAACTTATGAACAAAATAAATCCAAGAACTTTGCGTGACAAGTGATGAATTGACTAGGGATGACCCATCTGCCTGAAAGCTAAGGGACTTGTTTATATTTTCGCGCCAAATTACATTGTTGCGATCCATCATGACGCATTTTATAATATGGCATTGATGGAGCGGTCTCAACATCTGAATACAACAGAAATTAACTGCTTTGAAGTATTTGTGTATTTTGTTAAAATATTTAAATTTATATTTCAGAGCCCAGTATTATTTTTAATTTCCTTTAAGAAAACATGTGCATTTTGTATGATTATTTAGTTCGATTAACTTGTAGATCTAAGATTTTAAAGTTTTTATTTTTCTCTATCTTCTTCTTCATATAATTGTATATATACACACACACTGTATGTAAATTAATTATATCGCACAAATTTAACTGCTTACAGAGGGGTATTACACAAATAATTTGAAATAGGGAAACAATGGTCTTACGAGGGAAAATGGGCTAGTTATAGGGAATCAAAGTTATCGACAATTAATACAGATAAATCAATAGGGGAGCAAAGTAGGACAGAAAATTATACTAGAATAACTTCAGATCTTGGTAACAATTCCGAGATCCTGACTGCTAACAATTCATCAACAACGTTTATGAAACATTGGGTTATCAAAATCTTTAAAATTTCGAATTTAGTAGATGATTGCACGCCACTGCACTGGTTAAAGTAGCATCGATACAACGAGAGCCTTAGCTCAGAGTGAAACACGCAGAATCTGTGTAGTTAACGTGCGAATTAATGGTTAAAGTCATGGATTTGAGTTCGAACACTGATGGTTCAAATCATGGCAGGCCACTTCTTTTTTTTCCCCTTCTTCTTTTTTGTTTTTCTTTCCCTGCGTGTGTACTGTGATACATTGACACTGACATTTGTTCAGTATAGACATGCGCAAAATACCTATTCCCATAATGGTTATTACATTAACATCTGATTAGAAGTTACTTCAGTATCAGTCCTCATGGGGAAGAAATTTTCTCACAGAATATCGGCCAGCATGGGACCGGTGCCCACCCAGCATCGTGAGGTATTTGGGTAGCTACAATAAGTAGCGGCTCCAGGTTGAGAAAACCAGCTTAACGGCTGGGGGACCCGACATGCTGACCACATGTCACACCTATATTGGCTAGATGATCGCCTACCTCTGTGATTAACACATGTGGATGTGAGGCCAGCAGCCGGATGGTAGGCCAAGAGCCTTCTAGGCCTGTCGCGCTTGGAGATGTTTTCAAGTTTAAGAGTTGTTACACTTCTACTTCTTTAATTACAGTAAATCAAACTGAAAACTTAAGTTCAGTTTAGATGTTCAGTGCACCATAACGTTCCACTATAAAAAAATGTACACTTTTGACAATGCAAGTTTTTTTGTTTTGCCGATTTCATGTAGAATGACCCTTAAATATTTTATAGATTTGTATATCAGTAATAATAATAATAATAATAATAATAATAATAATAATAATAATAATAATAATAATAATAATAATAATAATAATAATAATAATAATCCGATCCGATTGAGGGTCTTTCCACTTTTCAGCGGTTGCCCTTTTACCAGCCGGCTGCTGGCCCTTCACATCCACATGTGTCAATCACAGAGATAAATGATCAACAGCCAGTGTAGGGGTGACATGTCGAGTCCCCCAGCCGTTATAGCTGGTTCCTCAACCTGGAGCCGCTACTTATTGTAGCTACCCAATTGCCTCACGATGCTGGGTGGGCACCGGTCCCATACTGGCCGAAATACCATGAGAAAATTTCTTCCCCCATGGAGACTCGAACCAGCGCAAGTCCCTTAGGTCTGCGCCAAGGCTTCCTACCTTAACCGCTCGGCTACGGCGCGGGACATAATAATAATAATAATAATAATAATAATAATAATAATAATAATAATAATAATAATAATAATAATAATAATAATAATATTTATTCGTAAAAGAAGGAATTCCTTTGGCTACTTAAAAACTTACGGTTTCCTATACGCCGTAAACATTCCTTATGTGGTATATGAACACTTCATGACTTTATCCTTCTACTTAATGCGAGAATTCCGGGAATTCTCATTCTTAAGCTCTTGTTCCCGCTACACGAGACTATCATGGCCGTACTCACTTTCTAGCCGCTCTGGCTTACGAGAGTGGGCGGGAGTAAGAGAGTTTGACCGTCTTAAGACTATACATGGATAAAATGTATGGTAGTCGTATCATTATTATGTTTGATTGCGAATAAGCCCATTAGGACTTCACAAAATACTTAGTGCGTTTCCTTTTACTCCATATGTCCCTCATTTCTTGACTATGGGGTTTCTTTCTATTTTCTGTCCACGATGTTCCAGTTTTTTCTTGGGTTTATCCTCGTGCTCAGCGTGCCACTTGTGCATCTTAATTCTAAAGATATCTGTATATATGTATCCTGCCAATTTTAAGTTCCTTTTTTTACTTCACCAATCCATTTTATACTATCCACTGGTGCTTAATTTCTATTTTTGTAGAATTTCAATATTTATTTTGAAAGTCTATTTGAGTTAATTTGTTTAATATGTCAATGGAATTTTAACCTTCGTTTTCTAATATCACTATGAATGTCTCTACATACTTTTATTTCATTTTTACTTTTGAGCCTATATGCTTCACCTATGACTTGAGGACCTAAATGTTTTCTTAAAATTTTGCATTATTTTATCATTATTATTATTATTATTATTATTATTATTATTATTATTATTATTATTATCATCTTCATCATCATTATATTACATATTACCAGAAAAAGTAATTTACAAATATATGATTCAATAGTACTGTCACATATTGAGGTGAAGTTTGGAAATATAACAAAAACTTATGTCTATGGAAATTAATTTATTGAGAATAGCAGCAAGATGTTCAAAATTAGAAAAAATAAGAAATACTGTCATACGAGTAAAATTGAATATGAGATATTCAATAATAGGTTATATAAGATACAATAAATTAAAATGGTATGGGCATGTATAACAAATGCAAAAAGAAAGGTTACCCAGAAAAAACATTGGAATGGTGTCCGCCTGGAAGAAGAAGGAAAGGAAGACCTCGAAACTCGTGGATGCAAGAAATAAGAACTGGAATGAAAAAAATCGAACTGGAGGACATGGAATGGATGGATAGAGACGAGTGGAGAAGGAAAAATAAAACTTTAGGCACAGAAAGATATGCAAACATTGAAAATGTGTATATAAATAGAATTATTATTATTATTATTATTATTATTATTATTATTATTATTATTATTATTATTATTATATAAGATATAAGCAATTAAATTGGTATGGGCACGTACAACCAATGCAAGAAGAAAGGTTACCCAGGAAAACATTGGAATGGTGTCCACCTGGAAGAAGAAGGAATGGAAGACCTCGAAACTCGTGGATTTGAAAAATAAGAACGGGAATGAGAACTAGAGGACTGGAGGACATGGAATGGATGGATAGAGACAAGTGGAGAAGAAAAATAAAACTTTAGGTACAGAAAGATGTGTAAACATTAAAAATCTGTATATAAATTTTAAACAGTTATTATTATCAGTTGAAAAAACTAGCATACCGTACAAAAGTGCCAGTATTTTTTGAGAACTAATTTTTTACAAAACCTTTATGGCTTAGAGACCTGATATCCAAAGAGTCATCATGAGTTTAATTTAAGAATTTGAGGAGCGATTTAAAATGCCTGTACTTTAAATAATCTTTTAATGCGTGTTAACGTTTTCCTGGTATGTAACGTGCGATATTAATGTATGTGATTAATAATTCACTGTGTGTTTATTATTCAGCTCGGAGGCTAATTTAACACTCTTCTAATTATCCACTTTGCGTTTATATAATCACCAGTCTCTTGCCAAACGTTTTGTGTTTTAATATAATTAAACTCAATATCCTAAATTAAAAACATTAACCCGTGGAATTTAATTTATTATAAATAGGGAACGGATTTTTATGTAAATAAATATTTTTCTTGCTTCGAGATAGACATCTCAAATTAAGTTCACTGTTCTAGATGAGACTTTCAGAACAGATATACCTAATTGTATTTAAAATAAAAACACATTTTCGATTTATTTGTATGTAAATAAATATTTTCAAAAATTATTTCGAAAATATTTTGTTTATTTTTCGACAATTATCCACAGTTTGTTGTTTTTTTCTCCAGAAATAGGTCTATACCGTATTATTAAATGTTTTTATATATTTAAAGCATTAATTTATTTTCTATTTGTTCTAATTTGTAATTGTAATAAAGGTAATATATAGCTTATTTTATCAAATTCATGAAAACAATGTGCATGAATTTTGTTCGTAAAGTACTGCATCATGACATGACCTTGACTGCACGTGCTGACTTCCAGTCTCACAGTCAGCGGGAAATCCCTGACTTATGATAACGGCTGATGTAATGCATTCAACTCGAATATTTGCAGTCAGTGCTGGATTAGCCTTGACTGATTAAAACAGTTAAGCAGTGCCATTGTGTAAGTGAAGTGATAGGTGTAATAATGTCAGAAGTAAAGACAAGTGTTAATTCACGTTTGCAGCAATACGTTGCTGAACTTAGTGGAATTTTTACAAGCAATAGTAAAATTCTATTCTGTCAAAAATGTGGGAAATCTGTAAATGCGGAACAGCGATCTCAAGTCTTGCAGCATTTAGCAGATAGTAAACACCAAATGGTCGATTCATGTGCAACCCCCAGATTTTTGGTAAAGTAGCTTCCTCTACACAGACCCTAGTTTCAGAAAGTTCCGAATATTATGCAGTTTTATGCAAAACTTTTCTTTCATGTGATATTACTCTATATAAGTTGAAAAGTCCAGTGCTTAAAAATGTTCATATAAAATACACTAATTTTGAAACACCAGAAGAATCGACATTAAGAAAATTTTACGTCCCTGCATGTTATGAAGAAATGCTAGAAATGATCAGAGGAGAATGTAAGAATAAAAAAAAGAGTAACCATGGACGAATCACCGGACTCTAGTGGTAGGAAAGTGGGAAATATTGTGGTAGGTGTGCTAGAAAAAATGAAATAGTTTCCAGGCGGTGCTTTCTATTAGCATGCAGAGAAATATCAACATCGAATCATGTAACAATTGCCCGCTTATTCAATGAATCTCTCCAAACGGGGTCAAATTTGATGTTTTTCTATTACTTACGGATGCTGCCCCGTATATAAAAAAAGCAGTAGAAGGCCTTTCCGTAAGCTTCCACTTGCATTTCCACCTAGACCCATAGTTACTCGTTGGGGGACATGGTTAGAAGCAGTAGTATATTATACAAACAATTTTTTAATTTTTAAATCAGTGGTAGATGAACTAAATAAGGATGACGTTTCATCAATTGAAATTCTTCAAAATTTACTTAAGAATAGTATATTAAAAATTAATTATCTTACATATCTGCAAATTTGGGTTTCTTGTGTCACTCTATAAAAAATTAGAGACATTAGCAATCTTATTGACTGAGGCAATTAATGAGGTAAATGACATTTAAAAAATTAACTCGAAGGACCCAAAGTAGAAGTTATTAAACAGTTTTGTCAAAGTTTTGGAAGGGCAAGTAGACATTATGGAAATTCAAAATATGTGTGTCAGTGACATTCCTTTGATGAAATATGTAAGACTATCTTCCTGTGATGTTGATCGGTCCTTCTCCCGGTATCGTGCATTGTTCCGAGACAACCGACGTCGCTTTGAATCGAAAAACTGGAGAAAGTTTTCATAGTTCACTGCAACAGCGAGTTGTTTTAACTCACCAGGGTCTCAACATGAATGGTGAGTGATTTTTATAATACATATTTTAAAATTTTGTAATAATGAAGCAAAATATTTTTGCATTTTTGTAACATAATTTCCCCCCTTTTTTACTACGTTAAAAATAAAATGTTTTAAAATTTTAGCGCACAAAAATCCGTTCCCTAATGGTGATTATGATAGCCAGATGGTGTTATGAGACCATTAGGCTTGTAAGTTTCCTGACGTTTGTCTTACAGTAGAAGAAATACTCCGAAAAAAAACATCAACCAGGAAACTTATCCTGTCCGGGGATTGAACCCGGGTCTGTTGCGTGACGACGGAGCACACTATCCCGAAACCATAGCGGTGGATAATAATAATAATAATAATAATAATAATAATAATAATAATAATAATAATAGTAATAATAATACCACTGCTATTTCTTTGTGTGAGATAACAAGAAAAGTGTCGGTTCTGGAGAATTTTTCGTTACCATGCGTATAATCATGATATTTTCGCCCTGAAAAATCTATCTATACTGGCCGGATTTAAACCCGCAAACGTTGGAAACGGAGGCATGCATGAAGTTCTTTCGGAAGCGAAAGTCTAAAACCGTGGGTTTCGTTTCTTAGATTTACGGCACGTAAAGTAACTCCAAGCCTGAAAAAAAAGGGGAATCTAAACAAAATATGTAAGTTATTTCACACTGAGATTTGAATGAAATGCTAATGACCTTATCTGTTAAAGAGTATCGCTTAATAAATTAATGAAATAAACATAATCACAGAACGTGGCATTGTCAAATTACAAAGCAATCAAAACAATTGTACGTAGGGGCGAAATACATCCTCATCAAAGAAATTAATATAACTCATGGATATCAAGTTCCTGCAGATTTGTGCAAAATCTAGAACATGTTTATTTCCTTAGACTTATCGAGTGTACCGTGTTTGTTATTGCATTAGATATATTTGTTTTCGCAACTAAAAGCTGCCGTAGAGAAGTTATTAGTCTATAAAGGTCGCGATAGAATCGGGATTATTCAAAACTTGGATCTGTGACATCAAGTCTACGTTACAACTACTTCAGTTTCTTTCTACAATAAACTTAATTCTGTGGTGTACCTGTTGGCGATAAAGCGGCTCCATGGCGCAAGCTAGACGCTCGCCTCTCACCGCTGGGGTCTCGGTCACTCCATGTGGGTTTCGTGGTGGACGAAACGGAACTTGGGCAGGTTTTTCTCGGGGTTTTTCCCGTTTTCTCCTGCCACAAATTTCATTTCATTTCTCCATACTCATCTCATTCATTTCGTTTCATTTCATTCATCCGCCCCTGTGATGGTGCATCAGGAGTGGTCGGCCGGCACCCTTGTCATTCACATACCTTTATAAATATAGGGGCTTCATCTCATCTCATTCCTCGATCAGATCCTGAGTTGACACGAGTTGAGGATATTTATTTATTTGTTGGCGAGTTAAGAGGTAAGTACTGCATAGTTAAGTTGTACAATGCGATTAAGCTTTGGGAAGTAAAATGTAAAATTCATTTTGCGTATCGTATTTCACTTATCATGTTTTGCGGAATGTACGCGCTCTAAGTCTGGCCTTATGTTTTCCTGCTCACTATATGCATACTAGCGACAGACACCTCTATCCTATTCCAGCCTTTGTATACTAATAGCTCAGGATAAAAAGAATAATTAGTCACTGAGAGTGGTCTCTGCTCTTTGATAATAGTTATTTCATAGTCCTTATCTCCCACTCCGGTGACCCCTAAGTCAATTTTCGGCGGTATCTACAGGGTGTAAGAAGACCTCACCGACACAATTAATGGGATGATAGGCCATGCAGAGATGATAATTTTTTTTGTGAAGGAACATATAGTCGCAAACAGGTCGTTTATGAGTTATGTGCAGATGAAGGTGTTTACCCGTAAGGGTCGGAATTGAATACAAAAAATTGTACGCGTATCATTTTATTGAAAAAGACATGTTTTTACAATAAGTGTTCAAACAGTCGACTCTGTGCCTCATTGAATGTTTGATATCGTAGCAACGATCGGCTAGCACGGCCGAGCATGGCAGGATTCTTTTTGACGTCGTCAAAACATGTTTTGTTTGAACACTTATTGTAAAAACATGTCTTTTTCAATAAAATTATACGTGTACAATTGTTTGTATTCAATTCTGACCCTTGCGGGTGAACACCTTCATCTGCGCATAACTCATAAACGACGTGTTTGCGACTATATGCTCCTTCACAAAAAACGATCCTCTCTGCATGGCCTATCATTTTGTCGGTGAGGTCCTGTTACACCCTATATATGTTCGTCGGCCGAGGTCGACTAATCGTGTTCCTTGACTCTGGTCCCGAGGGTCGTAGGTTCAAAACCAGCCGGGGTCGATTATTTTTTGTGATAGAAAAATCCAAGAAGTCCTCCGGGAGGGACTTTAAGCCGTGGGTTCCGAGTCTGAAAATGTTCAGGGTTGTAAAAGAACCTTAAGCCTGAATAAAGAGAAATTTAAGCAAAATTCACCGACATTCAACATCCTAGTACCGACATTAGTTTCCCAGTATTTGTCTCATTGGGTCAGTATGTTGACCGCATGCCATTTATGACATCTGCAGGGAAATTATCGTATCAAAAATAATTTGGTCTAGTACCGCCTAACAACGAAGAGACTAAGGCTCAACGTTACGCCATTGTAGATAGATAGTGTAGTGTGTTGATCTAGGCCTATATGTAGGCCTATGTCTTATGACGTCCTGTGCTATCCTCAACGGTGGCCCTGGTAACCTAATCACAGAAAGAGGAAGAACCACAACTGCATATTTTTTTAATCTACTGTTTGAAAGGAAAATTATAAGCTGGATATTTGGACCAAATAGAGGAAATGAAAACTGTTGGAGAATCAAAACAAATAATGAACTAAACAAATTAATCAAAAATCGGAATGTAGTAAACCTATAAGATCGCTCAGAATTGGTTGGCTGGGACATTTAATAAGATTGGATGATCAGAGATTAGTTAAGAAACTCTGTAAATGGAAACCTATAGGGGGCAGAGCAGTTGGAAGACCGAAGATAAGATGGTAAGATGACACAATGAACGATCTAAAGAAAATGAAATTGACTAACTTGAATATGGCAAGAGACAGATTGGCATGGGGGAGGATTGTTGAGAAGGCCAAAACTTTCACCTCTGAAGTTGTCGTGCCTTAGGATGATGATGGTGATTGTATAGTGCGTCTGACTCTCATTTTGTGCTTAGACAGCCCGATATGCGGTCAGCACTGAGTGGTTTCGCAGGTGGAAACAGGGGTTGGTAAACTGTTAAACTGTTCATGTGAATGTAACGAATTCTCGTCGTCGTCCCACATGTTTAGGTTGAACAAGTGTTGTCGATGTGGCAATTGTTACATTTATTACGCTTATATTGTTATTATTTTTTCAACACAGGTTAAAGAATTTCAATAATGAACGGTCTACTCCTAGTTGTGTTACGCGGAATGTCTGCATCATTGCATAAACGGCATGAGTCAAAAGTCCTGCATGATTTAGAACAGGTGTCACCAATTAGATTTCATGGAGGTCCATTTTCAAAGTAGTAAATTAAGTCGAGATCCGGAACCACAGTTAATTAAACATACTAAGCTTTTATTAAGTAATTAATATTATAAGGAAATTATTATTTAAATTATGTTATGGTATGAATTGAACAAATTAAACAAAACACATGGTAAATACTGAAAGGATACAGCACAGTAGTGCACAGTTATTAATTCTAATAATTATTAATAAGTTTATGATACACTTAACATATGGTCAGAGTAATATTTAAATATTTAAATATCTCACTTCACAAATTTCGTGTTTTTCACGATACCAGGTTTCAAAAGGAATCATATTGATCTTCAATCAAATCTCCAACCATAAACAGCACTGCCAACCGAACCAACAATAACACTATCTTGATATGAAATTTATTACAACTGGTTGTTTTCGATGTTTAACCGGTTTAAAAAAATGTATTAATTCGATATTTAACCGGTCCGGAAATCAAAGCCCTAGGGACTGCGGTCCGCCAATTGGCGACCCCTGGTTTAGAATTTCTGCTTCTTGCATTAAGAGCAAGAGAATTGTAAAGTCACGAAATGGAGCGTAATTCTTATAAAACTAAAGAAGAAAAAAATAACAAAAAAATAACTATGAAGTACTTTTTATGTATCTATCCATGTATTTCTTGTTAATAGTTTCGATATGATGAACATGCACTCTGTACAGTTTGGGGTTAATGTCGCGTTCATCGCTGTGATATTTACGTCACATCCGCTATATATGAACGAAATATCTCTCCTCTGTGAGTGTTCTTAAGGTATTTGCTTATTTTGCTCTGATTTATATCTTACCCTTACTTCTCAGAATAATTCTGCATCATCGCCATTTTTAGCTTATCAATCCAATAGTCGTGCCAGTACTCTATGAAACTGACATTAACTAATTCACGAGCAGACTTTCACATTCTCTAAACTAACTAATTCACTGACACTATCGAACCCGTAGGTTCATGGCCGCGCGGACATAAGCTCTCCATACATCCTTATCCTGAGCCAATGTTTTTCAATCATCCCCTGTATAATCTACTTCCCTCAAATCATAGTTAATGTTATTTTATTCTGCAAGTCATAAAAAATAATAAAATATAAATAGACTAGCTGCATTGGAACCAACACTACTCAAAATCGATTTATTTCTTTATTACATGTCTTCTTCTTCTTCTTCGTCACGGTTTATACTTTTGCTAGCCAGTTCCGGCTCCAAATTGCTGCTCTTTCCATCTTTTCTTTGGTCTTCCCAAACTTCTTCTTCCTCTTGGCGAATAGTTGTATGCTGATTTTGGTATTCTGTTCTCAGTCATCCTTGCTAAGTGTTCTTTCCAACTTGTTCTGTATTTCAGTATTGTTGTGTTTAATTCCTCTCTTTTAGTTGCTGTCTTATTTCTGTGTTATTTACATATACAATACATAATGTCGAGCTTTAGCCTCCCCTTTGTTAGGAGTTACTAGAACCAACTTAATTTAGTTACGCCTATTTGCTCATATATGCCATGAATGGTGTGCGGTCAACATACCGACACAATGAGACATCTAGCAGAAACTAAGCTATTACTACTCGTATGATGATGAGGTCGGTAAATTCTGCTTAGAGGCCTTTTATTCAGACTTAAATATTCTTACGAGCCTGAAAATCTTCAGACTCGGGACCCGGCTTAAAGTCCCTCCTGTAGAACTTGCTCATTGGATTTTTCCAACTTAAGAAACCCAGCTAACCCGGCCGGGTTCGAACCCGCGAACCTTGAGACCTTGGCAAGGATCATAACTTCACTAACACACACACACACACACACACACACACACAAACACACACACACACACATATATATACGTTTTTTACCAGTGCCCTATAATTAACTGGTCATTCGAAAAATTCACAAGTTTGATGAGTTTTGTAAACGTTATACTCTTAGGACCAATTTCACCAACAGAGGTAACTGTATTACGCCAGTTTTCCCCATGTATAATGCATAGCTTAAACTGGCGTATTACAATTACCTGTCTTGGTGAAACTGGCCCTTAGATGAGAAGTGACGAAGCCTCTATTAATTATTGAAAGTCTGTGGTTGGCCTATAGGAGTGTGTCTGCTGATTAGATTTGTAGCACAATCATAGGAGCAGATGAAATGAAATGGAAAAAAAAAAAAAATAGTATGAAAATGGTGGAATGAAGATTTTGTAGGGTCGAATGGGGCAAATTCCGAATACAAGCTGCCCGGCTCCGGTTGGTCCATAACGAACCCCATATGAAGTGACTGAGACGCGAACTCGAGGCCCAGGAGCGGAGGCGAGTATCTAAACACTTGCGCCATGGAATCGCCTAAATGGATATATTAATTGATTATTCGCTGTATGACGTCATTTGCATTGGACGTAATCCCTTTTTATGTTACATCATTCAAACCATGTGCTGAACAAAATAACATAAACTAGATAATAAGTAGACACAGGATCTTACCTGTAAAATCGCCCCTCCTTTCCTCCGTGTTTACAAGTCTACAGTGATACCAGACCCAATAGCCTAATCAGGGACATATTTACAATATAGGCGCTGGAAGTAATGCTTCTCTTTTAATTTAGCATGAAAATTGAAATTATTTAAGAAGAGTTAGACGCTAACTCTTTCATTAAACATTTTTCCAAAAAAATCGTCGCTGTCCAGCCCAACGCCGCTCTTCTTCCTCCAAGGCTGCCATTATCAACGAATGGCAGCTTACGCATGCATAATATAACTCCACCTTCTGCATCTACCCTCGAATCCACGAACGTCTCACAAACCGGGTTTCCCTAAGTGACTTTTATTTCAAATTCTCATGTTCAGTGTTTGTGTGTTTTGTTTACTTTATAATATTCACGTTTACAGCTAGAGTAATAGAGTGCAGGTTAAAAAAAAGTAAAGTGATCCCACTAGGACCATAGGAGAGCCTTGGGGTAGCAGGAGGTTAAGACTCCCACTTTTTCTAAATAATCGGTTCTTGATGTCAGCCGGATTGTCAGCCCTGTGTGACTGCCGCCTTTACCCCCAGAACAAGCGTCTGGTACTTATTTCCGTTACAGGCTGAGTTTATCCCAGGATCGTGGTGCCACCAGAAGGTTTAGCTCAGATTAAAAATCATGACGCCTATCGGGACTCTAACCATCGACTTTCCGGTTTGTAGCGTATTACCCTAACCAACCACGATACGGCGTGCAGGTAATGAAAAAAAAAACACTACGCCGCTTCGTTTTGTTTAACTACGCGAGATCGAGAAAAATTTTAAGTTCGGTAGAAGTTGGAAGCCGTCTGCACAAATCTCTAGTTTCAGCAGTCACCAGCACTGTCCAAGGAAAATATAGGGTCTAAATATGACGATTGCAGATCAAAACGTGGGTGTTTTAAATGTTAGCCTGTTAACTGTAAATATAGGGTAGAATATCTGAAAAGAAAACCTTTTCATTCACAAATAATTGTTGAAATAAAAACTAATATTATTGAAAAAGAAAAGCGACTTGTCTTACAATAAATCCATATGTAAATTCAGGTTATAGATCTACGTATTCTTTACTATTTTTTTTCGATCGGATTTTAAAATAGATATAGTATCAAAAGGAAGAAAAGTGTTGACCCGTCATTTCCATTTCAAATATATGATCGATCGTCCAGTATAAAGGAGTACCCTTATTTACTGCCTTTAATATGAGAATACGACCGATTTGAATGATGTTTAGATATGTTACAGGAGGGCTAGTCAATAAAGAATAACAATTTTTCCAGCCGTAATTTAACACGCACATTTTTAGTTTTATGATGCATGTAAGGTAAATACTTCATGTAATGTTGGTACAAGTTTCAAAATATACCGTAGTATTTTCCCTTAACGACATTTTTGTAACAAATCAGCCACAGTGAACAATATCTTATCTTCGGTCTCAACATATCTTCAGTTGAGGCCTATGCAATTCTAAAGCAAGCATATTGTGGAGAGTTTGTTCTTCCCTAGAGCACATCTCGAAGATAGTAGGATATAAACTGTTTAAAGAGGGAAGACAATAATTGGCTATTCTTTATATGTGACGCGACATTTTTTAATCCCTTCATAAAGTCCTGTCAAATTTTATTTTTGGAGTTTCATTTTTCAAATTATTTCACACCATATACAATGATTTTTACATTTTTTCTAACAATTATTTCGATATGTTTTTCTATGATATTTAATTACATACTAGCATGAAGACGTGGCAGCCATATTGATTTTAACGAATATTCTAAGCAAAAACGAATTCGTGTTCCACTGCAACCAATATAGGGTATGTACTAACTGTACAGAATTTCAAAACTTACTATTTATTTTTGGGTGTTGCATTCTTTCACAGGTTAGAGTACTTAAATTGAGTTAGGTTAGATTTTTGGTTCGTTAAATATCGTGTATGATATGTTGGCTGCATCCCGTGATTCCATAGTGTAAATCGCTTCGCGTTTGTTGGCGCATGCGCATGGTGTATGATTGGAACTTAGAAAAATGTTTCGTATCACATGTTGTAAAGAATCCCCCAATATTTTTTAAATGAAGGTGGTCCCGCGCTCCTGTTATTCCTCTTACGGAAGGAAACATCAACGCTGCCGCTATCACAGTGAGACAAGATCGACGAATAACCTTAAGATTACGTTCTGAAATCTTGAAAATATCACTGGGTTTCACTCACACATTGATGATAGAAAACAAGCTGGAAACTATCCACGGAAATGCAAAGCAAGTATCACAAATGTTATTGCTGAATATCTTGCAAATATCAAAGTGACGCGCGTCCCTTACCCTCCCTACAGACCGAATTTAACCCCTATTGGTTACAGAACCTCACTAATTTTGAAAACTTAGAGATACACTATGTAGAAGCAGGATGGTGTGGCGGAGTGGAATTGATGAGCCTCTCTAAAAGACATACATTTGTGCGCATCTATATTTATTTCACTCTGTATGCTGCATCTGTATGTGTAGATGTCCTCGCAATACTGCAGAAGAGAAGAAAATTAATAATGTTAATAAAAAATCTCTCCTCCTTCGGCTTTCCCCCACTTATAGGTTTGCCGTCTTCAGTTTCCATTTATCTCTATCATTCCAATCTCCCTCTTCCAAATTCCTATCATCCATTATTGTTCTGACGTAGGTTTTCCATTTGCATATAGGTCTGCCACGATTATTTCTTCTAGGGGGTGACCATTGGTATATATTTTTTGGCCATCTTTCATTTCCCATTCTTTGTACATGGCCATACCATTTAAACATTTGATTTTCAATCCTCTTAACAACAGATGTGGTGACATTCATTTCTCTCTAAAATAATTCATTTCTTATTTTATCCTGTCTTGTTTTTTGGAGGCTTCTTCTAAGATAATCATATTCAACTGTTCTAATTTTATTCTTTTGTAATTCCGTCAAAGACCAAGTTTTACTTCCATATGACAAAATATTCTGTATTATGCTCTTATAAATTTTTATTTTAGTTTCATTTGTAATATTGTTGTTCCAAATTACTCCATGTAATGTCTTAGTTGCATTTTCTGCCATTGCAATTTTAGTCTGTACATCTCTCTCATAGGTACCTAAACTTGTAATTATTGACCCAAGATATTTAAAAAAATACATTTTTTATTTTCCCTGTTTCAAGTATGAGGTCATCCACATCCTTTCCCAAACACATATATTCTGTTTTCTGTAAATTTATATTCAGTCCCCATTTTTTATATTATTCCATTAGTTTATTTATCATTAATAAAAAATAATACAATAAAACGTGTGACTACATAAACAGGTATAGAAATTACAGTTTCTCATATCATCTTAAATATTATTAATGTAATGAGAGTGCTGCCAGACTAATGGCCTTCTGATGAAAAAATATTTTATTTTCTTTCATTTCTGTAGGATATGTGAGTCAATTTATATTTTGGTTTTTACTTTTATGAAAATGAGGGAGGCTCTTAAGCATGATGCGCTTTCATAGTCAGTAAATATGTTATATGTACGTGAGGAGTTCGTTTTTTTTGCACCACCCTATACCTTGGATGTGATAGCTCGGAGCGTACAGT
This sequence comes from Diploptera punctata, assembly GCA_030220185.1. Classification (NCBI taxonomy): domain Eukaryota; kingdom Metazoa; phylum Arthropoda; class Insecta; order Blattodea; family Blaberidae; genus Diploptera; species Diploptera punctata. The sequence continues at coordinate 1,116,011 of JASPKZ010002688.1, read as the reverse complement.
TATGCATAAAGCTATAAAAGCAAAACATAATTTATACAGCGCAGGGATTTAATTCACCTCAGGGACATCTTAAACTGGATATATGCGCATATAGCGGCCTAATCCTGTGTTAGAAATTAATCTAAAGTCAATGTGTGAACAAAGAGCATTGCTTACGTCAGACTTGTTTAAATTAGTAACAGTTCCAAGCATGTGAAACTCCAAGACCAAGAAATCAAACTAGTTCCTTTGTGCGAATATAATAATAATAATAATAATAATAATAATAATAATAATAATAATAATAATAATAATAATAATAATAATAATAATAACAATAATGATAGGCGTAACATATTTAAACATGCAATGTTAAGGCCATAAGCACTTTTTTTCCACTCAACACTAGTGAAAAGTATTATTTACAGACAAAATTACATAAGACCACAACATAGAATAAGTAATTGTAAATAAGTATTTATACAAATCATCATCATCATCATCATCATGAATGGATCCGTTTTAGGCCATGTGGTCTGTGATGGTCTTGATCTTTCCACCGATGTTTTGGTCTTCCTTGGTCCAAACGTTCAGTTGGAGTATTATCGCTTCACTATGATAGTTGTCCAGCGGCTCACTTTGTTTCCCCGCAGCTGTTATACAATGCGATCAGTACAGCATTGGACAGCAGACGCGAGGATTTCACTATACACTGCTGACGTACTCGCGGCGGGGAACGGACAGCGTAGGATTGCGGTGATACACCCACACACATTTTCGTAACTATTTTATAAAATGTCGTACTTACCAACTTTATTGAAGCAGGTGCTGTAACTGTTCACCTTCGTTGTCCATACATTTTTGACACCTCTTTATAAAATTTGTTGTACCGATTATGGACCGTTGAGCTGACATAATTTTTACACCCGGGAATCGTGTTTCAAAAAGTCTTCGTACTTGGCTGGCAGACTGAGTTAAATACTGATCATAAATAAATACACGTTGTTCAGTAGAACAATGATTAGCCATTATACAGTTTAATCTTTACACTTACACACACGTCATTCAGTTTACACTTATACACGCCTGTTTTATAAGATACAAATTTTAAAATTGAAATAACTTATACACACGCCATTCAGTACACAAGGAAAAGCGAGTGAGCACCTTATCCACTCGAAGCATACAATATGACTGCGATCATGAATACGTGGGATGTGCTTGTATAGGCCTACTGCTGAGTCTGCGCACATTTCAAGTTCCGTGTCTGCATGTGTAAGCCTTCGTCACCGCACAGCACAAACCTCGCGTCTGCTGTTCAATGCTATACTGATCGCACTGTATATAATTAAATACAAAGATACCGACTACCGCCACTATAATAATTCCGCATGTTAATCTTTGTCAAGCATAGTCGCGTGACACCCGCTTTTATACAAACGGACAACCATCATTGTGAGGTGATAATACATTGGAAATCTCAATTTTAGAAGTATATTTCTTTCCATTATTCTTGTATGATTTTTCCATTCTTATTGTTATCTTTCTATATCTTAATTTAAACTTTGTACTCCAAGTTTTTCTCTGATAACAGAGTTCCTTTGGTTATCCATAATAATAAAGATAAAAATAAACTAAAAACAGGGGCAAAATAATAAGAAATATAATTAGAAGTTAATGGAAATGTTTGTTCCTTTCTAAATAATTTAAAGTGATTGTAAGAATATACACATTAAATTGAAATTATAATGAATCAAGTGGATATTATTAAAGAAACGAATGATCAGAAACCACGAATTAATCTGCTGAGAGACGATTACAAAAGAGAGATACATTTATTTCAAAATAATGTACTGTACAAATATTTTAATAATCATATTAACAAAAACGTTATTCCAATAACGTGAAAAATCAAACAAAAGGTATTGGACGGCCACGCAGGAGATGAAAATACAAATTTAGCTTCAGAACAGGTCTGGCCTTCTAATCAACGAAGGACAGAAGAAGGAAAAGTAGAAAAAGAGGCACGTCTTAAACTTTTTAATAAGAAATAAAAATATTTCATTTACTTCTGAAAATGTTGTACAAAATAATATTCTCGTGAATGAGAGTTTACCAAATTCAGTATTTTCAGCTAAAAAAATACGAACTACGTAGAATGTCAGGTCATTCACTCCGCAGTAAAAACATGCTTTCCCCTCTACTTTTGTAGTTATGAACAAAGATAACGCGCCAAGCGTAACTAAAGAGAAAATTTCGAATTAACGAAAATATCTTTACTTTCAAAATGTACTAGTGGTCACCCAGCGGCCAAAATTCGACCACATTTCATTAAATTTCTAAGTTCGTCACAAATACGACATTAATGCATTAATGTTCGATTTATTTTAAAAATACGAACGATATAGGAAATATGTGGTATAGATTGGCTAAGCCATATTTTAAAAAAAATTACGCGTCATTTGACATTTGTATACTATTTATACTATTTAAGCATTTTGCCTATTATTATGTGTACGGGAATATATATCCCTTATTCTTTCTCTCTCACTCCGACCCGTTATGTTCTATGTCGAGGCATAATGGAAGTAGGTGCGAATATGTAAATATAATTATATATATATATATATATATATATATATATATATATATATATATAATGAAATTACTGAAACCAAGATTAGACTGGGTTTAATATAAATTAAATAATAAAATGCACTCACTTTTTTAAACCACCAATAATTTATACGCGAGAGTAAGTCAATTCACATTGCTGCTGGATAATTTTCTTTTTTACAATAATTTACTTTCAGTATGAACGTAAACATATGAATGAGTACACAAATTAATGAGTAATACACATAAATTCCTTAGAGACAATATATTTTATTTAGTTTAATTAAATTTATTTGTAACACGTATTTATACATACATTTTATTTTTCTGCACTCCTTCTCTGTATGAACTTTAAATTATGCCAAATTACAGACTCCTCCGTGCGCGCTATTTGCTTAAAAAGGGGTACAAAATTTGTCCTTCGCATATTAATATATATATATATATATATATGTAAATTTGTATCAACTTAATACGATATTTGTAGCGTTGAAATATGTTCAAAACTCAGTTTTCAATATGTTAGCTTTAGTTTAAAACTCAACGGAAAATATTCTTCGTAGATTTAGCAAAGACGCCTTCATATTGCAAGACCTGCGTGAAATATGAGAATGTATTTTTAGCTCTTTCACCTTCTTCAAAGAATGTAAACTGAGGAATGTAAAATTATATAATCTCATTTCTCCTCTCTTCTTCAAAATAACATTTTAAACAGTACAATCCACAAAGTCGTAGTGGTGAAACGCAAATCTCTCATTTAAATTAAATTTGCTTTTACTGAAATTGCACATGAAACATTTTTCACGCATTATCTTCGAATGTAATTTTTAATCAGTTTTCTCGTGTTATTATTTCTATTGCATTTATATATACTTTAATATCTAAACTTCTTCATGCAATGCAAATAATAAATAAAATTTAAAATAATGAATACAATTTAAATAATAAATAAATAACCTTAACTCGTGCCCAACTCTGGGTCGGATCGAGGGATGAGCCCCTATATATAGAGGTCTGTGAATGACAAGGGTGCCGGCCGACCACCCCTGACGCACAGGGACAGTAGAATGAAATTAAACTAAATTGATTAGATGAGTATGGAGAAATGGTGGCAGGAGAAAACAGGAGAAACCCCGAGAAAAACCTGCCCAAACTCCATTTCGTTCACCACGAAACCCACATGGGGTGACCGGGACTCGATCTCGGGACTCCAGCGATGAGAGGCGGGCGTCTAACCGCTTACGCCACGGAGCCGCTCTTCCAAAATTCAATATTAAAGCATACCGCTTTTATATTATTTAGTTGAATCCAGTAGATTGCGCATTTCATATTGCGTTTGTAAAAATGTTACATGTAAATTCTCCGATATAACATGATATAATTTAAATGTAATTATGGAGGAACGTTTTTGACGAATTAATGCTTCATAATAAGTAGGGCTGAAAAAGCATGGGTTACAGACTAGGCTGCATCGTACTTGGACCGCTGTGTTTACAATCCGCACGTTGACACGCGCTACTCGGGACAGACTTCTAGTATAGTCCGCGTTGTATGAGGATGACTCATCTTTGCACAATTTTTGTTTCGGCATTCTGATACAACCACACGTCACGTAAACAGGTCTATTACTGAGGAGAGTCGAATAAACACGCTCTCCGCTCCGATCACGCAGTGGTGACGCTTGACAAAGACATGCATTTTGTAAACAATGTGTAGAAATTAGTTACTACCCTGATACCGATACTTTTTTTCAACTCTTGTGATAAGTTATGAAGAAAAAAGTCTTTATAACTGAAAGAAACCACGATAAAATCAGTTAGTTTTATCGGCGCCGGGGTTTGAACTTGACACCTCCCGAGTTCGAGTATCAGTCGCTATTATCTGAGTCAATTGTTTCGGCAATTAGTATAAGAATAACGCTTATATTTAAATCAAGTTGCCATTTTATCATACAGGCTAAAATAAAAATCATGTATAAACTAAGCGAATTCCCAGTAAGTCGAAATTATGGTCCGATTTTACTAGTTTACGGAATATCTTCTTCTTTTTCACTTCACGGGCTAGGCAAATTGCTTGTTCCGCCTAACAGCTGTTCTGTCCATCTTTTCACTGGCCTTCCTACATTCCTTGAACTTCTTGACTTTTAGTTAAATGCTGCTTTTGGTAATCTTGTTACATTCATTCTTTCTACATGTCTAAACCATTTTTCTCTATATTCTTTGATTTTATCATTCAATGGATATATAACTCTGTTCTTATATCTTCATTCTTTATCCGATCCATTCTTGAGCCTTTTGTTCTTCTAAGAAAGTTCATTTCTACGCTTTGTATTCTACTTTGTAATTTTTAATCATTATCTAGGTTTCACTCCCATAAAGTAATGCAGAAACTGCCAATGTTTTATATAAGTTCAATCTAGTATCTCTTCTTGTTTTGTTCTTTAAAGTTCTATTTATAGTTTCACATAGCATTTAAAATCTTGACAGTTTCATATTTACGCCTCTTTCAGTTTTTGTGTTTATAGTAAAATTACACTCCAAATAATTAAAATTTGTTAATTGTTCCAGAGGTTTGTTTTCTATTATGATTTCTGATCTTATTTTTTTATATATCTTGTACATATTATATATTTAATTCGTTAAATTTAGAGTAAATCAAAATACATTATAAATATTAATTGTATTGTATTCATAACTTGTAATCGTTTTATATATATATATATATATATATATATATATATATATATTGTAATTTAGATTTAAGACTTTTCTTTTGTATTTTTTTTTAAACCTGGTTGAGTGGTAGACAAGGCCTTAAGGCCTTAACTCTGCCAGGTAAAATAAAGCTATTATTATTATTATTATTATTATTATTATTATTATTATTATTATTATTATTATTATTATGATTATTATGATTATTATTATTATTATTATTATTATTATTATTATTATTATTATCAGTATCGGGATGTTAGTACTGTTAATATTCATATTAAAATTCCGTTGATATAAACAGTCACAAAGTAAAATGTTAAAATAAATACCTGGCAGATGCCGTCGTTTAATTATTTAAAAACTTTTAAGAACGGTAGAGCTTTCTTAAACCGGCTTCCACCATCAGCAGAACTTTTGTTATTTTGCGACGCTTTTGACATCAGCGGCCTTCCAGAGCCGTTAGTAGCGCAGGTCCTTCTGCTGCCGGAAGCTGGATTCCGAAATACCTATAGTATTTAAAAGTTTTTAAAGATTAACCTCGTTGAGGACGACTGCATCTTACAGGTATTTATTTTAATATCTTACTTTGTTACGAAATATCATCTTCATCTTCATGGTAGGCTCTCGGCCTGCTCCGCTCTCAGAATTCATCTTCCCATCATCTTATAGGACGTCCCACATCTCTATAGCCTTGAGGCTGATACATCAGTGCTTGCTTTGTTAGCCTAGAAGAAGAGTCCACTCTTAAAATATGTTCATGCCAATTTAGTTTATAGCTTTGTATTTTTTCATTTAGATTAAACAGTTGTATTGTTTCATTAGGAATATGGTCTTTTAGAGTATATCCTGCAACGTATCTGAGGAATTTCATATCTGACGTTTCTAGTAATCTACTGCCTGATCTATTCATGGCCCAATTCTCTGATCCATATGTCACAATGGGAACTGCCAATACTTAAAAAAACTTAAGCATTGTTTCTTTTGTTGTTTTTGTATGTAGTGTTATTTTAATAGTCCCACACATACTTTGAAATTTATATATTTTTTTCATTTATATTATTTTCCCAATTTAAGATATGTGACATTCTAAATATTTAAAACTCTGTACTTGTTGGATAATTTCATCGTTCAAAACTATTTTCGATCGAACTGCGTATTTTCCCCGAAAGGCCATTGTTTTTGTCCTCTTCATTGAAATCTTGAGATCATATTTCTCCATGATTTTATTGAGCAGTAGTGTGCTTTTTTGTAATTGATTTTCTCATTCTGCATATATGACCTAATCGTCAGAAGCATAATTGTGTCTACAATGGTAGTTCCTAGTTTTAAATGTTTACTCAGTTGTGTTTGTCATTCTATGACAGCTTCGTCCAAATATATATTAAATGAAGTCGGCGAGAGAGGACAGCCATGTCTTACTTATAATTTTTTTTTTTAATATTTTGAAATTAGTGGAATTGCCGTTGTCTATAGCAATTGCTGTACATTTGTACATTGTTTTAATCATATTTATCAAATGTTTTGGATATATTTTTCCCGTCATTACTGTTACGGAATATATATAATTTATTTCGTTATTCAAATCTACTTACCCGACCTTACTTTTCTTAATGATTGATATATGACGAGTTTGATTCCAAAAACGCAGTCGCTAGAGAGTTAACAGACACACATCACACCATATACAACACACAACACATGCACACAGACAGACAAAGACACACACACACACGTATGGTATGATAAAAATAAATGCCTGGACGGGATTCGAACCCGTAACTCTGAGTCTGTACCTCAGCGTATTATCCGTTACACCACCAGGCGAATCCAATTCAAACACTTATTTTTCTTATATATGTATTATATTCTGAGGTACAGACTCAGAGTTCCGGGTTCGAATCCCGTCCAGGCATTTTTTTTCTTATCATACCATATTAAGCTTGCATTGCACAATGTTAAACATTTAATTATAACATCTATAAAGCGTCACTGCTATAAAGTAAAAAAATATATATTATCTTTAATTCGCTTACTTGTTATAGTCAGCTACTAGATGGCAGTGAAGACCGAGTTCTCGCGACATCTAGTAATAATGGAGAATGTAATACATATATAAGAAAAATAAGTGTTTGAATTGGATTCGCCTGGTGGTGTAACGGATAACACGCTGTGGTACAGACTCAGAGTTCCGGGTTCGAATCCCGTCCAGGCATTTATTTTTCTTATCATACCATATTAAGCTTGCATTGCTCAATGTTAAACATTTAATCATAACATCTATAAAGCGTCACTGCTATACAGTAAAAATATATATATATATATATATATATATTATCTTTAATTTGCTTATTTGTTATAGTCAGCTACTAGATGGCAGTGAAGACCGAGTTCTCGCGACATCTAGTAATAATGAAGAATATAATACATATATAAGAAAAATAAGTGTTTGAATTGGATTCGCCTGGTGGTGTAACGGATAACACGCTGAGGTACAGACTCAGGGTTCCGGGTTCGAATCCCGTCCAGGCATTTATTTTTCTTATCATACCATATTAAGCTTGCATTGCTCAATGTTAAACATTTAATTATAATATATATATATAAATATATATATATATATATATATATATATATATATATATTCTTTGGTCGTTTTCGGTGTCTACTAAGTAGGATCGATGAAGATTAGTAAAAATAATTTAAAAAAACATTTTCTTGGGTACGACAATAGTTTGGTTCCTTCTGAATCCGATCATATCAGGCCATTAGTTGTATTAAGAACTGACAATTGGCAAGAAAACTTTTTTATTAATGGCCTTCTCATATTAGAATTACGGAAGAAGCTAGTGCAGTATTTTGTGTGGAGTGTAGCATTGTATGGTGCAGAGACTTGGACGTTACGACGGAAAGAGGAAAAGCTACTGGAAGTTTTTGAGATGTGGATATGGAGAAGGGTGGAACGTATAAAATGGACAGACAAAATTAAAAATAAAGATGTGCTAGACAGAGTGGGCGAAGGAAGAACAATGCTGGAACTCATAAAAAAGAGGAAAAGAAATTGGATTGGCCACTGGCTAAGAAGAAACTGCCTGCTGACGGATGCCCTAGAAGGAATGATCAATGGATAGAAAGTTAGAGGCAGAAAAATATATCAGATGATAAACCATTCTAAAATAAATGGTTTGTATGCAGATACAAAAAGGAAAGTTGAGTTAAGGAAAGAGTGGAGAATGTTGAGTTTGCAGAAAAAGACCTGCTCTTGGGGAGAACTCTATGATTGAATGTTATATTAGAACGAGAATTTCATGAAACGACGAAGTAATTGGAATTAATTAATAGCTGAATAATAGAAGCCTCTTTACGACCAAAACTATTTCCACGAACGGTGTAAATTGCCTTGCCTGTCGAAAAGATGGAAACCATTGTTTGGAAATCGGATGTCACCAGTCGCATGGAAATCTGACAAAAGAGGATCACTACCGTCATCTATCTGATATGTTTGCAACGTCCTCTGATTTATCCCTGTTGGAACACTAAACACGGTTTCATTTTAACATACTGAAAACAAACTATTCCTCTTACCGAAAGAGTTGGCTCAAGTGGTAACGTTTGAGACTCGTATTCGAGAGATGCCGGGTTCAAATACTGTGCCAACTAACCTGATTGAGATTTGTGAACTGATATTTAAGGGGAAAACAGATATGTGAGATAAATGGGGAATAAAAGAGGGACATGGAAAATTCTAGAAAAAATCAGAAGGGAAAACGTCCAGTAGGCAGGCCAAGAATGAGGTAAGAAAATGACAGTTATGGTTTTGAGGGAGGTTAATCATACAGGAAATGGTTGAATAGCAGTGGTTCAAGTTAGGGATCATGTACGTAGAACTTGTGTTCTTATGCTGGTCAGAAAAAGAACATACTACCACCTTAAACAAAGAACAGTTTTTAATGATGTTGTGAAATGACAATAAAAATTTGAAATGACTCATTGTGTGCAATCTCTTGCCTTGAAGAAGGAGATGGAAAAAATCAGCAAGCCCCGGGATTTGAACTCACGGTCATCTAATATATAAAAAGAATGTTTGTTTGTTTGTTTGTTTGTTCGTACTTTATGCGCGGCCATACCGTTGATCTGATTGTGATGGGGCTTTTTACAAAATGTTCAGGAGATTCCCGGGATGAACGTAGGCTATAAGGGAGTTGTGATACTCAACTCCTACATCCTTAAAAATCACCCTTTGTAGTGGAAAACGTGAAAAAATTAGCTCTTTGGACGCTTAAATGGCTTACGCTGCCTAAACCATAACAAGTACACAAAATTAATGTACACAGAATTGAATATCTCAAAAATCTCTATAGAAAAGTCCGCGACAGTATATGTTTATCTCTTACGGTTAACTCACAATAACCATATTTGTTTTTCATTGATGCCAAGAAGATCGAGACAAGTACGTAGATTCCTGTGCAAGCATAGCAGCATATGGCGGGCATCTTTTACGAATAACTCACAACAACGAATTTTGTCTCTTAGCTCATTTATGCCAAGAGGATCAAGATAAGTATATTCCCGGGCAACACCGGGTAATCAGCACGGGAAATCTTAAAATAACTACGCTATACATTTATAATTCTTTTTGATTTTAGATATTCAACTAATCATAAGAAGTACATTAATTTTTGTCTTTCAGCTCATTTGTGCCAAGAAGATCGGGATGAGTAGATTCCCGCACAATGCCGGGTAAACAGCATGGGGTATCTAAAAATAATTACGATATAAATTTTTCTTCTCACTTATTTACTAAACATAAAACACATTAATTTTCGTATTTCAGCTCATTTATGTCAAGAAGATCGGGATAAGTAGATTCCCGGGCAACGCCGGGTAATCAGCACAAGTTATAAAAAAATATACATTTATAATTATTTTCCCTTTTACTTATGTAACTAGTCCACCGCTGTGGTCTCGAGGTAACGTGCTGCCTTGTCACACAGCGGGCCCGGGTTCGATCCCCGGCCGGGACAGTTTTTCTGGGTGAGGTTTTTATCGGAGTTTTTCCTCACCTGTAAGACAAATGTCAGGAAAACTTTAAGGCCTAAACGGTCCCCGAAATCATATGGCCATCGCAATCGTCATCATTCATATTCATTTTGGATTAAGCTTAGGATTAGGGACTCTCCTGGCGCATCACTATCATCATCATCATCATCATCATCATCATAATCACCCATCATATCATCGGGGCAACGTAATCCCGCCTTCCAGGCGCCCCAACCTCAGAAGTGGGTTACAATTACGCCATTGCCAGGAGAGAAACCAGAAATGACTAAATTGACAAAAAGTGGGGGCATTAAAAAAAACTTAACTAAACATAAAAGCACATTCACTTCCATTCATTTAGGCTAGCAGCGCACGCCGGGTATCAATAAAAAATGTTCTACTTTCACAAAATGCATAATTTCAAATTGGTTTTCCAGTGTTCTCGAGAAACAAGTTTGTATTACCGACAATAAATCCAAAACAACTAGAAAACTCTTTAAGTGTAAACTTAACCTAACTAGAAAATTAAATAATGATCGTCAATTCGATTTTTATTGTTGGTTGGGTCGTTTGAAATAAGTTTATTGCAGTCATCTGAACAGTTCGATTCTATTCCATACCGTTATCTATGCTCCCAGTAATACCTCACTATCTCTTGTCATTTGATTAAGCATATAAAGATCACTACTTCACATAAAACGCCTCCATTATGCATTACATTTACTGCGGTTTTAAACCTAAAGAGACGATAGAATTACTATTGTGTTTTATACCCTTTGAAATGAGTGTACAAATCCGTTCAAATAACATACAGATGACCGTTTTGTTAAGCATTTGATTTGAAGGTGCTTTATGTTACCTACTTCATTTAAACTAAGATTTGTAATTCAGTTGAACATAATGTCTAGAGGATTTTATTTAGTTCATCCCTCTAGTTCTTCTAAAATATATATACAACCTCGATCAAGTTAACCTACTTGTACATAAAAATGAACTCTAACATTCTGACCATGTAATTAACTAACTCACAGACAAAATCGAATCCGTAGGTTCATGGCCGCGTAGATATAAGCTCTCTATACACCCCTATCCAAAGCTAATGTTTTCCCAATAATCTGCTATATAATCTACTGCCCTCAAATAATGGTTAATGTTATTCTCCGACCACATTCAAAGTCTTCCAACTAGGCATTTTCCCTCTGGTCTTCCTACAAGAAGGTTCCATGCTCCTCTTCCATTTCGAATTCCGCGTCCTGCCTATCGCAGTTTAAGAGACTTAACTTTTCTTATTATATCTGGTTTCCTATAAACTTCATGTTGCTCACAATTATGAAGGTTTCTCCATTCACCTGTATTCTGTTCATCTACGTATTTTTCTTTTGTCTGATGCCACCAGGTTATCTTTTATGACATCTGGTTTTCTCCCCTGGCATTGTCGTAATTAATGATACACTTAGTTTTATTAACTTGCGGCTAATAGAACATTACAAAACTGGTTAATAAAATTGCTTGTTTGCGAGTTGTACATTCAGTATTCTCTATGTTTAGGAGGATAAAAACGCAATAAATTGAAAAATCATTACTATAATATTCCTCAATTCTAAAATAGTATTATACAGTGACAGTTTTGATATGTGCCATGTTCATTTCCCGAAGAATACAGTAATATTTCATAAGAAGACGTGAATTATTTAATAACAAACTAACTTATACACCTCACTGATAGTAAGTATTCTTTTAACAATTAATAAATCTAATTATCTATGAAAATAATATTAAGATTAACAAATATTTTCTTTTGTTTTAAATATTGTACAAACATAAAATTACTTTTCTATATCTCATTATTTTTCTTTGTTTTTTATAAACATTGAACAGGGACAATTTAATGTCTTGCTTGTATACACTTTATTATTAGTTTTAGTCTTAATTTTAACTAACATTAACTGGTTGCTTTATAGATCGTAATATAATAGATATCTTTTTGATCAAATTTTTATTTAATATTAGAGTTAATTGTGATTGTTATATTCTGATGTAATATATGTTTGTCCTGGTGAATGGAAGAGAAGGCCACATGGCCTTAACTCTATCAGGCTAAATAAATATAATCTAATCTAATCTAATCTAATGTTTAGGTTCTAAAAATTGAAATTAATTCTCTCCAACATAGTGTATTTTTTAGGCTTTTATAGGTTTCTAAAATATATATTTAGGACTTTACATATTTTTTGGGAAAAATTAAATCATGCAACATACGCGCTAGTGTTATGTCGTGTCTTTACTGACACGATACTGATCATATGTAAATATGTTTGACTCTTTAATATCTTATATATATATATATATATATATATATATATATAAATTAATGTTTGTTTGTATATCTGTTTGTTTGTTCGTACTTTATGCGCGGCCATACCGTTGATCCGATTGTGATGGGTTTTTTTGCAAAATGTTCAGGAGATTCCCGGGATGAACATAGGCTATAAGAGAGTTGTGATACTCAACTCCTACACCCTTAAAAACGCCCTTTGTAGTGAAAAACGTGAAAAAAGTAGCTCTTTGGGAGCTTAAATGGCCTACGCTGCCTAAACCATAAGAAATACACAAAATTAATGTACACAGAATTGAATATCTCAAAAAGCTCTATAAAAAAGTCCGCGGCAGCATATGTTTATCTCTTACGGATAACTCACAAAAACCATTTTTTTGTCTTTCATTGATACCAATAGTCTCGCGCCGTAGCCGAGTGGTTAAGGCAAGAAGTCTTGGCGCGGAACTACGGGACTTACGCTGGTTCGAGTCTCTACGGGGGAAGAAATTTTTCTCATGGAATGTTGGCCAGTATGGGACCGGTGCACAGTGGGTCAGAAATTAAATCTAGCTGGGGGAAAAAAAAAAAAAAACTGTTTTGACTCACTCTCATCAATTTATTTATTTATTTACTTTTTTTCCCCACTCTAATATAATTATTATATGACGGTTCTTAACTTATCTGCAAAGGATGGTACAATTCTAATGTTCATGACTGTGTGACGTCATCATTCACACTTCTTGAGCCACAACAGAAGGCTGTAAGAGGTTTTCTTACTTACTTACTTTTGAGGGCCTCTCCACTTTTCAGCGGTTACCCTGTATTCCCATTCGCCATTCTTGCCGATCACTCCATTCATCCTCCTCCAGACCTCGGTCGTTCATCAATCTATGGATTTCTCCTCTCCAAGTTGTTCTTGGCCTGCCCCGTTTCCTTCTACCAGAAGGTGACCATTCCAAAAGATTTTTGGGCCACCTATCATCCACCATTCTCTTGACATGGCCATACCACTCAAGAGCTCGTCTTTCGATCCTTTCCACCACTGTCTCCTCCATATCCGTCATCTGCCTCACTTCTTCATTTCTTCTTCTTTCCAACCTGGACACCCTGGCACTGCGTCTTATTCCATCCATCTCCACTGCCAAGATCTTATTTTTTTGTCCCTCTACCAAAGTCCATCCCTCAGCACCATAAGTCATTATGCTTTCCACAACAGACTTCAAAATCCTCTTCTTCGTGTGGTTTGACATGGTCCTACTCCACAGTACTCCATTCAACATTTTTACTCCATTCAACATTTTTATGGCTCTTCGTGCTTGTACTAACCTGCTATCTACTTCAGCTTTACAACTCCCTGATTCATCAATAAGTGATCCCAAATATTTAAATCTTTTAACAGCTCTAATAATTCCTTGGGATAGGGATATATCTCGTCCACTTCCTCCTACTACAAGATATTCAGTTTTTTCCATGTTTACTCTTAATCCTCCTATTTCAAAAGCATTTAGAAGTTTTCTCATCATGTATTTCACATCCTCACGACTCTGAGCTATCAACACTTGATCGTCTGCAAATAATAAGGAATGTATTGTGCCACCTAGGACTGGTACTCCCATGCCTCCACAATATCGATTCCACTGCTCCAATATATGCTGGATGTATATTTTGAACAGAGTAGGGGCCATACTACAGCCCTGTCGCAGGCCTTTAGTAGTTCTGAATGGAGAGGATATCATCTTACCCACTTTAACCAAAGCCTGACACTGCTGGTACAACCGTCGGACAAGTGAAATCGTTGGTAAATCGATACCAACATCTACCATTACATCCCAAAGTTGGTTGATTGGCACTGAGTCATAGGCTTTTTCTAAATCAACAAATAAGAGGTTTTCTTGCGAACTTATTTAATAATATCTAATTATGTCCTAATTGCTGAATTTTATGGTAAAAAAGTAACATATTTTTATCGTCCGCCCATGACATAAGAATTGAACGTTCGGGCAGGACAACGTCTGCCGGGTACGCTAGTAAACTATAAATGACTCATACAAGTGATTCTGCACAAAGAAATATTTTGATAGATAATCAGAAGCAAACCCTCTTCACGTTTCCAGTGAAATGGTATTGAATACAGAAAAAAATGCTACGTGTCACATGAAGTGCAAAATACATTTTATGTCGACCTTTCTTCCAGTGCAGAAATAGTATATTACGATGCGAGGTTGGGAAGTGGTTTTTACAGAATCGAGGAAAATGTTTAAAAACCGAGCGATAGCGAGGTTTTTAATTTCCGAGATTCTGTAAAATACTTCACAAACGTGCGTTGTACACTATTTTTTGCGCGATGGTGTTTTCAAAATAATAAATAATAGTAAAATAATAACACTTTTGTTGGAAATATTTGCGTTCATTATAAATAATTGGCTAACGTTAACAGTGCAGGCAATGTTTATTAGTTGAAACAATAGGAGGCTGTGAGACCAATTTAGTGATAAAATGGCAACAACTACGTATTTATTGTTTTATATTGTTTCAAATAAAGTTCAGTTCATTTAATATGCAGTGATTTGTTTCGTATAATATATATTAACACTACCTTTTGGATATGTTTTGTATATACACTGTATATAGTATACATATAGGGCAGTGGTTTTATTTCCCACACGCGTGTTTGTAGTACGTAATATTACAGTATAGCTATTTTTATTACAGTATAGTTATTTAGGTTGGCAGCCCCGAAATGTAGGAAGTTGAACTTTCAATCATGGTCGCCATTGCTGTAAGTAGGCCAACAACAAAATGCACTATCGCGCAAAAATAAACATTTTGCCTACTCTATTAAGCAATATTAGTGACTGGAAGGTTCAATGGATAAATTGAAATTAGGCGTACATTCGTTGGTATGTAGGACCTAAAATAAAACTGAATTTAGAATTTTGAGAACGTTGGGCATAATGACGACGACGATGACACAACCCTCTCTGAAATGGATTACGTCTGCGTGCTTTGACCTTTGAACTGCGTGGGTCGCAGAGTAAATGTAATGTTTACTTTGTACACACCGCTTTGATTGCAGGTGCGCGCGATAATGCGTCATCTGTCATCATGACAGTGTATACTAAGAACAGCCCAACGTTGATCCTAAATTATCTTTTTTAACGTTATTTGATTTGAGATATATTCAGGAATAAACCCTGTTCTTTCTTCTAGTAAAATGCTCTTGAATAAAAATAATTATGATCCATGTCAATTAGGTTGAAGTAATTAATGGCAACAAACTCCTCTGTAGCTACACGAAAATATGAGGAAGGCAGCTTTTTCTTTTTACTTTTATATTGATTTGATTTTTATATAAAATACCTACAATGGACGTGTTAAAAGCTATAGAAAAGATATACATTTTTATTTCTCTAGCTAATAAGTAATAACAAACAAAACTCCATGACACGACAGGCTAACCTCACATCCACATGTGTTAATCACCGAGGTAGAAGATCATCCAGCCACTGTAGTGGTGACATGTGGTCAGCATATCGGGTTATAGCTAGTTTTCTGAACCTGGAGCCGCTACTTATTGTAGCTACCCAAATTCCTCACGATGTTGGGTGGTCACAAGTCCCATACTGGCCGAAATTCCATGAGAAAATGTATTTCCCCATGGAGACTCTAACCAGCTCTAGTCCCGTAACTCTGCACCAACGCGTCTTACCTTAACCACTCGGCTACGGCTCGAGACTTTAGCTTATAACAACTATACAATATTCTAAACCGGAAGTAGAATTAACACTAAGTTTCAAGTATTTATTGAGATTATAAATCAAATGATGTGTGGCACTATAAGAAGAACCCTCCGAAAGACTCGAAGAGAAACTCAGCTCAGGTTTTATAAAATTATGGCTGTTCCTGTTCTTTTGTATGGAACTGAATCTTGGGTACTTACAAAAAAAGATATCTCACACATTCAAGCCACTGAAATGAAATTTGCAAGATCTGTAAAAGGATGTACACGCATGGATAGATTACACAATGAATCAATAAGAAATGAACTGGATATATTTTCAATAGTTGATAAACTAGAAGAGCACAAATACCAATGGAAAGAAAATTTAGACAGAATGGACAATATAAGATTACCCAAAAAGATCAACACCTACAAACCACATGGGAAAAGATCTTTGGGACGGCCAAGGAATGGACTTGAGACCGGAACAGGTCACATTGACCTAATCCTGGAAAGGAAGAAGAAGAAGATAAATCATATTCTAATGATTTTAAGCATTTAAATTTAATTTAATTATTTTTTTAGAGATTTGACCTGTCACACCTAGTATATTTATTTGTAGGCCTATCCAGTAGGATGTGTGTTACTAATAAGAACCGGCACGATGAGGATCAGAAACATGTTGGTATTACTCAGAGATCGTAGAGGACCACAAAAAAGTCACTATATTGAAAGCAAACGCCATTTTTCTCCAAGGGATTACTGGTAGAAAATAAATATCACATATTTGGATCCATCGATCCTAGAAACCGTACAAAATGATGGATTTCGTCTCGAAATAATAAAAGTTGATCATCGTCAATTTAAAAAATGGACACAAATTACCCAATACTTGGAATTCACAAAAAAAATTCTCACTATGCGATCCAAATTAATCCAAGACCATAAAGGTAAGCTAGACATCAAATTGAACATATAGCATCATATACGAACCAAGGATTATAATGACATAAGAATAACATATTAAAATGAACAACGAGGCAATACCACTACAATTACATCGACCTGATAATATAGAAATCACTGCACACTAGAGTGATTACAACAATAAATAGAACAAATAACAGAAAACCCGATATTAAACACATCACTGTGTGTTTATTTCTGTTGTGTTTCTCATGCTTATCTAAAGTTTACTAATTTCTAAATTTATATTTGCTCTAAACTCGACTTCATTATTATCCAGTGTAAGATATTAATTGGCGTTTCCCGTATAATGTATCATATTTATATTATTATTATTATTATTATTATTATTATTATTATTATTATTATTATTATTATTATCGTATCATTATTGTTATTACCCTATAAAATGTTGTTTGTACATGACATTTACATTGCTACATTTATTGTATGTTTAACTGTTTATAATTAGTATAGTGTATATCTATATTTGTCGAATATTTATTTGTATTTGTGCTGGTTGAGTGGAAGAGAGGGCCTTATGGCCTTAACTCTGCCAGAATAAATAAAGTATTATTATTATTATTATTATATTAATTTTATTTTAGTGGCATTATGAAACAGTGGATGTGATGAAATGGACCCTATCAATAACATTTCAACCCAGCATTTGCCTTGATAATTGAAAAAAAAATCATGTTGATTGGCACCATTGGATTGAATGGTACCATTCGCTTGAACCACTCATTAAGTGATAACATTATAAAGGTTTAAGGATTTATTTTATTGAAAAGTATAATGTGTTTTATATAGAGAACATTCGAAAACTATTTGGTAATATTAAATTAACATTCGTGAGATAGGGAACCCTGTCGAAAATCTCTAAGCTTCAAGAAACCTTGAATAATTAACAACAGGTAGGTAAGTAGGTAGGTAGTAATTTATTTAACGACGCTTTTTGGAGTCTCAGGCTATTAGCGTCGCAACTAAAGTATTGTCTTCTTACTACAGTAGCTTTAACTACAAACTGCGACTTCTCTGCGCGAAAATACGGCATTTCGGTTAGATTACTTCAACTGTGCCATGACAAATATTTATGTTAAGCCGCATATCCATTGGGAATACCATAGTGTAGGCCTATCTCTGGGTTAGATATTTCAACTAACAATTGAGAAACTGCAGGCTTTCACGGCCGGTAATCATGGTAGTAAAAGATTCCGGGCTATGTGGCCGTGGTCTACAACTGGCGTTTCTTCCAGACGCACTGCGCAGTCGAGTCTACGACAGGGAAACAACAGCTTGAAGCGCTCGCCACTGAAGATGCCCTCCGCAGTTGAGGGTGAAACGTCTGGAAACGCCAGTTATAGACCACGGCCACATAGCCCGGAATCTTTTACTACCAATTGAGAAACTTTTTGATTTCTGGAATGTTTGTTCCTGGAATGATAAATAACATTTTCTAAGCAACTCTATGGTCTTTGTTTGAACTCTATTTATTTGAATCCATACTCTCTCTGATTCGAACTATTGAACCCGCAGGTTCATGGCCGTGCGGACATAAACTCTCCATACATCCCTATCCTGAGCTAATGTTTTCGAATCATCCCCTGTATAATCTACTTCCCTCAAATCATAGTTAATATTATTCTCCCACCTCATTATTGGTCTACCAACTGGGCGTTTTTTCTCTAGTTTTCCTACAAGAAGCTTCCATGCACGTCTTTCATTCACCATTCCTGTCTATCGCAGTCTACGAGACTTAACCGTTCTTATTATATCTGGATTCTTATAAAGATTGTCTAGTTCACAGTTATGTACATTCACCTGTCTGTTCATCTCTCTTTGGTCCAAAATTGTCCTAAGAACTTTATTCTCAAACACTCATAATCTCCTTTCCTCCCTTAAAGTAAGAGTCCATGTTTCGCATCATATAATATAACTGGTAGAATAATAGTTTTATATATTTTCAGTTTAACGTTTTTTGAAAGGAGTTGGGACGTCAAGAGTCTCTGTAATGCATAATAACATGTATTTCCAGAATTGAGCTTATGTTTAATTTCTTTGTGCATCTCATTCCTATTTGTGATTATTGTTTCTAGGTATTTGAATTCAGCCACTTCCTCAAAATTTATCATTAGCTGTCCATTTCCATTATAGGCCTATAATGTACTTCTATGTGTGACCATATATTTAGTTTTATTGCTATTTACTTCCAGTCCCAATTTCTTAGTGTTACTCAATAGTGTGTGTGTGTGTGTGTGTTGGTCTTTAGTATTTCCTCACTATCGCCCAATAGTACTACATCATCAGAATAAACTAACAGCTTATTAATACCATAGAGTTGTAGGCCTTCTTCATCCTCTTAAGATTTGATGGCATGCTCTAGTACAAAATTAAACAGTAGAGGAGATAGTGCATCTCTTTGCTTCAACTCATTGTGGATTTAAAAAGTACACGGAAACTGTCTGCCTACATGTATCCTACTCGTTGTGCCATTTAGACACATTCGTATAAAAATATATATGTAGTCAATATGCCCATTTCACCAATTAATGTTTTAAAATGGTCAACAAGTTTCTACAGCCAAGCTGTCATTCTCAAGACCAGATATTGACTGTCAATATCTGGTCTTGAGAATGACAGCTTGGCTGTAGAAACTTGTTGACCATTTTAAAACATTAATTGGTGAAATGGGCATATTGACTACATATATATTTTAATATTATATCACCAAGAAGATCACTTGTGTATTAAATACATTCGTATAAGTCTAACTAACGTTTTAGGAATTTCGAACTCCAGCAGGATATTTATTTAAATCAATTCTTTACTCAATTTCATATGAATACAATATATAATTAGTCAGGTGATTTTTCAGATAAGTAGTGGCCTGTATTTTCTGGAATTTGCCTTACAGATAAGGAGAACTCTGAATTAGAAAATTCAATCCGACGGAGAATCAAACCTAAATACTCTAGATAAGAGATATTTATGCTATCCCTGGATCGTAACTGAATTCAAATAACTGAAAACAGTCTTTACATGAGTAAGCAGACAAAACAATCAAGCGAGTTGGCGTTAGATACTTGGGTTCTGGATATCTCATGTTCAAATTACGGTGCTGACTAACCTGTTTTCTCAGCAATAAAGGCAAATCCTGGATTGGAATTTCATTATCAGGGCTCATTTTATCATAATTACCATTCCATATTATCAGTAGGCTATAATTAAATTAATTAACAACTTTAAATAGCACATGCCAAGAACAACAATGAAAACATGTACCCTACTGGATAAGAACAGACATATACTAAACGCCAAACACAATGGTATCATACATGAAAGGCAGCGAATAGTATGCGGCTTGGATATATTACGGACATAACTACGTATATATTATATACCATACCGAAATCTAACAAAACCAAGACCTATGTAATAAAGTCAAAGACAAAAAATTGAATATTTTAGTAAAGAAGCCAGTTATTATTTCAGAAATTCCACGTAAAACTACGGTAGCAAAATTTACACTGCTTACAGAACATGACTATTTGGCCAAAAATTTATATAAAATATGAATCTACACTAATCCAAATTGTCCTCTATGCAACAAAGACGAAGAAATGAACGAAGAACACCTACAAACCTGTGAAGTATTACCTGTTGGATCCACCATGGAGAAATATTGGAGAGCAAGAACGCTAATGGCTTCGTTGCCAAGGCCCAGCATTTGAAAACAACAACAACATATACCATACCGAAGCAGTAATTTCAGACCTGTTAGCTTTGAATAGGCATTGCTTACCCTTAAAATCTGTTCATGAACTGATACTATAAATAGAAACCTTTCCATGCACAGAAAACATCTGTACATACCTTACATACCTCGTGTTGGTTATCTCTGGATCTATATATTCTATCTATATTATTCATACTGTCTGTTTTATAATCCATATATCATCTATTTATGCTGGTTCACTGCCGATTTCAAAAAAGTTGCCCATTAGAATTACTTTGACTTTTAATTTTTAAATCGGTACCATTTATCATCGTGAGAATGTATTTGGGGAGGTCGGAAATGCACAGAGATGAAACAAAGGTTTAGGAAACAAGTTACAGATTCAGAAACAACAACTAAAACAAGAAAGTAGAAAAAAATCTATCTAAAATAATTGCGAAGCCCAATGTTGAACCATAGCCTCTCCTTTGTTAGGAGTTACTAGACCAAGCTAATTTAGTTACCTTATTTGAACATAGATGTCATGAATGGCATGCGGTCAACGTACCGACTCAGTTAGACATCTAGCAGGCAATTAAGGTATTACTAGGATGTCGAGGTCGATAAATTTTGCTTACAGGCCTTTTTATTCAGACTTAAGGATCTTTTAAGAGTCTGAAAATTTCCATACTCGAGACCCATGGCTTAAAGTCTCTCCGGAGAACTAGCTTCTTGGATTTTTTCATCCTAAAAAATCCATCGACGCAGGCCGGATTTGAACCCGCGACCCTCGGAATCAGAGGCAAGGAACATAACCACTAGTCCACCGCGGCCGACAGGAAAAATATATCTTGCACACATTAAAATCTTATATAGGCCTATTTCTTTTATCTCAGATAGGACAGTTTTAAATTTTGAATGTCTGGAGGAATTAGTTATTGAGAGATAGGACAGGCATTATGATTCGCGATGTATTTAAAATAGGCTCCAAACAAAGATCTTGAACAGTAATAACTAGAAAACAAAGACCGTTTGAATTATATATATTTTTATATTTACATTTTATGTGCAATTTCCGAGCATTGATGGCATATTCATGCTATTTTAATAAGTAACAAAAATACACAATGGTACACCATCGTGCCTTGTGCGCACTTTATTAACAAATGTGCAATAAATAATTCATATAGTGTGTGTAAACAATACCAGGTGTGAAGACCAGTCGCACATCTGTCAGTACTGTGCGGTGCGTCTGCTAAGTAAGTACCTGTTTATCTTGTTTAAATAGCATTGCTAACTCTGACATTTTATCACATATGGAATCCGTTGATCACCGGGGTCTAGAGATTGTGGGTCCATATTCCGCAAAGGTCCGTAGATTTTTCTAACGTCTAAAAACTCTAATTACATAAGAATTATTAATACAGTTTGAGTAATAAAAATACAGTCACACTTCTGAATAACGGAAACCTATGGGGAAAATAAAAATGTCCGCTTTTAAGTAATGTCTGCTATACAGAAAAATAAATAAAAACAGTACAGTACAACATGCAGTAGTGTGGTGGAAATAAAATTACTAAACTAGTGAAAATTGTTCTTTATTTGAGTACAATACGATATTTAATATTAAAGTTATCACTTCTCACTGAATGACAAGTTGAATTTGAAGAGACAAATAAATGCTTAAATCGGGATTTTAACCAAATATCTTTGGTTCTGTACACCAGTGTACAGAATTTTGTCATTAAGTGAGAAGTGATACATTTAATATTAAATATACAATATCAGCTTTATTTGCTAGAAATGTAATGTGTTGATTTACATTCTAAAGTGTTCTTATTTAAGAGACCGCTAGATGGAGTTAGTGGAACAAAAGTTCACTGCTACCTGGCGCACGAGAATCATATTAGTATAAGAGAAGAATGTATGTTTAAATCGTGCTGCCTAATAGCTTAAATCGTTGAAGCACTGGTGTACAGATCCAGAGATCTTGGGTTCAAATCCCGATTTAGACATATATTTTTCCCTTCAAATTTAATTTGAGTACAATAGCACTATTAAATCTATATGGTACAGTAATAATATGTAGGCCTGTCGTTGTATGATATTGTGGGTACAGTATGTCTATACACATTACTACTACTGTACTTTACAAATTTAGGCTAAATATCTCAATTCTGGAAGGATGACTTGAAATAATCCTATGTTCTTTTGTGGACAAGAGAGTAATTTATAATTGTCTTCTAAATATGTTTTTCAACCGCAGAAGTTAGACTGGGCCATTCTTCGTCATTTTTCATTAAAAAACAGTTTCAATGTTCTTACTTTTACATAAACACTGATGATTTCTACATTTCCATTCAGTGTTAATCGTTTGCGTTTTTGTAACATTTCAGCAAGATATAGCTTTATATTTTGAAGACACAAACAGTATTCACATTAACACGCTGCTCCCGAGACTCAAGTTAAAATATGTGCTATAATAACTAACTGGCACTATCGAACCCGTAGGTTCATTGCGCGGTCATAAGCTCCCCATACATCCCTATCCTGAGCTAATGTTTTCCAATCATTCCCTGTATAATCTACTTCCCTCAAATCATAGTTAATGCTATTCCCCCACCCCATTCTTGGTCTATCAACTGGGCGTTTTCTCTCTGGTTTTCCTACAAGAAGCTTCGAGACATGTCTTTCATTCCCCATTCGTGCCACATGTCCTGCCCATTGCAGTCTATGAGACTTAACTGTTCTTACATATATCTGGCTTCCTATAAAGACCATGTAGATCACTGTTATGTAGTCTTCTCCATTCAGCTGTCTGTTCGTCTCTCTTTGGTCCAAACATTTTCCTAGGAACTTTATTCTCAAATACTCGTAAACTCCTTTCCTCCCTTAAAGTAAGAGTCCATGTTTCGCATCCATATAATATAACTGGTACAATGATAGTTTTATATATTTTCAGTTCAATGTTTTTCGAAAGGAGTTGGGACGTCAAGAGTCCCTGTAATGCATAACATCACGCATTTCCTGAATTGAGCCTATGTTTAATTTCTTTGTGCATCTCATTCCTGTTTGTGATTATTGTTTCCAGGTATTTGAATTCAGCCACTTCTTCGAAATTTCCCTCATTTGTCATTAGCTACCCATTTCCATTAAATAATGTATTTCTATGTGTGACCATATATTTAGTTTTATTGATATTTACTTCCAGTCCTAATTTCTTAGTGTTACTAATATTTTGTGCGTGTTGGTCTTTAGTATCTCTTCGCTATCGCCCAATAATACTACATCGTCAGCATAAACTAACAGCTTATTGATACCATTGAGTTTTAGGCTTTCTTCATCATCTGAAGGTTTGATGGCATGCTCTAGTACAAAATTAAATAGTAGAGGATATAGTTCACCTCCTTGCTTCAGCCCATTGTGGATATCAAAAGTATCCGAAAACTGTTTATAATACCGATCAAAATCTATAATCTATAATAAGTTCATTGTTGCAAAGAATTACTGTAACTTTTAATTACATGAACAGTATAAACGTTTCGCTTCGCACGCTGTCCGTTATTCCAAGTTTTAATTGTTGTTCGGGGATATGTTATTAAGAATGTCCGCTATTGGGAAGAGATTTCCCCATAAGAGGCTTTTTTTTGCAGTGTATTTTTGAAATGTCCGTTATTGAGAGGCGTCCGCTATTGAGAAGTGTCTGTTAAGGGAAGTTTGACTATAATATATTGAAAGAAAAACAATGAAGACCATAATAATAATAACTGGAAAGCACACTAAAGTGCATAAGAGTTATATTCTTTAGTTTTTATTATAGTCACAAAGCGATTTATTGTTTCTGTATTGGCGATATGGATTTTTCACAGCGTTCTGCATATGCAGTCGTCGTTGGCGTCGTGATAGGATGTTTTTCTGTATATTTTATGGTGGTATCCATGTATCGCTAGCTTGATCACCATATGTCTCAGTTTCTGATTGACATTTGTCCAGGTCCGGTCTAACATGGCGTCGGTGCTGTAGAAGTCCGGTGGGATTTCGTCCCTCTTCTTTCTCCTCTCTAGAATATGATTTTCTGTATTATTTGTGCTGTCTTCAGGTCTTCTATGAGGAAGGTCTCTCTTGGTAGTTTGTACCTTCGAATAGAGGGAAAACTGAGTACAGTGACATCTAAAAAAATTCGGTCGTTTACGATGAACTACAATGAGCAAATTACAATGGTAGCGCTGTTTCGTAATAACAGAGTATGTAACTAAATAAAACAAATGCAAGGCACACGGCGTGTTCATTCGGGATTATGGGAAATTAGCCATTTTGTAAATTTAAATTTTTAACTGCTATCCTTTCCTTCTATGTAGACGGTACTGTAACAATTATATACTATCGATAGTTAAAATCATTACTTATATTTTATTTTACCCTATTTTGTAAGTAAATTCAAGTTTGTTTACGTTTTTAATGTGAATCTATTTTCAAAGATAAACCTACTAGAAGTGATAAAATTCTAAGATTTGTTAGGTTAGGAAGAGTGATGTTAGTGTACAGCCATTTCTAATAAACATTTAAAAAATGTGACTTTATAATGGATTTCAAATGTATGTCATGGCTAAGGTTCTTTAATAAATATTGTATAAAATATGTATATGAGAATAAATGGGTAGGTCAATTGTAAATATTTATTAAAAGAGCTCATAGTGCACGTTTTTAAATTTCAATAAACGAAAATAAATTAACATGTTTTATTTATTTCCATTTTTCCCTTCTGTTAAAGTTAAACAAAATCTTTAGGTCTGTGAGGCTGGGTACAAATAATTCCATAATTTAAGATTAATTAATATGTTATTTATTCCTATAAAAGTTCAATTCCATGATTATTCACCAGATGGTGTTATATAATTATAATTCATAATTTTACCAGCAGACGGTGCTGAATTTCATATTAGTACCAGAAAAAATAGAAAAAACGTAGATGTCGTTAGTTGTTCTACACTAGCGCCGCCTGGGCATGTACGCGAAACTTGTCCAGTTTCTTCTATGGTACTCTGTGGTTCGTACGTCAGGCGTGAACGTGTGTATTTCGAGATGCCCCTTGTGGTCTTTCGGAATTTCGCTTTGATTCCCTCTATGATGTATAGATATTTTATTGATAGCTTTTCCCAGATAAAGTGGAGACCGTATCTATTACAGGTAAAATTTAGGTTCTAAATAGCCTCATCGCTGTTTTAGTGATAATTTCTGTACGTTCTGTGTGTCATATATTGTTTTAATGGCGGCCACTGGTCTTTTTTCTGTGCAATCTGAAAATTTGTGTTGTTTGCAGAGTAACTCGGAGGTATTTGAAAGAGTTTACAATTAGAACTCTACCTTCGTCATATTGTAGGTTTAAAATATATATACAGTCAATATGCCCATTTCACCAATAAATGTTTAAAATGGTCAACAAGTTTCTACAGCCAAGCTGTCATTCTCAAGACCAGATATTGACTCAGTCAATTTTAATATTGTATCACCAAGAAGATCAATTGTGTATTAAATATATTGTAGGTTGTCATCTGCTGCTATTAGTTCACCTTTCCTGACGACCATCTGTAGAGTTGTAGTTTTGTTTATTTTGAATCTGATTTCTTCTGCTCAGTTTGTTAATGCATTAAAAGTGTTTTAGAGTTTATTTTTATTCGGGGATCTTATGACCATGTCATCTGCATACATTTAGATTATAGTTGTTGACTGTTGTCTGATTGCTGTTATGACGTCTGCCGTTCTATGTTGAAGAGTATGGGACTGATGGGGTTTTCTTGTAAAACGCGATTGGTCTGGGTTATTTCTTTGGATTTGCTTTTTACATCATCGTATTTATGATGTTGTATGCCAGATGCTTTTTATTATTCCAGATAGGGCGTATCTCCTTGTCATGGATTGGAGTATGTGTGTCTTTACTTGAACGCCGCGCCAGTGGGCTCATGCCAGGGTTTCACTTGAAATTATCAGACTGTAATACAGCTGATACCAATAACAAAGCAATACTTTTGTCTCTATTTGATTATTTTAACCATAAAATTACTTGTTTGAAGTTCTTCAATGTCATGGTTTTATAAACAGTTTGTGTCGTATATTCAATATCTACTTAATGGATCACTACATATTAACAACGGTTTTCTCACTTCTAATATAGTATTCCAATAACTTCAGGGGTGCCCTGCTTCTATAGTGTTATTGTCATTAATAATAAAGTAGTTAATTTACAAATTTCATGAATGTGTCGCTGGATTGACTACTATAATATAAAACTAGCTGTGACATAGATGATGTCAGTTTCCAACTGTCAGTTGATATAAACAATGTATGGTATATTATGACATAGTTTTAAGTATTATCAGTTATCGGGACTAAAATGTAATAGTCCTAAACAAAAATCCAAAAGTTTATCGCTAGTAAAATAGAAAACTTCTTCTACAATACTTAATATATACAGAGTGGAGAAACGTAAGATATATTAGCCATATTTTTCCATAATTCATCCAACATCATGATGAGTATTAATTGGGACCAAGTAACACAAATTGTTAAAGCATTAACAAAATAACACTATCGTCTCAGTCTTCATATGTTCCGAAGAATTTCGGTAATACATATCTACGTTTTATCCCCAATAGGATATTTGGCGCATGTTTTCCCAATTCCAAAGCTCCACTTTAGACAAATTACTCAGCTACCGTATATGTTGGTTTATATGAAATGTAAGTACCTTTAAAGAGCTGGTAAAACACTTCAACAACCTTCTGGAAGTGGATAAGCGGGATTATGGAATATCCCTGATGTCTCTACTATAGCTGTTTAGTAATTAACGGCAGGTTAATGAATTTAATATGTCATGACTTTATAATTATTTATTTTTACAGTATGGTTGTAAATAGAAAGAAAGAAATATTTTATTCTGAGAAAAAATATATTTCATGCCATAAACCAAAGAACCCTACTGGCTTCTGATTTAGAAAACTCAAACAATAAAAAATAAAACAAAAATACATGATTCAAAAGGTAATCCATTATCATCACATCTTGCAATCGAGTAGACATGAATCAATTAGTAGGCCTATTTTCAAATAACGACTGTTCTCAGCCATGACATCCCAGTCATGTAACTTACTATATTTCTGAGCGAAGCTTCCTTCGGAAGATAAGTAAAGTTTTGATGGGCTCCATGCCGTAGATTTACGGGGGTTGAGGACACCTCGTTACAGGAATTTGGACACAGACTAATTCGTATTATAATTAAAATTCGTTATGAAATATTTTGTTATAATTGAAATTAATCACAGAATAAAATCATGAACACAATTCTTCATGTGTTAAAAATCCTCACTGAGACAAATGGCTATAATTAAAGTTGGTTGGTCAAGAAATTATTCGTCATGTAATTAAAATTGGTAAAAAAATATTTCATCATATACCTAAAATTGATACAGGGGTAATTCGTCATATAAATAAAATTGGTCAGAGAAAATTTGTCATAAATTAAAATTTGTAAGAGATAATTTGTCATAGCCTATAATTAATATTGATCAAAGGCAGTTTGTCTTATGATTAAAATTGTTTCATAGATATAATTTAAATTAGTCTCAGAAAATTCATTGTTGAAAACTGCTCGAAAGGCCTAATTTCATGAGGAAGAAGAATTCTTTATTAAACTAGAAAAATAATTAATCATATAATTTAAATTGGTCACAAAGGCAATTCGTTATTATTAAAACAGGTCAAAAAATAGTTCTATATTTAAAATTGATCAGAGAAAATTCGTCATGCAATTAAGATTGGTCAGAAATCTTCTTCTTCTTCACTTCACGGGCTAGGCAAATTTCCTGTTCCGCCTCACAGTTGTTCTGTCCATCTTTTCACTGGCCTTCCTACATTCCTTGAACCTCTTGGCTTGTAGTTGAATGCTGCTCTTGGTAATCTTGATACATTCATTCTTTCCACGTGTGTAAACCATTTCTCTCTATATTCTCTGATTTTCTCATCCAATGGATATATATTTAACTCTGTTCTTATATCTTCGTTCCTTATCCGATCCAATCTTGTGCAGCCTTTTGTTCTTCTAAGGAAGTTCATTTCTGCACTTTGTAGTCTACTTTGCAGTTTTTTGGTCATTACCCAAGTTTCGCTCCCATAAAGTAATGCAGGAACTGCCAATGTTTGGTCGGAAATAATTCGACATATTATTAAAATTGGTCAAAGTGACAATTCCTTGTAATTAAAATTGATAAAGAAATAATTTGTCATATAATTAGAATTTACCAGATATAATTTATCATATAATTAAAATTCGTCAGGGATAATACGTCTTATAATCAAAATTGGTCACGGAGACAAATAGTTTTAATTAAAATTGGTCAAGCAACAAAATAAAAATGAAAACTTCAACAAGATTTGAATTCACAACCTTGGAATTATAAAACGCGTTACTGGTATTCCATGAGAGCTAGACACCACATGATTCCTTCATAAATACAGTTCAGAAACTTTCTGGACTGTTGTCTACAATCGCCTGCATTGTGTAACAGTAGAGTGATCCTAAGTGGAACTTTTATTTTTGCCAGCTGTACAGTGAATATTTATGTTTCTAATAAATAAAGATCCAGTTGAACAAAGTAAATAAAACAGCTGATGTCTGTACAGGCAGTCCCTACCTCATTTTCAGTTTATTTGACGAATTTCTCCACTTCTCAATTCATATAGCTGTAATTACATTTCTGAAAATAGTCCACCGCTGTAGTGTCTCGAGGTAGCGTGCTGCCTTGTCACGCAGTGGGCCAGGGTTCGATTCGGTCGGGACACGTTTCCTAGGTGAGTTTTTTTTTTCGGGATTTTTCCTCATTTTTAAGACAAATCTGAGGTAACGTTTAGTCACAAACT
Source organism: Diploptera punctata (assembly GCA_030220185.1). Classification (NCBI taxonomy): domain Eukaryota; kingdom Metazoa; phylum Arthropoda; class Insecta; order Blattodea; family Blaberidae; genus Diploptera; species Diploptera punctata. Next base: position 1,086,027 of record JASPKZ010002688.1, on the reverse strand, counting down.
ATTTATGAACAACATATGCCCGTCATAATCATCATCATTCATATTCGCCTTAGATTAAGTTTAGAATTAAGGATTCTCCTGGCGCACCACTATGATCACCATGATCCTATCATGCCATCGGGGCAACCGTAACCCCGCCTTCCAGGCGCCCAAAATTCAGAAGTGGGTTATAATTACGCCAGGAGAGAACACCACAAAAAATTGCGAGATGACAATCTGAGGCAATGAATAAAAACAATTTCAGCAAATAAATATATTGTAGACCTCACGAGGATGGGAGGATTCCAGTCTAGTCTCTTATAATTAAATAAATTATTTGTAGTACAGCCGAAAATAGAACCAATGATCCTGGGATACAAGTGGCGTTGAAGTAGTTATAAAATGTACAGTGAGTGAGATTAGCAGGTTGTAACGATAAGGATCGATACAGTTATTAAGGATGGAAAGAGGAGGTGAGATGCTAAACTTAGAATTAAACTCGCCCCCAACTCTCTCTACATCAGTTCCTTATTATGCTGGATTTATCAGCTCCATCTGTAATAATATTAATATTATTATTATTAAATAATATATAATAATCATAATAATAATAATAATAATAATAATAATAATAATAATAATAATAATAATAATAATAATGTTGTAGCAGTTAGCGGTGGCGTGGGAAACAGGTCGAATTTATTTATTTTCTCTTACACCAATTTTCACAAAAATTCCGGATTTTTTATTTCCAACACAACAATTCGTTGTATAAACATATATAATGGAATATCTTTATTTTGTTCACTGCTGAGGTCCAGGATAACATCGTTACCTCAAACTGAACAGGTCCGGATTCGATCCCCGATCGGGACACATTTCCTGAATGAACTTTTTCGAGGTTTTCCTCACCCGTAAGGTAACTTCCAGGAAACTTTAAGGTCCAAATGTCCCCAAACGTCATCCGTCTATCACAATAATCCGTATCGTGTTCACCTTGTTCAGTATTAATGTGTGTGTCCTATCTTATATATTCGTGTTGTTTCGGTAGTGGTCAGGAATTAAGCAGATCACTCATCATGGAGGTTCTATTCTCTCTCTCTCTCTCTCTCTCTCTCTCTTTCTTTCTTTCTTTCTTTCTTTCTTTCTTTCTTTCATTCTTTACTTTAATAGAACCTCTCCCTCTGTATGTACTTTCACATGTCGCATGACGCCCGAGTTTTACAGCGACACGATCTATCGCGAGAGGATATTAAATGCATATGTTACTCCATCACATTAGTTTTGAATGCGGAAAAACTGTTACTAAAGTAATGTGGTAAGGTAGAGTAGGGGTTGTAGGTATTTATATTGCAGTGACTGTTTTTTTTTTCCGTTAGTCGTGTATAGTCAGTTGTTAGTGGCAATGTCAAGTGCGAAAGTTAAACCTTATATTCATAGTATATAAACATTTAAGTCTGACGGACAGTAGCTGGAAATCAGTGGTGATTTAATTTCTCTGTACATAACATTATCCAGAAACCCGTAGGCTTACACACTCTAACGATCTTTCATTAACTTCGCCTCCTATTTCAAGTAGGCCTATTACTATATTCAGCTACTGATTATGCCACTTGCCCAGTCATTCGCTTGTACCAACAGTGGAAGGAGACAATTTCCCCACCTTCACCACTAACGGCTTTGCTTCCCCTCACCGGCTAAGAAATTAACGCGGTCCAGTAATACATGTTTAACCAAACAGGGATCTAGAGGGCTCTCTTGGATGAATAATAATAATAATAATAATAATAATAATAATAATAATAATAATAATAATAGCTTTATTTTACCTGGCAGAGTTAAGGCCTTAAGGCCTTGTCTACCACTCAACCAGGTTTAAAAAAAATACAAACAAAAAATAGTCTTAAATCTAAATTACAATATATATATAAACGATTACAAGTTATGAATACAATACAATTAATATTTATAATGTATTTTGATTTACTCTAAATTTAACGAATTAAATATATAATATGTACAAGATATATAAAAAAACGAGGAAAAGATTAATGACATAGTATAAAATTAAATAAATAGAGAAAAATTAATTATTAGACAACAGGTAACTGTATAAGCGTGACTTAAAGGTACCAAGTGTGCGGCAACCCCTGATATCTTGAGGAAGGAGATTCCAGGAGCGGGCAGAGGCTACTGTGAAGGAAGTAGAATAGGAGGAAGTGCTATGAAGAGGAATTGTTAGCAGACTGCTATCTTGTGACCTAGTGTCAATAGTGTGGTAGGAGGATAACTTCTCAAATCTAGACGCCAGGTAAGTAGGGATGTAGGAATTCAGAAGCTTGAAAAGTAGTGAAAGAGAGTGCAATTTACGTCTGTCAGTAAGACGGAGCCAAGAGAGGTTATTAAAGTGTTCGGAAATATGGTCATAACGGCGGATATTGAAAATGAATCGAACGCAAGCATTATGAACACGCTGCAGTCTCTGCGACAAGTCATAGTTTAGATCATTATATATAATGTCACAATAATCGAAGTGTGGTAACACAAGATTCGGCGACCTTCTGAACAACATGAACGTTTAAGACAATATACCCTATTAAGCGATATGTTCATACTAAACACGCCGAATATGCTATGGATGATTGTGATAGCCAGATATTGTTTGGGGACTATTTGGGCCTGAAAGTTTTTTATGGGCGAGGAAAAATCCCGGAGAAAACCTCATCCAGGAGATTGGTCCTGACGAGACTTCGCACCCGGGCTCATTGTGTCTGAAGGAATGACGTTGTCACTAGACCAAGAGGGGTGGACTCAGGCTCTATTCTCGTTTGATAAAGATATAGCAAAAATATAGTTAAGGATATAGCAACAGCTAGAGCTTGATTTAGGACCATCGCTCCGGACATTCATTCATTTTTTCTTTGGGTTTTAACATCTCATAAACTTCGTTTTTTTTTTTAAATTTAGTCGTTGTTTCGCGTACAGAGATTTTGTTTTTCTTTACCTTCAATCCCTTTCACTTTGACAATGATACATACGATTTAGCCATCTTTATTCCGTAAATTCAGAACTCTACCTGTGAAAGATACGTATACAATCGGTCTCAGATCTTAAACTAATTTAAGATTTTATAGTGCATGATCATTTGTAAGACAGATGTCACATGCCTAATATTTGTTAAACGAACCTGTATTTCGCAAAACGGGTGAGCAATGAGGTCGAAAAAAAATTCCAGATACAGGTAGAAACTCTACTTCACCCGGCGGCAGGAATCATCACTTATTGTTAATTCGCCTAACGAGAATTCGACGAAGTGGAAACTATTTTATTTTTCTCTCTATTTTTCCTCTTTACAAACATTTTATTTCAAGAATTGTGTAGAAATATCCTTCTGTTTTCGCGTTGGACAGATTCCGTTTTATACAAAATAAATACTCGTAAAATTACTATTACTTTGCCGGGACCAATCAATTTGTTCACATTCGAAAGATTTTAGCATTAATCACGTTCCAGATTAAACACGTTTTACTGTATTATGCCTGATGGAAATGTTGAATTGAATAGTTCGTCGCCCCTGTTTGATTTCCAAGAATCCAACCGAATAAGACATTTTCAAATCGTGAACATTTAGCCACAGGACGTCATTTAAAAATATCTTAAGATCTGCTTTGCACGTATTAGATGAGTTACTTGAAAACACGTTTAAAGTTAGGAATTCACAGGGCTTAGATTTGGGAAACCGACCCTTGGGTTTTGCTACCAGGATGTTCTCGTACATTAGAGGTAACATCTTTATAAATGGCTTAAGCATGTATTTATATGATATTGCTGAAATGGATCCCCTGGCAGCATGTGCTCTCTTCATTTTTCGCAGCTCCAAACTCCAAACAGATATCATTTGTTTATCAAACCGTGACTTATTCACATTAACACACTATTGAGTAACACTAAGAAATTAGGACTGGAAGTAAATATCAGTAAAACTAAATATATGGTCACACGTAGAAATTCAGTATATAATGGAAATGGACAGCTAATGACAAATGAGGGAAATTTTGAGGAAGTGGCTGAATTTAAATACCTAGGAACAATAATCACAAATAGGAATGAGATGCACAAAGAAATTAAACATAGGCTCAATTCTGGAAATGCGTGCTATTATGCATTGCAGAGACTTTTGATGTCCCAACTCCTTTCAAAAAACGTTAAGCTGAAAATATATAAAACTATTATTCTACCAGTTATATTATATAGGTGCGTAACATGGACTCTTACTTTAAGGGAGGAAAGGAGATTACGAGTATTTGAGAATAAAGTTCTTAGGACAATTTTTGGACCAAAGAGAGATGAACAGACAGGTGAATGGAGAAGACTACATAACAATGAACGACATGGTCTTTATAGGAAGCCAGATATAATAAGAACAGTTAAGTCTCATAGACTGCGATGGGCAAGACATGTTGCGCGTATGGGGAATGAAAGACGTGCATGGAAACTTCTTGTAGGAAAGCCAGAAGGAAAACGCCCAGTTGGTAGACCAAGAATGAGGTGGGAGAACAACATTAACTATGATTTGAGGGAAGTAGATTATACAGGGAATGATTGGAAAGCATTAGCTCAGGATAGGGATATATGGAGAGCTAATGTCCGCGCGGCCATGAACCTACGGGTTCGATAGTGCCAGTGAGTAAGTAAGTAAGTAACTATTTCCGCAGGACATAAAAATCATATCCATCAATTAATTGTCTCATCTCTCGAACAAAAGTGGAAAATAAAGTGCTGTTCTTGTATGGCCTTCATCGATACTTTGTGCGTTATTTTCTGGTTATCGTCCGCTTTTAATTTTTTTCCCCATGAAATTGATGTCTGATATTTTTGTGGTGTTCATTTGATCAATTTTGACCATGGCAATCATTGCCAAAATTCGTAGGGTATGGTCATAAACTATCCCATTCCGACATGTAGTGTCTTGAAATTACAAGAGTACATCCTAATATATTTGTTTTTGCAGCTCCGTTACGTTTTTAGTTATGGACACTTTTAGGTGACATCTATTATGTGTACAGCACCTCTCAAGTCTTGATCAGTCGTTTATTCTTCATAAATGTTTTAATATAAGTCGTTTTCGATTATTGTCTATTGACCTTCCAGGTTCACAGAGAATGTGAGGACATGAATTCCGCTTCGGTGTGGTAGTCTGGTCCAACCTATATGCATCCAAATAACCTCAGGAAATTTGACTAGAGACTTTTTTGGCGGCGAAGGAGCATATGCCGAACTACTACTTTCTGCATAATAAGCTGATGTTGTAGAAACTACTTTATAATCATCCCGAATCTTAACACGCTCATCGTCTTCAAGGTCACTGCAATATGCATTCTCAACAGTTATTAGAATTCTAAATTCTGCAACAACATATTCCTGTAATAGCGGTTCTATGATGTGTTAAGTAATCAGGTGTTCATCGATTGTTATGGTATCATCCACTGTCCTAAAAAGAGGAACAATAATGATTGCTTATCGCAATTGTTTATATCAAAATCTCCAAAGACTGGTGTAAATCGTTTTAATGCCATATACGAGAATCACAACGTGTGCCACATGAACCAGTCACATTCCATTTTAGGAATATAAATACAATCCAATCTTACGGTCATATTCTCCACCCGTCAATAGAACATGGAAGTTCGTAAATCTTATACTAGTGTCCTGAAAAACGAACATAAGAGTTGTGCTATAGGCTGATTGGCAATGAGATCTAATGGGGTCATGTGGCTAATGCACCCTAATATTTTGCCATTCACTACGTATTTTTGAGGAGATATTTCAGAGGAATCACGTTTAATTGAGTTCCCCTTGTCACCGAACCACGAACTTTCCTTATTAGAGTCATTTTAGTGATAATTTACAGGATATTCTTTCACTTATCTAACAGCTAATCGCCGTTGCGCCGCTATGTGGAGAGGGAACTCTCCATGTTAGCTAATTATTGAAACGTAATTAAACGTTTATTTTGGAATTAAGAGCGCTCTTCGTTGCTTAATGTAATTAATACAGCGCATCTCAATATTTTTCTGTAACTAACTGAATTACACGCCTACATTTCTGCCATTAATAATAATAATAAAATTGATCGAAGCGAGTTGTCTCAAACGATAGCGTTTGAGACTTGTATCAGAAAGGTATTGGGGTTCAAGTTCCGAGACTAACCGACATCATAAAAATTGCTGTATTGTGTTCCACAGTTTTCAAATTTCCTCAAAACAAGAAATTTAAGGTTAATGACTTTTATCGATGTTGACTTAAATAATTTTATGCATTTTTAACTTTGTTACATGCATAGTGAATATAAATTTACAGAAAACAGAATATACGTATTTGGGAAAGGATGTGGATGACCTCATACTCGAAATAGGAAAAATAAAAAAAAAGTGAAATTTTTAAATATCCATCCATAGTAATTCTGCCCGAGGGCAAGTCTTTCACTGTAATCATAGCATTTTTATGCTATGCTTTGCAGCTTTATTAGGGAATTATAGTTGTGGTAGCATCCCATTGTCTATCTTGGGTCAATATTTACAAGTATAGGTACCTGAGAAAGAGATGTACAAACTAAAATAGCAATGCCAAAAATGCAACTAAGACATTACGTGGAATAATTTGGAACAAAAACTAAAATGAAAATTTATAAGACCATAATACAGAATATTTTGTCATATGGAGGTGAAACTTGGACTTTGACGGAATTACAAAATAATAAAATTAGAACAGTTGAATTTGATTATTTTAGAAAAAGACTCCAAAAACCAAAACAGGGCAAAAAAGAAATGAATTCCTTTGGAGAGAAATGAATGTCACCACATCTGTTGTTAAGAGGACTGAAAATCAAACGATTAAATGTTATAGTCATGTGCAAAGAATGGAAAATGAAAGATGGCCAACAAATATATACCCTGGAAGAAATAAAAGTGGCAGACCAAGATGGAACTGGAAAACCTACGTCAGAACTATCATGGATGATAGAAATTTGGAAGAAGGTGATTTGAATGATAGAAATAAATGAAAACTGAAGACGGCAAACCTATAAGTGGGGGAAAGCCGAAGAAGAAGAAGACATACAGAGTGAGATTCTCTAACTATAATACTTGAAAACCAAATCTGAACACTTATACAGAAAATGCATGATAAATACACAGGAATATGGTGCACAGACTATTGAATACAATCAGATATACAATACGGACATAGACATTAAAGTGTTTATGAATAAGAATGAAATATAACAAAAGTCAATAATCTTATTCAAATTATATATTTTTTCATTATCCAGGTATAAGGAATGTTTTCCAAAATTTAAATATGGGATTTTGTTATATACTGTATATATTACGCTTTTATTACGTAGAATGTGGGAAATACGTAATAATCACATCTTCAGATATTGATTCGTCATTACTTACAGATATAAAAATGTTATGCAACATCGGTCCGAACATTTTGGTTTCTGAGTTGCAAGTACATTGCACAACTTTTGATTTGTACAGTTATATTGCAGAAAATAAACATACTGCATTGCCTTGTTTTAGTTTATAAAAATAGGTGTACTTGTTTCCGCGGCAGCATCGCTACTGTATTTAATCGAATTCGAACGGAGGAACCAAGCTTTTCGGGACACATGTAGATTATATATATATTTATAATGTGGTACAAGTATACATGAACATGTATCTGAGGATACGTCACATCCCGTACATAAGGGGATACGGGTGTGGTTGGCGTGTCTGTTTTAACATTAACATAAAGTGGCATGTGTTTGCGCCTGGCGACATATGTTAACCTGCAGTATCACAAAAACTTCATAATGCGTTTGTCTGCTGTTTTTACCTCAGTCTCGGTTGTGAAACCTGTGGAGCGTACTCTTGCCACCATAAAGACATTTACTAATTAAGTGTACAGCAACGAATTCAATATAAAAACTAGGAAATTGATAAAATCTTGCTGTGTCTGGAAATATTCAGTTATTTATCTTGTTATAAAATTCTCTACTCCATATCATTTTGGTCTGACGTAACTCCATAGTTTCACATTTTACGCTAATTCGCTGTATTATATATAATATAGTAACTGCTACTTGACTTTTGGAACTCATTTGCCAATTAACATAAAAAAATACAGTATTTGTTGTCGCTTATATAGGGTAAAGATGCCTATTTTCGTGATATCTCTACTTCTGAAATAAAATTTCAATTATTTCTCATGGGAATAAATGTTTAAAAAGTAGTTTCTGCGTTATTTCAGATATGGCATAAGCTTTCTTCTTTCCATTTTATTGCTTTGCCCGTCTTTTGAAAACCATTACAAAGCCTCGAAATCCATCGACATATTGAAAGTGGGCGAATAAGTTCTCTCTCTCTCTCTCTCTCTCTCTCTCTCCCTCTATCTATCTATTTATTTATCTGTCTCTATATATATATCTCTCTCTCGTGACTATACATGAAGAAATGTTATGTACTTTGGGTGTTTATTTAATAGTTATATAACATTCTAATATTGTATTTTAATATCACTGAACCAACTGTTACGTGAGTCTTAACAATATAAAAGGTTAATAATGGTACAGCAGCTTCCGCATTTATGATTTTTTAATATTTTTATCTTATGATATAGCTCTTTCTCCCATATTTAACTGTGTGAATGTAAACAGTAAGACAAAATCGTAAGAATGTTAATAAGCTTCCACATTATTACATTACGTAAAAATCAGTTATATTATAATTATATATTACACTCAATAACAGGGCTGTAAGAATTAAGACTATAAAAGCTAAGTACACATTCGTTTGAAACGAATTTCCTAAAATAATTTCTCCATTGTTCGTTAAATTAATGAGTTTTTTTCTGTATTTTTAATATTCGTTGTTTTGTTTCTAAATATTATTATTAGTAGTAATAGTAGTAATAATAGCCTAGTGGTAGTATCTTATACAGGACAGTATTTTTGCTAGAAAGTAGGAGTAGTATATTTGTTTGCAAACATTTCATCATAATGTGTACTCTTAATATTATTATTTAATGTTATGTTATTTCTAGAGGGAAATAGTCCCTAATATTAAATTTCGTTTGATAACACTTATGAATTTTTTGTATTTGTCCTCATGTAGCTTCTAATATTGATTATGAACTTTAATAAACGGTGAATTCGATTTTGTTTTTAATTTATAAACATAATTTAATATCACGGAATTGGGATACCATTATCGCGGATTTAGGAGCCATATCACGTTTTAGGAATTCTTGTATTGAAGAAAGGCATTTGAGGACAATTCTACATCGGTTTGGAGTGAATTAGATAAATAATCTTGTCGAAGGTTCTTAATATATTTCTGCATTCATATTTTGTCACCATTATGTAAAATGTTACATTTACACAAATAGAAAAAAAAATCACGGAATTAGCCAACCTTCCCCTAAGTAAAAAAGTGAAAGTGAACTCTTTATTAATGGGCATCATAATCCCGGATCAAGGGATAAAATGAAATGAATATTTGTGATATACAAGGATGCCGGCTGACCAGATCTGTATCACAGGGGCAGATTAAATTAAATGGAACTAAATTAATAACATGAGCATGAAGAAGCAGTTGAATTAAGTTTCTGGGGGAAGAAAATGGGAGAAATCTCGAGAAAAACTGCCTTGGTTCATATTCGTTCTTCAAGAATCGCACATTTAGTGACTGAGACACGACCACTTGACCTATGGTTAGTCTGAGTGTCTAACCACTGTGCCACGGAACCTCCATTTATTCAAGGAGAATTCCAAAATATAGCGCTAATCGGCTTATATCGTTTTTACATGTAGTATATTATTCTTCATTCATTACATATTGTGATGTTACATTGTTTTACATGTATTTATATTTGTTTTTCATCGTGTTATAATACGAAAATTAAATGTGTTATAATACATAAATTAAATGGCATAATAGTTACAATTACCTTAACACGCTTATTTTATATTTAAATTGTTAATGCTATACTGTATTTTGAAATTCATAATTTATGTGTATTGTATTTCCTCTATTATCATAAAATGAACCCTGATTAGAAGGGAGGAGAATATATGATGACCTTACCCCACTAACTAACTCATCATTATCATCATCATCAAGGGTAGGCCCTCGGGCTGTTCCGCTCTCAGAATTCATCTTCCCATCGTCTTCTAGGACGTCCCACATCTCGATAGCCTTGAGGTTGGTGCAACAGTGCTTGTTTTGTTAGCCTAGAAGAGCCCATTCTTAAAATATGTTCATGTCATTTTTGTTTATAGCTTTCTATTTTTTCATTTAGATTAAAAATTTTAAGTTCTTGCCTAATTGTTTCACTAGGAATGTGGTCTCATAGAGTATATCCCGCAACTATATGAAGAACTTCATCTCTGATGTTTCTAGTAATCTTCTATCTGATCTGTTCATGGCCCAATTCTTGGATCCATATGTCACAATGGGAACTGCCATTATCTTATAAAACTTTAGCATTGTTTCTAACTCATTGGAATTATCGAACCGTGAAATTCATGACCTCACGGAAATAAGTTCTACGTACATCACTAAATTGAGTTAATATGTTCCAGACTTTCCCTGTATAATATTCACCTCTGTAAAATCATGGTTACTTAATTTTTGGTTTACTTACTGGGAACCTTCCCTCTGTTCTCCCTGTAAGTAGTTCCGGTGCCCTTCTTGCATTTCCCATTCGTGTCTAATATTTTACTTATCGCAGTACAAGAAACCTAAATACAACAGTAATTAAGTTATTTCTAAATGAAGAGTAATTGAGAATTCATATTAAACTTTTCTGAGGACGCAATTGGTAGATATATGTTTATGTGGAATTCGTGCCCAAAAACCATATTGTAACTTACATTGATGACGATAATCAAGATTTCAAAACCCCGTTTCACGTTAGGCTGTTTTACTAATTATAGTTAACGGCTGAAGTCATCTGTGACTGTTGGCTTCTGTTTACAATCCGACGTGTCATATAATAGATCCCGGATACTTGATTTCCATGAAAGAAATACTGATTGAGTTCTTGGAAGATGTGTCCCGATGGTCGGGAGATAATGAATACTTAAAAATGGATCAGTTACTTGGTTTACAATCCAAGTGAAAACAAACATTTGTTTCTACGTTGTCTTCATCGTAACATGGAATTGTTTTAAAAATGAATCGTACATGGTTTTGAAAATTATTAAATAATTTTAAATCCGAAACTGTGTGCATCAGAGACGTATTCCTTGGGCCTTACTTAACGTATTTGTTCTGAGAACATTAATTGATGATAATCTGAAAATGAAGGGGGGCAAATTATTTTGTGCATTCATTGATTTTAAGATGACATTTGATACTGTGAACCGAAGCGCACTTTGGGAAAAATTAAATCGGAAAGGATTGTCTCATAAAATGATACATGCTTTAATGTCAATTTATAAATATGTTAAATTTTGTATAAAAGTAGACCAAGGGCACATCACAGAGAGCAGTGAAGCCAATCGGGGAGTGAGACAAGGTTGCATTTTATCACCAATGCTATTTAATCTATTCGTTGATGATATTGTAGACGTAATGCTACAAGGAGACATTGAGGCTCCGGAGATAGGAAATGTTAAAGTCCCAGTCCTGTTGTATGCAGATGATTTAATTATCTGTTGCAAGAAAATCAAGGGATTGCAAAGAGGTCTTGACCGACTGGAAATATACTGTAGGAATTGGGGATTGACTGTAAATGTTAGTAAGACAAAAACAATTACTTTAAAAAATGGGACGGTTTATGGCAGAGCAGAGGAATGGAAATACAGAGATCAAGTACTTCAAAACGTGAAACATTTTGAATATCTTGGTATGACGTTGAAAATGAACGGAAAGTGGAAGAAACATATTGATATAGCATTATTTAAAGGGAGGGGACAACTTAACAGTGTACTCGGCATTCTGGGTCGAGTGCCTGATATTCCAGTCAGCACATTAGAAAAAATGTATGGAGCGATGGTCAGGCCAGTAATGCACTATGGTAGTGAGATTTGGGGTTTCCAAAGAACGGAAATACTAAATAAGGTATATACGCATTTTCTAAAATATATTACAGGACTTAATAAGGACGTTTCTAACTGTGGAATTTTATATGAATTTGAGTCATTCCAGGACGACATAAACTGCAAAATTCGTGTACTCAAATACTGGTTGCGAGTAATCCAAGGTGAACAAACAATGCTTAGAGCAATTTGTTACGACCTCAAAATTAGAAACATAGATGTTAAATTTTGGGCAGACGAGGTTAGGAGAGAACTCCAAAAGATTGGGATGGGTTGGATATGGGAAAAAGGGACTGAAAATCGCAAGAACGTGTGGAGAAAAATAAGGAGGAGGTACTTAGATATAAACCAACAAGATATTTTCGCTGAATGTACGGGAAAACGCTCACTGTATTTACAAAGAGACCTAAAACACGTTTGGGGAAAATAATCTTATATACTCAACCTAGGATTTAAAGAGAGATCAGGGCTTGCTTGGTTTAGGCTAGGGGCATGGAAATTTCTAAAAATTAGCGACGATCACGATATGCGAATATGTCCAATGTGCGGGAGCTTTGAAGACGAGATACATATATTAGGAAAATGTAATGATTTAGAATATTGGAGACGTCAGTTATTACCGGAAAGATTTCTAAATTCAAATCGGGAAAGATTGGCATGCTACGAGTTAATGGTAAATCCAGAAAATTGGATAAACTTGGGTAAATTTCTGGACAAAACGCGGAAAACAAGAACAACACTCATACATGAATAAATATATGTTATCAAAATGCAATACCATTAATTCTTAATAATTATACATAACTTAATTAATGTATAATGCTATTGTATTATTATGTAATTGTAATGTTATTTTTTTCTTTTTCTTTATACTATTACCAATTTTGACTTTATTGTAACGGACTCTCAATAGCACGTACGGCTTACTGCCCGTGCGACCCATATTTGTAAATAATATTGTAAATATCTTATTTTTTGTCTAATAAAGTCCTACTACTACTACTTAAGTTGAGCCAACAGAAGGGAACAATCACTAGAAAATATTTTGAGGGGAGGCGGCTCCAATCGTGTGTCATAATATTTAAACTCTTGTTGTTAGCTTACAATTACATACATTGTTGGTCTCGGTGTACTAGTGGTTATGCTCCTTGCCTTTGGTCCCGAGGGTCGCGGGTTCAAACCCGGCCGGGGTCGACGTATTTTTTTAGGATGGAAAAATCAAAGGAACAAGTCCTCCAGGAGGGTATGTAAGCCGTGGATACCGAATATGATGATTTCCAGGCTCGAAGACGAGCCTTAAGCCTGAGTGAAAGGCCTCTAAGCAAAATTTACTGACCCGATCACCCTAGTAATACATACTAGATGTCTAATTGAGTCGGTATGTTGACCGCATGGCATTCATGACATCTACGGGGAAATAAGGTAACTAAATTAACTTGGTCTAGTAACTCCTAACAAAGGAGAGGCTATAGTTCAACATTGTACTACGCCATCATAGATAGATTATTTACGTTATTCGGTTAAGAAACATTATAAATAAGAAATGTAAGAAGTTTATTTATTTTACCAAAAGAAAAACAGTTTTTGTATTCTTGCCCTTCTTCAAACTGCGGATTCAGTTTATCTACCACGTCTCCTCTTACAACCCCGAGAAGCACGTAATACGTATAATGAAAAGTGAATCACTCTGTATAATAAATAAATTACGTAAGCCTAATATTGAAAGATTTTTAATGTTACTCATTGCACACAGTTTATGAAACTTAAAACAAAAATCCTGAAACAGTTGCGGGAGCAGGCGTGACGTAAGCAGGAGATTAGAGTACAAACAGAATACACAATGCTGCAAGTGTCAGCGCTGATAATTATAACGAGATTACTAACATTACAACATCAAATACGCGTGGGAATTAACACCTGAGTCACTTATACATTATTTCAGGGAATAATCCATTTAATCGCAATTTTAAATAATGTAGGATGTACACAAATACCGTATCGTATAGCCTAATAATTGCATTATACTCTGAAAATACAATAAAAATATATTAAGGCCATTTTATATTAAATACTAATTATAGACTATTAGGCCTATATTGTTTTGTTGTAATCCCTATTATGTTTAACTAATTTATTATTATTATTATTATTATTATTATTATTATTATTATTATTATTATTATTATTATTATTATTATGTCGGCCGCGGTGGTTATGCTCCTTGCCTTTGGTTTCGAGAGTATCGGGTTCAAACCCGGCCGGGGTCGATGGATTTTTTAGGATGGAAAAATCCAAAGAGCAAGTCCTCCGGGAGGGACGTTAAGCCGTGGGCCCCGAGTTTGAAGATTTTCAGGCTCGCAAAAGATCCTTAAACCTTAATACCGGTAAAAAAGGCTTCTAAGCAAAATTTACCGAATTTTCCCATCCTAGTATTACCCTGGTTTCCTAGATGTCACTATGAGGCGGAGTTCTGACCCCGGGCTACTCAATGACATCTATCCGAAAACAAGTGTAACTAAATTAGTATGGTCGAATTTCTCCCCTGTAGGTTATAGAAAGCCTAAGTCTCGTTGAGACATAAGGGCTCACAAGATAATGATGACGATTATTATTATTATTATTATTATTATTATTATTATTATTAATCCACAGCTGTGGTCTCGGGGTAGCGTCGCTGCTTCGTACGCAGCGGACCTAGGTTCGATCTACGGTTGGGACAAGTTTCCTGATTATTTTTTTCGGGTGTTTTCCTCACCTGTAAGACAAATGCCTGTAAACTTTAAAGCCAAAACGGTCCTCGTACATCATCTGGCCATCGCAATCATCATTATCAATGTGTGTGTGAATGGCGTGTTTCGTCTTACAGTATGTTGTGTTATCTCGGAGGAGACCTTGACATCGAGCTGATGACTCATTCAGGGAGGTCCTCCATGTCTTTGTATGTTTAAAACAAGTGTGTGTGTGTGTGTGTGTGTGTGTGTGTGTGTGTGTGTGTGAATGATCCACAGTTTAAAATCCTTCTCCCGGCAAGTCGTGCCACTGTAAGTTCCGGGTGGAGTGTCATGTAAATTATTCATGTAAGGTGAGAGATTAAATTAAGTTAATGGCATAACATTATGATTGTTATTATTATTATTATTATCATTATTATTATTGTTATCATTATTATTATTGTTATCATTATTATTATTGTTATTATTATTATTGTTATTATTATTATTATTGTTATCATTATTATTATTATTGTTATTATTGTTATTATTATTATTGTTATTATTATTATTATTATTATTATTGCTATTATTATTATTGTTATCATTATTATTATTGTTATCATTATTATTATTGTTATCATTATTATTATTTTTATCATTATTATTATTGTTATCATCATTATTATTATTATTATTATTTTTTGACCACTTTTGCTTTGTTTGTTACATACAATTTTATTGTCTTTTCTGAATTTCAAAGTAATAAAATTAGCTAATTACGTTTGTCCAACCGCTTCTATGGTGTCACATTAGCATGTAGCTTATAATAGGCACGGACGAATTATATGTCCTTCATAGTTATACCTACAGTATTTTAACTTGTGGATTTGGAAATATTTATACTAACCCAGAGGTCCAAGTTCGGCTATACTATAGCCTACATATATTTCTTTGAATTATAGAATCTGGATCCGGGTTCTCATCCTTATTAAGAAAAACGAGGAGTTAGTTCATATGAAAAGTAATGAGGTGGGAGAATAATATTAACTATGATTTGGGGGAGGTGGATTATACAGGGAATGATTGGAAAGCACTAGCTCAGGATAGGGATGTATGGAGAGCTTATGTCCGTGCGGCCATGAACCTACGGGTTCGATAGTGCCAGTGAGTAAGTAAGTAAGTTCATATGAAAAGTAGCAAAATTATTTAAAAAAAAGTGAAATTATGATTCAGGATCTGCAGCAAGCTAATCACACAACTCATACTGACTACTCTTTGTCAGTGAAAGCAATTAATTTAGTTGTCCTTCGTTGTTCGGAAAATTGTGTAACAGATTAATTTATATATATGACCTGTTTGAGTAATATAGTGGTATTTTATATTACGGCGCTTTTTAAAAACTCATATAGTAGCTCTCTGTTGTGTGTTTTCCCTATTTCCATTGCCGGGTCGTCTCTCTTCGGTTCATTTTCTCCCAAAACACTTTATTCTCAAATACTCGTAAAATTTCTCCTCCCTTAAAGTAATAAACCATCTGTCGCATTCATATAAAAAGTTATAACTGGAAGAATCACCATTTTATATATTTTGGTTATTTATTTTAGAGAAGTTCGGATGACAAGATTCCTGTAATACGTAAATGATAGTAGGCCTATACGTTTCCATCTTCTTCTTCTTCTGCTTCATGAAATTAGGCCTTTTGACCTGTTTTCACATCAAGTGGGATTTAATGAATCCTCCCATCTAGTAAATGGGCGTCCAACATTTCTATGTCCTATTGGTTTGTACTTTAGTAACAGCTGAGGGATTCTACCTGTAGGCATTCTCTTGACATGTTCATACCAGTTGTTTCTCATGTTATCAATTCTATTTGTTAAATTGAAAATATTTAAGTCCTTCCTAATATCCTCACTTCTTTTCTTATCCAAAATTGTCACACCTGCAACTGAACGTAGGAACTTCATTTCTGCAGTTTCTGTTTTCCTTCTGTCTGAACGTTTCCATCAATTTAATTATATCAAGGAGTAGTTTATTTTAAAATATAAGTTTTGGAGACTTATGAAGGGTTGAGCCTGTCTTCAATTGTTTACGCGCGTCATTCCTGTTTTAAATATAATGTTTCTATGGTATTTAAATTCTGCCACTTCTTTTACATATCCTTCATTTATGTTGAAGTGCATATTCTCATTTAATAATGTATTTCTACGTATGACAATATATTTATTCTTATTGATATCGACTTCCAATCTCGTTTCTTTTAATACAATGTGGATGTTGCCTTTTATTATTTCCTCACTATCTCCTAAAAATTCTACGAATATACCAACAGCCGATTACTGAACTCAAATATTATCGTTAATTAATAACCTGGCGATAGCATTTATTTAAACTGAATTTACCACTTATAGATGGAACTATGATATCTAACAACTAAAAAGCCTAAATTTTAGTTCCTATAATATTAAAAACTCGTATTACAAGATTCGATCAGAAAACAAATGAGAATAAATCATGAAGGCTGTAATGAGTTAATGTTATATACAAAAATTAAGGCATATATGTATGTGCCAGAATTTAAATCTCGATTTGCCTACACTAATTTCAACCATATTTGGTATTCTTATAAATTACTATTTCCTAGCATCTCTAGGGAAGGTAACAGGGGACTTTAAATGGTACAAAATGACTAATAACGACCCATAAACGTTACAGCATAACTCTAAAACACTTGGAGTAAGTTCAACCAAACTCTGTAAGCATAGGTATAACTTAAAATCTGGAAAAGGCTCCTTGGAGGGTTAGAGGCATCTAGCCCTGTGAGGGGGTGAGAGGGGGAGCATCTAAAAATAATCGAAAATGAGCGACATTAGAGTCAAATTAATAGTTTTTGAGGCCGCTAAGCCCATTGGTGCCAATCCCAGTGATATTTAAAACCAAATTTAACCATAGCACCCCAGAAATGTTTGTTAATTATAGTCACTTCAACTAAAATGGTCATATTGCCATTTTTTGTAACTCGTAGCTATTTCTGTGGTTAGTTTGTGAAGTTGGCGTTCTCTCACATGCTAGAGATGTCTAACGTTTCAAATTGAATGCTCTCTTAAAATCAGGACATTTTCCGCAATGAATGATCACTTTCTTCAGTGACAAATTCCCTCTATCAATGCTTCAATAAATATTGCACCACCTGTACTCTTAAAACCTTAGTTTAATTTTTTAACTCCACTTGACAGATTATTCCTCGTTGCTTTTGATTAGGTTACCATTATTTGGTTCTACCAAATCCAGCCGGGGTCGATGGATTTTTAGGAAGGAAAGATTTAAGGGACAAGTCATCCGGATCGTAGGTCCCGGAATAAAAAGGGCTCTGTGCAAAATTTAACCAATCTGCATCCATTCAAGTAATACCTTAGTTGTCTACTAGATGTCTCATTGAGGCGATATGCTAACCTCGAGTCACTCATTGACATCTATAAATAAATAAGCGTAACTAAATTAGTCTGGTTAAGGTACTCGCATATCCCCATGCGGGACGTAAGGGATGCATATGGTTCTACTGTTAAGAAATAGTTGGTTCTGATTTCCTACTTACTTTATTATGAATACATTTGATGAAGAATATGATACCGGTGTTGTCGGGAAAGTTAAGGTCCGTTTTTTTCTGACATTTGACTTATATGCAGTTATAGGAAGTATACCTTATGAGTTTTAAATTTGGGTTATTTAAGTTAAGGTCCGTTTTTTTCTGACATTTGACTTATATGCAATTATGGGAAGTATACCTTATGAGTTTTAAATTTGGGTTATTTAAGTTAAGGTCCGTTTTTTTCTGACATTTGACTTATATGCAGTTATAGGAAGTATACCTTATGAGTTTTAAATTTGGGTTATTTAAGCGTTTATCGTTTACACACCATCGTGTTAAAGCAACTCTCAATCAAATATGCATTATTTTCCCTACCATTTAACTTTTTATGTTGAATCTGTGTCAATCTTTGAGTAATTGATAAGAATGTCAAAGATAATGAAATTTCATTACAAACCAATATCCACGTTTATCTTCGAACCCGGGACGTGTGAAGTAATTAATATGGTGTGCCAGTCTGAATGAACCCTGACTTAAGCTTAGCTGTTAACCTCAGCACGATGAAAAAGCTTTCTATTACATGTAATACTCAACAGATGGCAGCATGTTCTAAAGAGCCTCTATAGGATCTAAAGAGAGGAGTGAATGGAAATGTAGCATGACGTCATGGCTGTCTGAATGATGGATTGCTGTGAAGTTGCCAGTTCGATTCCGTTTCCCTGACCAAGTTAGATAGGGGAGGTTATATCGCTAATAGCCAATGATGGATGTTTTCTATTTGTTCAGAATTATGAGTTCGTTTTTTTCAATGCCACCACGTTGAAATTTCGACGTTCTGGTATTCTCTCCTGTAACCACTTCCGAGGTTGGGGCGCCTGGAAAGCGGAATTACGCTGCCCCTATGGTATATGATAGGTGATGATGGTAATGATGCGCCAGCAGAAGCCTTAATCCTAAACTTAATGAATATGCTAATGATGATAATGACAGCCAGAGGATGTTCGGGACGTTTGGGCTTTAAAGTTTCCTGACATTTGTCTTACAGTTGAGGAAAACCGTAAATAAGTGTTTAGATGTTAATTATGCCGAATTTCATCAAATATATGACAGTTTATAGCTTGCCAGCGAACAAAATCAGTGCTAATTAATTATTATTTTGACTGTATATCTCTAATTACGAGACTGGAGTTATCCTCTTCCCCTTTTCCTCACCTAATCAGCTTTAATACAATATGTTTTTATGTTTTTTTTTATTTAGAGCCCCACCACCACCTCCCGGGTACCTCGGGCATAATGCCCTTATCCCCGGGTCTGCTCTATGTCCCTAACTACTATCTAATCTTTGTTGAATAAATAAACATAATACATACAGATTTCGGGTATGTGAAGTGTAGACGTTACATAAAGTATAAAGTGTAGTGTGTTTGTTTGTGTCTGTGAGTTTGTGTTTAGTGATACATAAAATAAATATACATAATACTTAAAGTAATGATAATTGTTTTGATAATACATGATATGAGAGTAATTGTGTTGTGTTTGTTTGTGTTAGTGTGTGTATGTAATTTGTGTTTGCTGCTTGTTCGTGTTTATGTGTATATGTATGTGTGTGATTGTGAAGATGGGAATGTTAATGACGGACAATTCTTCTTTTGCCATCTTTTTCAGTTCTTAGTCGTAGAACTCAGTCCCGCGCCGTAGCCGAGCGGTTAAGGTAGGAAGCCTTGGCGCAGAGCTACGGGACTTGCGCTGGTTCGAGTCTCCATGGGGGAAGAAATTTTCTCATGGTATTTCGGCCAGTATGGGACCGGTGCCCACCCAGCATCGTGAGGCAATTGGGTAGCTACAATAAGTAGCGGCTCCAGGTTGAAGAACCAGCTATAACGGCTGGGGGACTCGACATGCTAACCACATGTCACCCCTACACTGGCTGTTGATCATCTACCTCTGTGATTGACACATGTGGATGTGAAGGACCAGCAGCCGGCTGGTAAAAGGGCAACCGCTGAAAAGTGGAAAGACCCTCAATCGGAATCGTAGAACTCTACCGATGTAGCGTGTGATTGCTTTGTATGGTTGCTTCCTTGTCCATTACTCCAAGGGCGGCGGCCAGTCGACTCCTCCCTCCATGGCTGTAAACTCGAGTATCCTTCTGAAGACACCGTACTTAGTGCAATGATATAGCACATGAGTGATGGTGTCCTCTTCAGAGTCTTTGCAGTTGTACACTGCTGTTTCGGCGAGTACTCTCTCAAACAGTTTACCCTTGAAATGCCCATGGCCGGACAGCAGTTGAGTCACGTTGTGGTTCGGCACTATCCATGGCATGCGCATTCTCGCCCGTACTCTAGGAAGAATTTCTGAGTTTGACGACCATGCTGTGCTTGTTCCCATTGTTGTTGCCATTTTTCTTCAAGGTGAGCATCGATGATTCTATAGGCTGCGTCCCGTTCATCTGGTTCTGTGTAAAGCTCGGGGGTGAGAACAGCCTATTCAATGTAGATTGGGAGTCCTCTACGCAGCCTATAGCGACGTATTCGACGTTCAATATAAAGATCGATGGAAGTACTCCTGCTACCATAGGTAGGCAAGCTCGCGATACTGTGTTGTATGCTTTGATGGCCCGAATGAAAACTTGTCGTTGTGCTGCTAGTAGCTTTCTTTTCTGATTGTTGTTGAGCTTACGTGTCCATCCATGGGCAGCATAGGCGCAGATTTGTTGGTAGAGCGTCTTATATAATATTAGATTGTTGGCAGTTTGATATCCCCAGTTCTGGCCAGCAAGTCGTGCCATAGCTTTAATACAATACCGGTATTGCTTGACCTGGAGTTGGTGTCACCAGCAAAACAATGCTATGTACTAACCAATTACAACCACGATGACGCAGTTGAACGCCTGCCAACCTTAAAACTAAATCACGTGTGTACAGGGAATTTCCTTCAAAACGTGGCTGGAAGGGGAGAATTACGTCATAGAATTCTAATGCATGCGCAACACGACTGCATTTTGTTTGTTGCCAAGCTATACTTTAATTATATATTCGGGTTAAATTTATCTAATCTTATTGATTACTTTAAATGCCAACAAGTAGCAATTATTTCCAAGACCAAAAAAATACAGATCAAGTTCATAAAAAAAGTCGATTCCTCAGTAAATTATAATTATCACAGAACATTCATTGCAAAGAGTACCTTCATTGTTCATTCTGGATATCAGCTCAATACGATGGAATTTTAGGTGCAAGGAAACTTACAAGATTTTGGCTCATCCAAAGGGGACGTTAAAAGTCTGAGAAATGTGCGTTACATTAAGGAATCTTCGGATATGAAAAGAATAATCTATTCAAATTTCTCAGATGTAAGAATTAACCTCCGGCATCGTGAGCGTCTTACAGATAGTATGATGTTAATTTCACCATACGATTAAAAGATCAAACAGATGCAGTAGAAGCTATTCGATGATCTAATAGTTGTCTACGTGTCTGGGTTTAAGGATTTATACCTGGTTGCGAAAATTTGAATTTTTTCTCGGGGTATAAAATTCCAGATTATTGTTTCCTGAAATTAGAGACCCTGAATAAAATTTGTTGGCCCTTTCATACCAAGCTACGAATTCGACCTTACTGAACTGAGATATTAAATACGATAAATATGGCCAGTAATATATGAATGTCTATTATTTTACATATAAAGTTAGCAAGCTCGTCTCTTTTACAAGGAATTTATTATTTTCATTATTATTATCATCATCATCATCATCATCATCATCATCATCATCATCATCATCATTACTATTATTATTATTATTATTATTATTATTATTATTATTATAAGATAATAGTTAAAAATTAAAATGTACCTGTTGGCAGGTGCCGTCGTCCTCAACTTTATTAAAATGATGTATAAAAAATGAACTGGAGGCCTTTCGGAAGTTAACTTCCAACATCAGCATGATGAGCTTCTGCTACTCGTTGTTGTTGTTTACGACGATGTAGATTCCAAGTGTCTGTAGCAGCAACTGACTTGTTTTTTATGATCAGTTGCTGATACAGACACTTGGAGTCTACATCGTCATAAACAACAATAACGAGTAGCAGAAGCTCATCATGCTGATTATGGAAGTTAACTTCCGAAAGGCCTCGAGTTAATATTTTATATACATCATTTTAATAAAGTTGAGGACTACGGCACCTGCCAACAGGTACATTTTAATTTTTAACTTTTATCTTATGACTATTCACTTCTACGGAATTTGATATGAATTTCATTAGTATTGAATAGTATTATTTTTTTATTGCGGATGAGCCCATGTAGGACTACGCAAAGTACTTAGAGGCGTTTCCTTTGAGCCCAAATTTCTTTCAATCTTTTGCTATGAGCTTGTTTTCTATCATCTGTCCAAGTTGTTCCAGTTTTTTTCTTCGGTTTGTCCTCTTGGTCAACTTGCCACTTATTCACCTTAATCCTAAATATATCTCTGTTTGGGATATCTTCTTTAGTACGGAGTAATTCCTGCCAATTTTTAAGTCCTTTTTGACTTCATCAAACCACTTCATAGTATCCACTGGAGCTTTACTTCTGTTTTCGTAGAATTCCATTATCTGTTTTGTAAGCCTATTTGAGTTCATTCGTTTAATATGACCATATGTTTGTCCTGTCTAATATGACTACTATTGTAATTTTTTTGTATTCATGTATAACATATGTTTGTCCTGTTTTAAATGACTATTATTGTATTTTTTTTGTATTCATATGTAACATATGCTTGTTCTGGTGAGTGGAAGAGAAGGCCACATGGCCTTAACTCCACCAGGCTAAATAAATCTATTCTATTCTAAATCTATTCTATACAATTTTAACCTTCGTTTTCTAATATCACTATGAATGTCTGTATATATTTTTATTTCCTTTTTACTTCTGAGTCTAAATGCTTCACCTATGACATGTGGACCTAAATTATTATTATTATTATTATTATTATTATTATTATTATTATTATTATTATTATTATTATTATTATTAATTGGATCACTATATCCAATCGCACTCTGAACAAATGTAACCTTTTTTTTTTTAAATTGTAATCGTAAGTTGAGGGATAAATCCTGATTTAAGAAGTGACTCGACCGGGAATTAAACTCTATTGTGCTATTTGAGAGAAAATTATGTTATTAGTACTTGACTTTATGACGTCTTATTTGCAGATTGTGTTTACGGATGTCGGAGTTGTGCGGAGTTGCCTATAATCGTGACAGTGGCGGCTTGTATAGAAGCCAGCAGTAACTGACTAGTACACAATGAAGGGACGACATCAATTCAGGAGACGTTTCAGTCTACAGCCGTCGTTCCTAAAAGAAGAGCCTGAAGAGGATCGACGTCACAACAACAGGTAATCTTTCCCCCCAGTTTTTATTAGTTCTTAATTTGTTGGGTAGTACCTTGAGGAAACGAAAACTACTTAGAATATAAGGTCGGGCTTAGAAAATACGACTAACAGAATTGTTAGTGTTAGAGAATGTCGGCACTAAAAATTATGCTATATTGTGTGTATGTCCGTTAACGCAATATTTTATCAATGAAACTCGACATGTAACGATCAATAAGAAAAGTAAAGTCCAGTAAAATCGAACCATTTTAGAACTGGAGGTTAACCTAAAACCGAAAAATTAAAAATCGCTCTAGAGGTCATAGTTTCCTTTTACGCAACGAAACTCGGCATATGCCGTATGAATAAATTACAAAGGTATTCTCTGAAAATCAGTAACATCGAAACATTAGGAATCGATGTTTACCTAAAAGTCGAATTTTAAAAATATCTCTAGCGGCTACAATTTTTTCGCAACGAAGTTAGGCATGTAACATTTGAATAAAAACTAATCTAATTAACAGGTTAATTAAATATTAGTAGTTTGGTGGTTTGGTCCGATTTCTACAAGAGAAGGGAAACGTCCAATGATGAGTTTTTTTTTTTTGTGGGTTCCTAGTAGTAGACACACGAATCGCTCCTTCTTTCAAATTTATGAAACTCAATATTTAACTTCTCTGCACTAGCGCTCTGTAATGAAGTTAAAAATTTCGAGTCTCAGATGAATTCGCTTAGTTTACGAAACTCCTGCGCGACGAACTTTTTTTATTGCGAGTGCCGGGAGGAAACAAAATCAAGCAACTCATTTCATATTTCCAGAAAAAGTGTCCAAAATAACTCCGTTCTTTGTGGTATTATTTTTCTCGAATATTTGTCTCATGTCCCAAATGAGTCAATGACCAATCACGTTTCAATGAATTTTATTTTACAACCAATCACAATAGTGTTTCATCTCTATAATTATCGAATTTTGATTACCAAAATAAAGAAAGCTTCTCCTTTTCAATATTCAGAACAGGTCAGAGCATTATTTTGCAGTGACTGACTATCAAATACGTTGATTATAGCAAATAATGAACAGATTCCTTCGATCTACACATTTGATAATTGCGTATTCAATAATTGTGTTTTTAAATACTGATTTTACTGAGTTGTTTCCGAAAAAAATTATAACTTATAATGTTTGTTATAATACACAGTTTGATGTGTTTCATTTTTTCTCCACAAGGGTGCATTCTTACAATATTGCGATCCTATTTGGCAATAAATACTATGATCAAGTTGCAGTGATGAACACATGAAACATAACCAAGCATTTCTCATTTGTTTTCAAACATCGCCGTTTACATTAAATATATACATATTTTAAAATAACTATATTTAAATAATAATTTGTGAGAAAACAGCTTAATTTTATTCGTTAAATAGTCCTAACAAATGCCGGGTTTAATCTAGAATATAGTAAAGGGGACTTGCATTAATTTTTTTGGCTGAGTATGCAAGAATTTTATTTATAAAATGTCCTATTCATGTTTTCAGATTTTTTAAATAGTAGAGCAAATGCCAAAAAAGAAAAAAAATCTTGTTGTAACTTCGAATGACCAGCCTCGTGGGCTAATGGTCAGCGTTTCTGACTATAGTTCATGCGATTCCGGGTTCGATTCCCTGTCAGACCATGGAGATTTTTCCTTAAAGTAAATTATTCATGTGGTTAGGTTAAGGACTCTCTTGGTGCTTCATTATCATTTATCACCCATCATATCATCGGGATACGTAACTCCGCCTTTCAGGTGTCCTAACTTAAGAAATAAATTACAATTATGCCAATGCTAGGAAAGAAAGCCAGAAATGTCATAAACATAAATAAAAGCCGTAGAACCATCTTGTTCACAATATAATCACATTGACCTTCTGTTAAGTACCAATTTAAATTTTCCACTCATTGATGCAATTTGAATTTTCCGATGGGTTTAAGGGTAAAGTTGCTCTTATATTTGGTGGAGTATGGATAAAAAGTACCCTATGCTTGATTTTGGTGTCCGTCTATCACATCGAACAGAGTCGCATTAAAAGAACACTTCGATCGGTTCCGGTACGATAGTTGTGTCTTGAACAAAAGAGAACGTCGGAGTTCACAGACCATACGGAGCAATGACCATAACGTACGCAGAAAAGAAGACATTATTATTGATACTTATATTTAAAAAAAAAACTTTATTATACGCTGATGATCACGTAATAATAGCAAATATGGAATACGAACTTCAAAGGAATATTTTTAAATTACATAATATATGTGAACAATATAATCTCAAAATATCCATAGAAAAACTAAGGTAATGGCATTCCAAGGGAAAAATCATATCAGATCCAAAATAGTAATAGGAAACAAAATCATAGAACAGGTGAACCATCTCAATTATCTAGGATGTAACATTTCATTTAATTATGATAATGATATAACTAATAAAATAGTAAAATTCCAGGGAATATGTGGTACGATAAAACGATCACTAAATAACAAAACATGAGAGACCCAATTGAAATTTTATAAAACGTTGGCAGTACCGGTACTGCTCTATGGTTCAGAAGCCTGGATACATAAAAAACATGATCTAAGTAGGATAACGGCGGCAGAAATTAAATTTTTGAGATCTGTTAAAGGGTGCACTAAGGAAGACAGAATCAAGAACACAGAAATAAGATAGGAACTTGAAATATTTGCAGTAACTGATAAAATAGATACATATAGACCAAAATGGAAGCAACACATTGACAGAATGAATGGAGATAGATATCCAAAACAAATAACAAAATACAAACCTAAAGGCACCCGAGATGTGGGCAGACCTAGAAAGAGTACGGCTGAAGTCGGGACGGGTCAACAGACCTAATCCATGAATGCAGATGATGATGATGATGATTAAAAAATCAATCAAACTAAATACGATCGTATTTTAATCAATTGAGTTGGTGTTTACTTGATGAAAATCCATATTTATTAATTACATATTTTACCTCATTTATTATGACGATGTAAATACATGTATCGATCCTCTTGGACAAGTGATTACAGTGCTAGCCTCTGATTGGTGCATTTTTTTAGGGCATAACAATCGAGTTGGGCCCAAATCGTATATTTTCAGTACATGAAAGAACAGAGAAGACTTGTGATGTACCAAGACCGTGTCCTAAAAAAATAGCTGCCGTTTTAATGTTTATGTTATAGTTAATAAGGTATTAATGATGCGAATGATTAAATTAGTATGTATTAAACAATTATATTATATTTGATTTTATAAATCAGTAAAGCGAAGCCAGAATCCGGTACAGTACGGAGCAGATGGATTCCCTATATGAGTAAGAGCGGTGTGAAGTGTGACGGGACGCGGCGCGAACGGCAGGTAGTGATGGTTATCTAATCTACCGATTCAGGTGTTATATTACTTCTCTATATTTTAAAGGAGAGATCTGGCGTTGCAGTTAAAAACGGCAGTTTTTATGGCTTTTATACATCACAACGCTTCTCTGGAAGAGATTTCAAGATAGATTTCGGCATCAGTAAAATTCCCTTATCAGTAAAATTTGTCAGCCTTTTCACCCCGATTTGAATTACAACGCTAATGAACATAGATGTTAAAGACTTTCGTTAAATAAAATAATAGCATGAATGAATGAATGAATGGAATGTATTGTCTTTTTTTCAAAAGAAAAGAGATACACATGCATTAACATTGCGCACGGGCCTGCTTGGCCGTTCGTGCATTATTTTTCCACGAATAAAAAGAAACAAAAATAATCATAATATAAACAAAATATAGATGGCTACACACCTGTATCAAAACAATGAATATACATAAATACAATCTATATCTACGCTACGTACACAATAAAAAGACCATGCGTATAGATATAAAAAAAGTCTCATTATTTATATTAATAATTTAAAAAATGCTACAAAACAAATTTAAAAAAAGAGAGAACACGCACACACACACACACACACACACACACACATATATATATATATATATATATATACATACACACATACATAGGCTACATACATACATACATACACGCTGGCGCTCATACCCCCCTTCCCCCGTCCCTGCAGACACCAAATACACTACTATCAGACTATTCAACTTAACAAGACTACTTATTATATAATATAATTGAAGATCGAAAACAAAGGCATATTGAGATTCTTATCAGTAGTAAAATATATGTGAACGTTGCGCTATATGTGTATGTTGTAGCTCTGTATAATGCTGTGATATGTTTTGCAGCGTGTCGCCGTCCCGATCAGAACGTCACGTGGACACCAATTCATCAGGGGGACTTCCACCGGGCCACGCTCGGCACAAGATAGTAGTGATGGGGGCCGCTAAGGTGGGAAAGTCCTCCTTGATCAGCCAATTCCTGTACAACACATTCTCACCCAAGTACAAGCGCACAGTGGAGGAGATGCATCATGGAGACTTCAGCGTTGCGGGAGTAAGCCTCGCGCTCGACATACTAGACACGTCCGGCGCGAACGAGTTTCCAGCAATGCGTGCACTCTCCATGTCATCGGCTGATGCGTTCATACTTGTCTACGACGTCAATGACGCCTCTACCTTTGAGGAAGTGAGAGTTCTGAGGGATCACATACACGAGACAAAGGGTGGCACTTCTGTTCCCATTGTGGTCGTAGGAAATAAGATAGACCTCGCAGATCAACACAGGGAGGCAAGTATTGAAGTAATGTCCTTTTCCTTTCTTCACATAGCTTCCATTATTATCCCACGCGAGACACAAGGCGATAACTATATTTCCATTGTGAAAGTATAAAATAAGATATAGTAAAAGCTCCTTTAATCGCGGCTCCCTTATTCGCGTTTTCATTATTTGCGGGTTAAAAAAATTGCGACACAGTTCCTGTATTCGCGGCTAAAAATGTATTTATTCGCGGATCCAGTCGGTATATTAGAAGGATTAGTATCCTTTATTAACGCTTCGGCAACTTTTTTTACTGCAGGCACGTGCCAAGGCGGCTTTTATAAGAAGCGATTCAAACCAAATGGACAAATTAATATCAAAGTAAAACAAACCTTATTGTCACTGAGCATAAAGTTCGTTGTTGAAAGCTACCGCTGTCGTAATTCACGTGCCGCTATATCCGTTAACAAATGCCGCCCTCGCCACTATCGGTGTTTTATTGTTTCAACTTATCATTTATTGCTATAATTTTGATTAACACGTGTCTCTCCTGCTTTGTTCCCAATTTATAATGTCGAGTAAAGGGAAATAAAATTAGTTCCGAAGCAGAAAAAAAGTCATCATCATCTGCATTTATGGATTAGGTCTGTTGACCCGTTCCGACTTCAGCCGTACTCTTTCTAGGTCTGCCCACATCTCGGGTGCCTTTAGGTTTGTATTTTGTTATTTGTTTAGGATATCTATCTTCATTCATTCTGTCTATGTGTTGCTTCCATTTTTGTCTATATGTATCTATTTTATCAGTTATTGCAAATATTTCAAGTTCCTGTCTTTTTTCTGTGTTCTTGATTCTGCCTTCCTTAGTGCACCCTTTAACAGATCTCAAAAATTTAATTTCTGCCGCCGTTATCCTACTTAGATCTGTTTTTTATGTATCCAGGCTTCTGAACCATAGAGC
This sequence comes from Diploptera punctata, assembly GCA_030220185.1. Classification (NCBI taxonomy): domain Eukaryota; kingdom Metazoa; phylum Arthropoda; class Insecta; order Blattodea; family Blaberidae; genus Diploptera; species Diploptera punctata. The sequence goes on along the minus strand of JASPKZ010002688.1, from coordinate 1,056,633 downwards.
AGTACTGGTACTGCCAACGTTTTATAAAATTTCAATTGGGTCTCTCTTGTTGTTTTGTTATTTAGTGATCGTTTTATCGTACCACATATTCCCTGGAATTTTGCTATTTTATTAGTTATATCATTATCATAATTAAATGAAATGTCACATCCTAGATAATTGAGATGGTTCACCTGTTCTATATTATGTAATTTAAAAATATTAATTTGAAGTTCGTATTCCGTATTTGCTATTATTACCTGGTCATCAGCGTATAATAATGTTTTCAAGTAGTGTGTTTTAAAGTAAAAATATAAATGTATGACCTTTTACGTGTTGGTGAGTCGTTTGTATCTATATCACACTGTTTCAATGTTTATGATTCAACTGTACGATCCATCAAGAAATCCGAAGACAAAATAAGGAATTCTATCCCTGAATTCATAGCTGAATATCAATCTGAATTGAGAGACATTATAATAGAGACAAAACAGGAAAAAAAACTAAGTTATTTAAGGCATTTCCTAAGCCTGACAGTAATAATTAATAGAAAGTATTCAAAATCTCTCATTAATTGATTTTATTTTGATATTTTTTATTTTATTTCGGAACCATGGAACGACGTATCCCCTATGTACCCATACAAATTACCATTCCATATTCGAGGTTTTGTATTCGCGGCATATTTGCAGAAAATGTCCCCGCGAATAAGGAGTTTTTACTGTATATCTTGTAGATAGACCAACACAGATAGGTACAAGGAGTAACAATTTTTTTTCTCTCTTGTTTTCTCATAACTTCCCACCAGCTAATAACAGACAAAGAGTGGCATTTCTGTTCCCATTATGTTGGTATAAAATAACAAACATCTCGCGGACCATTACTTGAATGTTCTCTTTAATAACATACAAACCACCGTACGTCGATATGAAATGGGATGCCATTATGACAGGTACACTGAGGTGAAATGTTAAAATATTAAAATAAGGACCTGGTACATCAGTCGTCCTCAACTGAAATTAATTTCTGTTTTAAAAAACCTATGATCTACATAAAGAGAACGATATAGTTATAGATATTAAAGTTAGACGTATCGAATAGTTGGGCCATATTTGTAGAATGAACGAGACACGTTTGTCCAAGATGATATCAAACGCTAAATGGATGGAAGGAGAAAAGTTGGGAGGCCTAGGTTACGATGGATGGGTGATGTACAGGCGGAACTACGGAAGATTGGCGTAACAAATTGGAGAAATAAGGCCACTGACCGAAGAGAATGGATGGTTGTTATGAGGGAGGCTAAGGTCAAACTAAAAGGACCGTCACGCCAATGATGATGATTAAAAAACCTTCGTCAAACAGTTAAAATCATGTAGGGATTTCAGGCATGTCATTTGGTACTCTTAATAAAATCGTAAGTACAACGACATGCCGAAGATGAAACATGTTTCTGAAAGGCCTACATGGTTTTAACTGTTTGACGAAGTTTTTTTTAAATATAATTTAATTTTAATGGAGGTCTACTGATATGTCAGGACGGAGGAAGAATTTTTCTCGTGGAATTTCGATCAGTATGGAACCAGTGCTCACTCAGCATCGTGAGGTATTTGGGTAGCTACAATAAGTAGCGGTTCCAGGTTGAGAAAACCAGCTATAACGACTGAAGGACCCATCATTCTGACCACATGTCACCCCTACACTGGCTGTACGATCGTCTATCTCTGTGATTAACACATGTGGATGTGAGGGCAGCCCCGGCTGATACGCCAAGGGCCTTTTAGGCCTGTCGCGCCATGGAGTTTGATATATCAGGTACTTATTTTAACATTTTAACTTCTTACTACATAACCTCAACGGTGATTTATAATGAATTTTACAAGTATTGAAAGTAAACTTCTTGAGGATACAAACAGAAAGGGATGATTTATGCATCGGAAACATATTTGTTTTGACCTAACACTGAAATGCACACAGTCTCTTGTTTAGTTCCTGTGTTGTGTTTACTTCAGTGTTTGTTGCAAAATTGGAACAAATAGTGAGTACAGAACTAAGACACATTATGTGACCGTCCGAATTATGACATAGGTAATGGCATTTATATTGCACTTATATCGTTTCTGCACTACTACACAGTTAATAAGACTTTGGGAGTAAGGGTAAGGATGGAGGCATCTTCCTTTACTTATCTCTTCCATGATTGCTAGTAAACATTAATGCCAGATCCTAGACGTTTTACATCCCCAAGGGTACCACTATCTTGGCTGCACAGATATGACAAAATGGACTGTCGTAATGTAAGAACTTTGAATACTTAAACTCTCAGAAACATTTTACTGTTTTTAATATGTCCATACCACCAGCTTAGGCTAAAATTACTACTGGTTGATTTTCCAAATTTTTCGTTTATTTATTTATTTTATGTGTATTTGTATTATCTATTGAAATTTTCAGTTAAGATTTATAATTCTAAATTTAAACTTAGCCTACTGCTTAATTTATGCCAAGATAGGAATATGTTCTTATTACTTCATATGTAGGGATATTTTATACGTAGTAATACTTAGACATAACTAACTTACTGGCACTATCAAACCTGTAGGTTTATGGACGCGCGGACATAAGCTCACCATACGTCCCTATCCTGAGCTAAATGTTTTCCAATCATCCCTGTATAATCTACTTCCCTCAAATCATTGTTAATGTTATTCTCCCACTGGCACTATCGAACCCGTAGGTTCATGGCCGCGCGAACGTAAGCTCTCCATACATCCCTATCCTAAGTTAATGTTTTCCAGTCATCCTCTGTATAATCTACTTCCTCAAATAATTGTTAATGTCATTCTCCCACCTCACTCTGTTCTTATATCTGGCTTCGTATAAAGACCATGTAGCTTACTGTTATGTAGTCTTCTCCTTTCTTCTCCTTTGGTCAAACATTTTTTTCCTAATAACTTTATTCTCAAATACTAGTAATCTCCTTTACTCCTTTTAAAGTAAGATTCCATGTTTCGCATCCATGTTGTATAAATGGGATAACAGTTTTATATATTTTCAGTTGAACTTTTTTAAAGGAATTGTGACGACAGGAATACCTGCATAATAGCATGCATTTCCAGAATTGAGCGTATGTTTAATTTCTATATGCATCTCATTCCCATCTGTAATTATTGTTCCTGGGTATTTGAACTCAACTACTACCTTAAAATTTCCCTCATTTGTCGTTAACTGTCCATTTCCATTATATAATGTATTTCTATGTGTGAACATATGTTTAGTTTTATTGATGTTTACTTCCAGTCCCAATTTCTTAGTGTTACACAGAGTGTGCGCGTTAGCCCTGGTAAATGTAAATTATATAAACATACACCAAACTACCACTAGTCTATTAAGATAAAACAGTAAATGCTGTTTAGGTTCACTCTGCGAAAGACTTCATCTACTTATGATCTGAGCTCCCAATAATAGAGATAGTTTAGTTAAGAGCTCAACTCTTTTACAGACTTCATCTACCTATGATTTGAGCTTCCAATAATAGATACAGTTTAGTTACGAGCTCAACTGTTTTACAGACTTCATCTACCTATGATTTGAGCTCCCAATAATAGAGACAGTTTAGTTACGAGCTCAACTGTTTTACAGACTTCATCTACCTATGATTTGAGCTTCCAATAATAGAGGCAGTTTAGTTACGAGCTCAACTGTTTTACAGACTTCATCTACCTTTGATTTGAGCTTCCAATAATAGAGACAGTTTAGTTACGAGCTCAACTGTTTTACAGAGTTCATCTACCTATGATTTGAGCTTCCAATAATAGAGGCAGTTTAGTTACGAACTCAACTGTTTTACAGACTTCATCTACCTATGATTTGAGCTTCCAATAATAGAGGCAGTTTAGTTACGAGCTCAACTGTTTTACAGTAATTGATATGTTGTATATGAGTATGACGTGTTGCAGGTGGATGTGGAAACGACAGAGTCAGTGGTGACGGTTGACTGGGAAAATGGGTTTGTGGAGGCATCTGCCAAAGACAACACAAACGTATCGCAAGTATTCAAGGAGCTTCTCGCGCAGGCCAAAGTCAAATACAACCTTAGCCCAGCACTTCGCAAGAGGCGCAGGCAGTCCCTGCCCAGACATTCCATATCAGAGGGATCAGGTACAGCATCTGCGCAGTCATCCGCAATACCTTCCCCTGCGCAACTGCAGCACTTGCAACAAATACAAGAGCGTCACCAGGGGGGGAAACGGAATTCTTGCATTCTTTCGTAATCAAAATGAAGGGCACAACATGTAAACTTATACTATAGTTTTTATTTTCACTTTCAAAAAAACATAATTTCCGTTTCAAATAAATCTAAATTTAACCCTTCGCATAGCAAGGAGAGTACACATGGTTTCCAATTATGCTATTTTAACATGTATTTATATTACATTACATTTTATCATATTACATTACACTCGTATTATCTTATATAGTATAATATGTATTATATATTATATTATGGTATATTACATTGTATTATAATTAAAAGGTAAAGTGATCTCACTACAGACCATAGGAGAACCTTGGAGTAGTAGGAGGAGGTTAAGGCTCCCACTTCTCTAGATAATCGGCACTTGATGTCAGTTGTGTCGTCGGCCCTACGAGAAGGTCGCCTTTACACCCAGAACAAACGTCTGGTACGCTGAGTCGACCCCAGGGCAATGGTGCCACCAGAAGGTTTTGGTCAGTTTAAAAATCCTGACCCCACCGGGACTCGAACCCTCAACCTTCCGTTTTGTAGCGTATTGCCTTAACCATCTACGCTACGGCGTGCCCCGTTATATTATATTGTTTTATGTCATAGCCTAGCTGTTTAAAGCATCATGTCTTGGTGCAGACTTGCTCTGGTTCGAGTCCCCATGGGGAAGAAATTTTCTCATGGAATTGCGATCAGTATCGGACCGTTTCCCACCCAGCATCATGAGAATTTTGGATACGAACATTAAATAGCGATTCCAGATTAAGAAAACCAGCAATAACGGTTGGAGGACTTACCATGTTGACCACTTAACACCCTATACTAGCACAATCGTCCACTTAGGCGAATAGCACATATGTATGTGAGGCCAATATCTGACTGGTAGGCCAAGGGCCTTCTACGCCTGTCACTCCATGGAGTTTAGAGTTATATTAAAGACCTATTACATTATACTATGCTACATTATAATATATTATATTATACGCCTACTATATTACATTATAGGCTATTATACTGTTTTATATTATTATAGTAATAATTAGTGTCATTCCTAATTAGGGTTTATAATAGAAATCTATTCAAAATAATAACTTTCATTAGTGTTTAATATTAATTATATTTTGGCAGAAATATTATATTTGTTCTTTAAATGTTTCATTAGATCTATATTGTAATTATGAATTACTCTTTAGTGTATATTGCATTTTAAAATTTTGTTAAATAAAATCATTTATCTCAAATTTAACAAAAGTATACAGTGGGGTGCAAGTGTAACCACTTTATGCATATTATAAATTACGTATATTGTATTAGTTTTAGGCACATATTGATTGATATGAAGAGTAAAGGGAAAGAAACGAGTTAATCACTTTTTTGTCAAAGTGGAATTTTGAGGTGTCATTACATCTCCATGGAAAGCTCTGCCAATTAGAAGTGTGAAACAGTAAAATATATAGTTCAGTCATGGATTTATTTACTTCCAAACTTTGGCATACAGGTAAGGAATTTTGTAGGTTGTGTTGTACAAATAAAAATATGTTTTCAAGGTTTCAAGGAAAATGTTAGGTACAATTGCACAAATGCTCCTTCGGGTTTCGAACACGTGTAATATACATTTAAATAAATTTAGAAACATGAAACTAGTACTAATGGAAAGAGAAACTCAAAACATTTTCGTTACAGCACCTTACATATGTTCAATGTGATCTCCGTTGGTAACACGACACACATCAAGCCTGTAGTCCATTTCCGCCCAGGAACGTTGTAGCAGATCATGGTCTACTGTTTCGATGGCTGCTGTGATGCGCCCTCTTAGATCAAGTACTTACTTACGAATTGAAGGACCACTGGGTGGATCTTCACCAAATCTTGTTCGAAAATGTCGAACAACAATTGCAGATTGATGAGCATAATAATCGAGAACACAGAACGCAGTTTCAATAATACGCAATCGATCCATCCATAGTAATTCTGCCCGAGGGCAGTCTTTCACTGCAATCATAGCATTTTCATGCTATGCTTTGCAGCTTTACTAGGGAATCATAGGTGTGGTAGCTTCCCGTTGCTTTCCACACCTGCGAAGGATGTTGATGATAATGATAAGGATGACTGATGATGTTGGCCGGATGTTTTTGGGGACCGTGGGCCCTAAAGTTTCCTGACATTTGCCTTACAGGTGAGGAAAAAACCCGAAAAAACCTCACCAGGAGCCTGTCCCGACCGGGAATCGAACCCGGGTCCATTGCGTGACAAGGCAGCATGCTACCTCGAGACCACAGCGGTGGACCAATACGCAATATTGTATGTAATTATATGTCATTGTTGCCAACTGTGATACTATAACCAAAACTTTTTGAGTTTCTATTTCCATTAGTACTAGTTTCATGTTTGTAAGTTTATTTAAACGCAAGTTAGAAGTGTTCGAAACCCGAAAGAGCATTTGTGGGAACCCTGTATATTGGCATTCATTTGGAATGGCAGATAATAATATTACAAGTTTAGTTTTCTGAGCTTGCTATGTGAAGGGTTCAAACTATGTAACTCTCAAAATGGAAAATTCCTTCCAATAAAATGTAATACATATTAATAAAGTAAAATCTATCGTAATGTACTAATGAAAATTATGTGAGCTATATTTTGCGAAGGAACATTGAATTTGTTAGTGATTAACAGTAGTAACTAAAAATGACTGACTTCTGGGCGGGTGTTGTATAACGTCCTATTCCACGTGTGAATTTTTAAAATTAGAATCAGTTATTGTGTTAAAAATTAACTCAACACATAGGATAGCAATGTTAACTGCATAATAAACGTAATGTTTAAAGATAAAAAATGTATAAAGACCGCAGCTGTTAACACTGTCTAATATCTTCATTATGTACTTGCTTATTCTTCTTTATTGTTCTACACTCACTCCTTTTGTAAAACTTATACCCCATGGGATTAATCGATGCCTTGGGTAAGGATCTTTTAGGCAGGAAGCATTGAGCTTTGAACCACAGACTAGCAGAAACACCGTGGCGGCTGTCGCTAGATTGCCAGGATCATCGCCGAAGACATTAATCGACATCGTAAATCAAGAGACACACCGAGGCCGAAATTCGATATTTAAAATCCCATTTCAACTGCGAATCGAATCCGAACGACGCGACGGAGTGTAAGGTACACACTCTATAGACCATGACTTAGCGCTGGAATTTAATCCATTGAAATACTATAATATCAATAAATAATTATTCATTACTGACAAAATAATGTAGTATTATATACGTATTTTGTGGTTGTATGAGCAAAACATTTCTACCACTTACTTGTGTTTTGCACTCTTTTAACTTTACTATCTAACCTCTCTTGGTTAATTCTTGTTTTTTCGACCCCGACGCTTTTAGGGCATCCGAGGGCTAGGGAGTCTTTCCTTTCTTCCACTTCTTCTTTCCTTTATTTTCTTTTCTTCTCCAGAAAAGCCTGACCAGAGGCTATAAGATGGCAGCCCCATCACTGGTCTTGCCTTCCTTTGGCCAGCAACCAATCGAAGGGACTATTATTATGCTCAAGTCTTATGTGAGAATTTCCTGGAAGGATCGGAAAATTTTCTATAGGATCGTAACAGGTCTTGGCCTAATACTTGGAAGGAAGAAGAAGAAGAGAAGATTGCTTAACATATAAAAAGTGTCTTCATAATATGCTTTAATTTTATTGTATAACTTCAGGTTATAACAAAATGCATTTATTCCTTCTCAGTATGTCATTTAATTAACCCATATTTTAAAAAGAAAACAACAATGACATCACAAGAAATAAAATCTCTACATTTTGATGGATTTTTTAAATAGCCTAAGTACCTTTCACGATTACATAGACGGAGTATAACGTACATATACCTATACATGTATACTCTCTTAACAATATTTTAAAGAAATAAGTCGAATTTCAATTTTCTATGAGATTGTCGTGTCGACATTTTGAACATTAGTGCTTACATTATTACGGAAACACTTAGATAGTTACCTTAATATTAAGGTGGTGTTTTAATTTGCTAAATGAAGTATTTGTTAACATAACTACATATAGAAATTAAATCGATTTGAACCTAAGATCAACAAATTTATGCGCTGGCGTTGTATCAATGTATTACTTAAAGCGCACCTATCGTACCTAGCACACATGTTTTATCTTTTTAATTCATGAGTTCCCGATAAGTAATGAAACTGATTTCACAACTATTTGTGACTTTTTCTTATTGTCCTGTATCAGTTAGTGAGCTATATGAATGTGCTATATGTATGCAATGTCTCCGAGGAGTTGTAGATAATGAGGTGTGCTCATTACATGTACAGCATGTTATAATTTATGTCCAAACTACTAACAAGGGAGCAGTTATCTTGCACGTGCTATGAAAATATCGCCACAAATTAAGAGACAAGTATTTTTTTAAGTTTTCTTTAACACGACCTGCCCAGCATTAACTAATTAAAATTTACTTTCAATTCTAACTCATTCATCTCTTGAGATTTATAATTTATTTTAAATTCTATAATATATTTCTCGGTTGTTATAAAGTGCAATGGTCAAAAATGCAATTACTTTACTTATTATTTCATATGAATGAGATAATTACGCACTTCAGCATGGTATAGATGTAAATATCCTGTCTTCTCATATTAGGAAAATAATTAATAATATATGGCAAATGACAATTTGTATAGTTCCTGAATATTAAAATAGTAAATTTAATAAAATTAAAAAAAAATAAGATGCTTATAACATCCTGAAGAGAATTTTCTATTCGTATATTATAATATTTGACTTAATCCTTTTTATACCGTTCACCATATATATATATATATATATATATATACTTGTTTTTATTAAGCTCGACCTCAGTTTATTATGGTAAATAAAATTAACAATAAATATCAAATGTGACCAGGTTTATCAAAACATTACTTTAATTGTAAAACTTGGTAACTTATTTCTGTGACTATTTAACTCATGCCCCAAATGGGAGTCAATGACCAATCACGTTTCAATGATTTCTGTATTACAACCAATCAGAGACGTGTTTCACGAAATAATTATCAACGTTAGGATTATCATATATTAAGCAAAGCTCCTCCTTTTTAATATTCTGAACAGGTCTGACCGTTATTTTGCAGTGACTGAGCCTATAACAAATACGGCTACCAGATTGTATATAATAGTGCTTACATGTCAACATTTGTAGCAATTGATTATACCACCAAAAAAAGAAACCACTGTTTGCACTTTCTTAAATGTATACGACATCAAAAATGAATTAATATACAGATTGATGTGTTTCATTTTTTCTCCACTAGAGAGCATTCTTACAATATTGCGTTCCTTTGGCAATAAATAGTAATGATCTGGTTGCAAGTGATAAACAAAAGAAGCAGTAGAAGCGTAGGCTACCTATCGTTTCTTCTCATGATTTTCCAACATCAAAAAACCGTTTCCTTTAAATATAAAAATATTTTTAAATACCTGTATTTTCATAATGGATTTGTGAGTAAACAGCTTTATTTTGATATTCGTTAAATAGTCCTAACAAATGCCACTCTTGATTTCCAAATTCTCTAGATAAATTCACTCCTCACTTCGTGAGTCGTGAATTTATCGATAATTTGGAAATCACTCGTGGCATTACTTATGATAATTTATTTTGTTTACATGTTATTAATGAATAATAGAGAATCTTTGTATAAAAATAATATATACCATAAGAAACTTTGTAAATGAAGCCCAAAACCACATCTGAAAATTTTAACTTTATTTTATTTAGAATTTAATAACGAAATTTGTCGGCCGCGGTGGACTAGTGGTTATGCTCCTTGCCTCTGGTCCAGAGGGTCGCGGATTCAAACCCGGCCGGGGTCGATAGATTTTTTAGGACGGAAAAATCCAAGGAGCAAGTCCTCCGAGAGGGACTTTAAGCCGTGGGTCCCGAGTCTGAAGATTTTCAGGCTCGTAAAAAATCCTTAAGCCTGAATGAAAAGGCCTCTAAGCAAAATTTACCGAATTTATCGTCCTAGTACTACCTTGGTTTCCTAGATGTCAGTATGAGGCGGAACGCTGAACACGGACCACTCAAAATTACATCTATACGAAAACAAGTGTAACTAAATTAGTATGGTTCAAATTCTTCCCTGTAGGGGGAGAGCGCCTAAATCTCTGTAAAGGGAAAACATGGGCTTGTAAAAAAAATAAAGAAGTTTAAGAATAATAATCCATTAATATCCATATTTAGTCAGTTTTTTATGATTGAACAAGATTAGGCCTATATATGGCAATGCAATAAACGAAATTAAACAAAATTGAAAGGATAAATCTTACTTACTTCTACCCAAACAGATGCATATAGTAAATTGCTATAAATAGCACAAAGGGTAAGGATAATGATGGAGCTGCTGGTAAGTCTAATAGTGTTTTTTTTAAGTAACAACAGTTTCCTTATAATTAAAGGAAGTTTTTTTGTTTAATATTTCATAAAGAAAAGTTTATTTAATTATAGAAAAATAAAACTGATAATAGCAATGATTATCAAATAAGTTAAATTTTCTTGCTCATTAAAAAAGTTTATTTAGGTTTTTATTTTTTGTGAAATTCTGCTCGATCTTTATTCAGGACAACTACACCAGCATTTTAAATAATATTATACCCTGTGTTTAAATGTATGTAACTTGCGGCCACTATCGAACACGTAAGTTCATTGCCGCACGTTCTCTACATGTCCCATCCTGAGCTAATGCCTTCCAATTATTTACGTATAATTTACCTTTCTCAAATCATGATTAATATTACACTCACGTCTCATTCTTGGTCCACCTACTGGTACTTGCACTCTGGAAGTTTTCATGCCCCTATTTTATTCCTCATTCGTATCACATGTCTTGCCCATCGCAGTCTCGTCTTATTACACCCAGTTTCTCAGAAATATCATGTAGCTATTTTTTTGTAGTTTTATCCATTTATCTGTCTCTTGATCTCTGTTTGGTCCAAACATTTTTCTCAGAACGTTCTTTTCAAATACTGGAATCTTTTAAATTTTCTTAACCTAACAGACCATTTTTCTTTATCCTTATAGGCCTAATATAACTAAGACATTTTATATATATTTTTAGTTTAACTTTTCAGAGAAGTTGGGATGACAAGAGTTTCTAAGCACCTGTGGTGTTATATTGTTAACATCAGCATTAATTATTTCTTGAAATAGTCTTCTCCTTCACGTATCTGTTCATTCCTCTTTGGTCCAAAAACTTTAAAAGAGACCTTGCAATAAAAAAACTTTCTTTTTAGCGAATTCCATAGGAATGAAGCTCTTCCCACGAAGAATATTTTTTTAAAAACGTAATGCTAAAATTTACAAGACCATTAAATTAAAACGTCCTAATCTCCTTTTTAAAATGCTATAAATCTTACTCAGTTTGGATGCAAAGTTTTGAAATTGAAACGAATTATTTTATTATATTTATTAGCGGATCACGGTGTATAAAAATAAATGACCTATCATGGTTAGTGCATATCTTATATTATTTAAAATATCTGATGTTCACAAACACCGCAAGTTCATGTAAATTGTAAAATTTAGTTATAATCAATCTGATGTACTTACTCATTCATTTTAAAAACGATACACAAGTTCCATCTAGCGAGCAAATTGAAAACTCGAAGCAGCTTGTCGATCGAAGTGTTCCCAAAATGATTTTTGTTAACAATAATGTAGAGGTGTTACCTGCAACATAATAATAATAATAATAATAATAATAATAATAATAATAATAATAATAATAATAATAATAATAATAATAATACAAAACAGTAACAATAAACTGGAAAAAATTCTTTATTTAATATTTCAATTTTTTGTGTAATATAATTACGTACTAATTATCTTACTTTTTGAATATTCCAAAATGTGACTAATTAAAATCTGTAGAGTGTTTCTGTAATTTCCTTTAACGTATTTACTACATTATGCAGAACTCATTTTTCATTAAATTAGTACACGTGTACAATGTCGTGTGTGGTTTAGCTATCCTATGTGTGAGAGGAACATATTAATTAAGGAATGAAAGTGAAATCTGTGTTGTACTGTGTAAGTATCAGTGTTATAACAGACTTCACAATGTTAACCCTACATTCTTTATACTTCATATATCTTATTATATTGTAGTGTTGCATAATGATTTATTTTATATTTCTGCCTCCAGCAAAGAAACGTATAGCACTGCAAGTTTGTACACTGGTCGGCCATACATATTTAACAATATTATTTATTAAAATAATTTCAAATACGGAGGGTTGTTTCCTATCTTTAGTGGCATTTAAATCTCAGTATAACAGGAAAATCCTATGCTGCCAGCAACGGTGATGCTCTATAGGGAGTGTTTGGCTGCAACCTATTGCCCTGCATCTTTGTTTACGCTGCAACGGTGATGCTCTATAGGGAGTGTTTGGCTGCAACCTATTGTCCTGCATCTTTGTTTACGCTGCAGAACACTTGCAGGTGGAACATTTATTTTAATATTTAGTTGTTGATGGTTTATTTATTTTTATTTTACCTGATGGAGTAAAGACCGTAAGGTCTTCTCTTCCATTTTAACATACATGCCAAGTCGTGACCACTCCTCCACAGCTGTTCGATTGAGCGCGGTATCTTATTTCCAAATACTCTTTTTGAGAGACCAAACACGCAAGATTCCTTTGGTAGTATTTTGAATTAACTTTCGCATTTGTTTTAAACCCTTCAGATATATAATTTCCCATTGTAGGAATATCCTGCAATTATCACAAAACCCTTTGAGAAAGTGTTCCTGCATTCCTTGTATCAGTTCTAGTTGGTAAATTGGTGAGCGGCTACTTTTTTTCCTTTCGATAATCAATCAGAATCGAGTTTTACCTTTTTTAATTTAAAATATAATAGATTCCGTTCTTAGATATATGAAAACCGCTTTCTTTCGGGCTTCTATTATTGCCATAAAACTGGAATTATCATCGGAAAGGGCTGTAATGTAAGTGATTGATCTTCTTCGGCATGTTACAAGGAATACACTTGAAACTATTATGAAAATTTACATAAAAATAAATTTATCGGCAGTCCTGCAAGCCGTAACTCTGATGCTAACAGTGGCGCAATTGCAACAATTTAAAATCGTCCCAAGATATCGGTAACAACCCTCGGTATAATAAAATTAAAAGTAAGTATAAAATAATATTAATAAATAGTCTTTCAGATGATGTATGAGCAAAGAAGTCAGTATTATGTGGATGAAAATTGTAAAACTGAGTGACTGAAGTATCCATAATAACCGTGTCCTACATATAGGTCTCAATAACTAATGTCGATTGTTAGATAAAATTTCATTTGGATTTTTTTCTGACAAGAAATCAAACTACACTTCAAAGTAGAGATCATCAGATTTTATGGTCTTGAGATATCTTTCAACGAAGTTAGTCTATCCCGCGACAGCATAGGTCATTGGTTTTTTATGCAAATAAATCATTAGGACCCACTTCCACAGTTTCAATCTTTTAATGTTTTGGAAATTTCACGCAAGAAATGTCCCATGGATCGAGACAGTAATCAGAAGGCGTAAGATCAGAGCTATATGATGGGTGTAGAAGCAATTCCTAAGTTTATGTCATGGTTGTTCATGCAGTGTGGGATCCTGTCGGAATTGAAGCCGTGACTCTGAAAATATTAACTCTTCCCAGTTGTTGAGAATGAAGATCCGCATCAACTGCACACCGTTTGGAACAAACTCCCAGTGAATCAAAATTCCACCAGAAAAACATTACATTAAAACAATGACTTATCAGACAACCTAATACTTTATAATAACTAACTTTATTCAGTATACGTATTACTATAAATAAATAGTAAAATAAATATAATAATAATAAAAAATACTAAACTTAGTACAAGTATTACACAAGATAAATAAGTAACAATAGTTTGGACATTGGCATATACAGAAAACCTACAAGCAACACAATCGCTATCCATAAAACATCCAGATATCCTCTACAAAAAGTTAGCACTTTCATCAGCTTAATCAACAGAATGATGAAATTACCACTTACACAAGAAAATTATAACAAGGAATTAAATTATATAAAACTCCTGACTTACAAAAATGGATATAATTAGGAAATGAACAATAAATTAATTATGAAACAAAAGAAAAAATAGAACTAACAAACATCACACAACTAACTAGGGAAACTGATAAAAGAGATAATAAGTGTGTATCCTTAATATACACAGGCATAGAAACACAAAAGCTAACAAAAATCCTCTAAAAAACATGACAAAAACATAAAAAATTGCCTACAGAACAAATAACAAACTAAATAATATAATTTCAAATAAAATAGAAGAAACGAACATGTATAAAAATAAAGGAGTTTATAAATTGAATTGCAATAGCTGTGACAAATTTTACATAGGAAGAACTACCAGAAACTTCACGGCAAGATTTAAAGATCATTTCAGAGATTTCATAAAAAATTAGGGTAAATCCAGTTTTCCAAAACATATAGTAGAAGCAGGACATCAATTCAACATAATAGACAACGTATTATCGATCCTGCATAGAGAAAACGATATATCGAAAATAAATGTTCTCGAAGAATTAGAAATCACATAACCAGCAATATAAAACCTCTGTACAAAATAATTACCAACAACAGTCAGCACCAAAATGAAAGCAGAAGATGATACATAAATTATCGAAAGGACTCCTATAAAACAACACTGCAAATTATTGAGGACGAGTGAGATATCAGGTACTGTTTTACAATTATTAAATCTTTAAAACGTATTGTACGGAATGTCTTTTCCAAAAATATCTAACAAATATTCTGAGAGAAAAAATAATCAATCGACATACAAGGTAGTAACATTATGCCTACTTGGGATGATGATAGCAATTACTAATTTCACTTTTCATATTGTTTACAAATTTTTAAATATTACATAAGATAAATAATATAACTTGTGATATAATCCAAGGATGTTAATTCACAGAGTTACATTACTATTATTACTATTATTATTATTTTAGAACAGATTTAAGACAATCAAGCCTTGTTTTCCACCAATAAAATAATTAATTTAAAAATTAGATTTAAAATACAGTAAAAGCTCCTTATTCGCGGGTTAAAAATTTGCGACACAGTTCCTGTATTCGCGGCCAAAAATTTATTTATTCGCGGATACAGTGGGTATATTAAAAGGATTAGTATCCTTTATTAATGCATTGACAGCATTTTATTGCAGACACGTGCCAAGGTAGCTTGTACAGGAGCGATTCAAATCAAATGGACAAATTAATATCGAAGTAAAACAAACTTTATTGTCACTAAGCCTAAAGTTTCTTGTTAAAACCCACCGCCGTTGATTTCACATGCTGCTATGTCCGTTATAAATGCCGCCCTCACCACGTTCAGTGTTTTATTGTTTCAACTTATCATTCATTGCAATAATTTTGATTGAATAACATGTGTCTATTCTGCTTTGTTGCCAATTTATAATGTCAAGTAAAAGGAAAGAAAATTAGTTCCGAACCTGAAAAAAGTAGTGTTGCCGCTTTTAGTAAAAATAGAAATGCTTGACCGTTTACGCGTTGGCGAGTAGTTTGCGATTAAAATATATTTTAAAAGCGGCAAAACAGGAAAAAATTACTAATTTATTTAAGCCCCTGCCTAAGCCTGACAATAATAATTAATAGAAATTGTTCAAAATCTCTCATTAATTGATTTTACTTTGATATTTTTTATTTTATTCTGGAACCTTGGAACGTATCCCCTATATACCCATATAAATTACCATTCCATATTCGCGGCATTTTTTTAGAACATATCCCCCGCTAATAAGGAGCTTTTACTATACATATAATAATTGCTTTGTAAGAAGTTATAAAATGTTAATTGAAGTAATGGCTAGGTACTTATATATTATTCGCTAATTTACAATAACTGTAAAGTACGAATAAAAATATTAGGAATTATAGTATATCTTAAATTTCTTTAATTATTTAATAAGTAATATAAAATTATTAAAAAATAGTAAATAGTTTGGAAGCCTTGAAGCTATCTCTAACTATATGCAGATTCCAGAGTTATTAATTAGCTGTGTATAAACTGTTTTTCTTTTTCATTATTCCTTAACACGCGCTGAACTCCAATGTTCCAGTAACTTTTAGTTACTTTTTTTTATTTTTGTTGTAATAAAATCCAACAAAATAAGAACATCCAGTGTATGAACTTTCAGGGTCTCGCAGTATTGATGTCCTTTAGTGAGATTTACTGACGCGTTCACAGGAAGAAGAAATCAAAATATTATTTATCTATATTTTTATAAGATATGAATTAATTAATTTGGTTTCTATACAACTTATGTGGAAAAGTTATGTCTAGAAAGTTAGAAATAACTGCTTGGAAACACATTGACTTTTAGAAATGTAATTCCCTCAGCTGTTACTTTTCTTTTGCTGCAGAAACTTTTTGTACAATTCTTTATTCTCTTGAAATTTGCTGTACAATTAATCAGAGAAAGAAGCAGAAAATGTGTAGATCTTTTGTTGTGTGTGAAAATGTGCCATTATGACAATCAAACTCGTCAGTAACCTGAATGTGGAAAAAAGAATACAGAAAATATTCCGTTTCTCTTATTCGACTGTTTATTACCCTGTTGCCACGTTCGCCTATTTTTTTTTAAGAAGTTGATTAAAGTAATTGTAAAAACATATTTTGAAAATTAGCTATTTTTTATTTTGTCATAAACACGTATAATTATGCTGTTTTTGTGGTCATTGCACAATATTATCTTCTTGCTCTTTACATTTACAGGGTGTCCGGGACCAACACCACCAATAACAAACTGCAATAGAAGAAAAACTAACAAATGTATTGCAATGCAGTTTATTGCAAAACATAAGTAGATAAACTCAACAAGTTTGTACGGTAATCAGTAAAATTTCCACATGAGCTCTTGTTGTGGCTCGAACGATATCCAGACGATATTCAATTTCACGCCAGGTGTTTCCAAGCATCTCTCTTGTGATGGTTTGAAAATACCGACGGCCTTTGGACTTAAATATGCCTGATCTACAACAGGAGTTCTGTACACTAAGTCCTTGATGTACCCCCTTAGAAAGAAGTGTAATGGTGTAAGATCAGGGATCTTTGAGGCTATACCATTAGGTCCGATCCAACGACCATTGAATACCAGTTCCAAGTAATCCCTGACATGACTGGCATAATGTGGGGAGCTCCATCTTGTTGGAAGACGTCAAAGCAAACAAAAAATTGGATAAACATGAGAGATTATGTAATTTTATTGTTTTCACCAAAAAACTTGTTGAGCTTATATATTGCTTTTCAACAAACGATATTACGATAATTTTTTAAATGTTCTATAACAATTTCTTACTGGCAGTGTTGGTCTCGGACACGCTGTGTGTGTGTATATATATATATATATATATATATATATATATATATATATTCCAAGACAAAATTACAATGATAATAGTTGTATCATCCGTCGCCAGATATAAGTATTTGACAGCATACACTTGTATCCATCTGCCATTGAAAATGTAGGACCCAACATAATACGATAACTATACTTAACTTAATTTTCACAAAATGTTACTTATACCGTTATGGTTTTCACCTATTCAATTGTTCAAAATTCGTGCACAATCAATTTATTATAGTTAATTATCAAATATAATTAACATTGTGATTATTAATCAATTTTTTGAAGATCGTCATATGTTTATTGAAATACTGGTAATTTACAATCTATCTCATCAGGAACTCGATTAGTAAATCCGATATAGACCTCTGTCCATTGGCAGCACTCTAACAGAAATATATCAGTAGTTAAACATTAATTTGAGACAACTAGAAGGTATAATGATTTATTTATTAAGTCTCCTTATTTATTCGCTGTTATCCAGAAGAATCACAGCCAGTAGATTTGGATTTGAATGCTCTTAGGTAACAAATGAAGAATTTTTCTATTTCATCTGTTACTGTCAGAATGTTCAGATCTCGATGAATGGTGTATTCACATAACAATCACATATATATCCCATTGACATTCAAGTTGTCTTTTATGACATTTCTGGCTTTCACCCCTGGCACTGGTGGAATTTTAATCCATTTATTAGGTTGGGACACCTGGAAGGCGGAGAGATGATATGATGGGTGAAAAATTATAATGAAGCGCCAGGAGAGCCCTTAACCTAAATTTCAGACCATGGGAAACCATAGGAATAATTCCCTTTAAGGAAAAATTCCTATGATCTGGCCGTGAAAGGAACCCGGGACCTCATGAACTGTAGTCAAAAACGCTGACCACTAGCCCATAAGGCTGGTCGGAGCAACAAATATTGAACAAAGAATTTTGGATTGAAATCTTTGTAGAATTTCAATATTTCAAATGTTCGCAGTTCCCGATAATTTGATACTAAAAGACTAGCTAGGTTTCAATAAAATGGTTTCGTAAAGCAGGAGTTTGGTTTCTGTACTCACCTCTGATTCGTGTCCTAGTAGGAATCAAATTTCAATTTTATTTTTATTTTAACTTGTGCGTTTCTTTGGATATTATTTCGCCATAATAATATACGATACAGATGCATATGCCTACCTAAATATTTTACCCTATCAGCTTTTGATATGGCTTTACTTTTAAGGGTCATATCGGGACTTTTGTCAGTTCTTGTTCCAATTGTTATATGGACAGATTTAGTTTCACTAACTCGTAAACGCCGTGTAGTCAACCATGAATTTGTTTCATTAAGTCGTAGGGCGGAACTCATGAAACCATCTTTACGCAAAGAACGACTCTTTCCCCCCTCTGAATTCCGTCCTAAGTTGGAGATTTTCAGAGGCTTGCAGAGCGACTTTATTCGATACTGGGACGGCAGTATCATCGATGAATTATAGTCACTAGTACTTCAGTTTGTTGGGGGAAATCGTGTATATATTTTTCGATAGCTTATTCAATATCTAAAACTAAAGCAGAACAGTATTTATTTTTTCTCTCCATAGCACCTTCAATTTCTTTTATCACTAATGAATTTGTTCTATAGTACAAACTATCGTTGCGAAGATTAAACTGATGATAACATACCATTTTTCAGGAATTAAAAATATGAAATAAAAAAAATCTATTTTCCGCATTCGGGTTCCTGAGAAAAATAAATAATAACTATATATCAATGTTTCTTCTAATTTTGTTGCTTGAATAAATTGTTTTAAATATAATACTAAATAATAAGCTGTTTTATTTTTATTATTTCAGAAATATAATAAAGTGAACAATGACAGAGAAAATATGTATTTTAGTTTGTATGATAAGAAATAAAACTCTGAAATGTCACAAGTGTTTGACAGTTATTAGTAACCTTCAGCCTAACTAACACAGAATTTAAAAAATGGTAATTTTAAATTGGAGAAAAGTACCTTTAACATATTATAACCGTTAATTACCAAAAACAAAATATGTGCCAAATAAATTTAATAACACAGCATATTCATACCAGAATAATTTATTTACAATAAGCAAGTAGTCCACCGCTATGGTCTACTGCTACGACATTGCTTCATATTCAGTAGGGTCAAGTTCGATCCCCAGTATGGACAAGTTTCCTGGGTGAGGATTTTTTCAAGAGTTTTCCTCATCTGTAACACAAATAGCAGAAAACTTTTAGGACCAAACAGTTCCCTAACACCATATGACCATTATAATCATACATATATTTCCCTTCTTTAATACTAATGAACAGTCGCGTTGGCCGCGGTGATATCTAGTGGATATGTTCCTTGCCTCTAGTCTCGAGGGTCGCAGGTTAAACCCCGTCCGTGATTGATGGATTTTTAAGGATGAAAAAATCCAAGGAAAAAGTCCTTCGAGAGGGACTTTAAGCCGTGGGTCCCGAGTCTGAAGATTTTCAGGCTCGTAAAAGAAGCACAAAACTGAATAAAAAGGCCTCTGTGCAAAATTTACCGAACGTTCCAATCCTAGTAATACCTTGGTTTTCTAGATGTCATTATGAGGCGGAATGCTGGTCCCTAATCACTCAATGACATCTATACGAAAACAAGTGTAACTAAATCATTTGGTTGAATTTCTCCCCTGGAGAGGGAGAACGCCTAAAGCCTAGTCTACACGTAACGTTTTGTCGTCAGTCTTGCATGATCATGACAAGTTTGTTAAACAAAACGTTGCGTGTGTACGGCAAATTGGACGTTTTGTCTGAACTGAATGAGGTTTGACTAACTCGCAAAACACTGATGGGCTGGAGCTTTGTGTACAAGCAAGACGGCGGACAAGTTGGTGCATGTAGACGCATGTCAGTCTAATCGGTCAAACTTCGCTCTTCTGACAGTCTTTACTTGGCGATACTGAAGGTTTTAACGAGTGTTTTTACTATGTATAGTGACGAAAAAATGACATCAGATTTACGACAATCTTCATCTACATGGTAGACCCTCGGCCTGTTCCGTTCTCAGAAGTCATCTTCCCATCGTCTTCTAGAACGTCCCACATCTCTATAGCCGTGGGTAAGGTAGGATAATGACTGCCCCAAAGATTGAGTACGTGTTTGAGTAGTGTAGCAGCATGATTTTTGTGTCAGTATTATTTGATCATACAAGACTGACGACAAAACGTTACATGTAGACCAGGCTTAAGTCACACTTAGGGACAAAGGGCATACCTCTATTAGTATGAATGAATGAATGGTGTGGCTTATCATAAATGTTGGTGCTGTCCCTGATATTCAGCTGATCACTCATCTAGGGAGATCTCCATGTCCTTGTGTGGTCAAAAATATGAATGTGATCCAAAGTTAAAATCCTCTCTCGACTGGTCGCTGCGCTGCAAGGCCCGGGTAGCGCAGGGCACGTAAAATATTATTTACACAGAGAGTTTAAACTAAGCAAAACAAAGAAAAAAAAAGCAAAATATTGTATATAAAATCAATATTCTAGTCATCTGAAGAGGTTAATAATAATAATAATAATAATAATAATAATAATAATAATAATAATAATAATAATAAATTATGTTGTAGTTAGACATTATAGTCTACACTACATACCTACAGGTCAGCCGTGCTGGCCCGGTGGTAGCATGCTTTCTTCAAGACTTAGCGAACCTGAGCTCTATGTCCGGTGGGGTTGAAATGTTTAATAAATAACTCATTGGCACTATCGAACCCGTAGATTTATGGCAAATTGGGCATAAGCTCTCCATACATCCCTATCCAGAGCAAATGTTTTCCAGTCATTTCCTGTATAATATACTTCCCTCAAATTATGATTAATGTTATTCTCCCACCTCATTCTTCGTCTACCAATTGGGTGCTTTCCCTCTGGTTTTGCTACAAGGAGTTTCCATGCCCCTCTTCCATCCCCAATTCGTACCATATGCCGTGCCTATCTTGCTCTACGAGACTTAACTGTTCTTATTATATCTGGTCTTCTATAAAGGTCACGTTTAGTTCATTGTTTGTAACATTAATTAAATTTAATACACAAGTGATCTTCTTGGCGATAAAATATTAAAATAAGCAGTCAATATGTCAAATTCACCAATTAATGATTAAAATGGTCAATATGTTTCTACAGCTAAGCTGTCATTCTCAAGGCCAGATATTAACTGAAGACGAACATTGTAATGAATAAACAAAATCAGTTAAAAACAAACCACGTCACATGATGCAATCAATCACTAGTAAACAGACATAATAAAACTAATTCTCTTTCCTTTCAAATAAAGAAAAGAATAGGGCCCCTGTCTCTATTCATAATTTTATCCTTATTTTTACAGATTTCCAAACTTTAATTAATTAAATTAGTTTAATTTTCAATCTTCGAACCAGGAGGGGTATTGATATACAATTTTTAATCGCTAGATTGTTCACCACATCCCTATACTAAATTGCAAGTCTCTTCGCAATACATATGTAGAGAAGACATGTGATACTGTTGATAGCGATTCGTCCGTCGGATGGGGGCGTTAAGCTTGACGGCACCTTTGATTCTTTTCGACGGGAGTAGGCTACGTGCCGGCATCGGGATTCATCATCATCCCTCATACAACACACTTTACACTACACAAGCACATAATCGTACACTCGTCTTACACTCATCTCTGTATACAATAAAATAATACATATTCTACGTAAAGTGATCTGCCGAACGAAGTGGTGCGTAAATTGAAAATTGACAACATTAATGCCATCCAACTGCCCAAAGCGGAACCCGAAGCACGAAAAGTGCAGTACACATACACACACACGCATATACCGAGAGAGGCATACGAGATTTTTTTGTAAGCATCCAAATTACATCCAATATATAAATAATAATTAAAAATAATAAATGAGTGTGAAAACTTTACATTACTATCTCGGAATCAAAGCCATGCTAATTGGAGTTCAGTCTTTGATTGTTTATTAAGTATACAGATTAGAGAAGTGCTGTACGTCAAGCCACCTCATCGCGGAATCTAGAACCTTTCGATTTTTTATCAAGGATAAATGAAGTACTGTAAATTTGAAAAAAAAAAGTTTAGGAAGTTCCTGATACAGTTGTTAGCTATATGGATTGTGATAGTTAGGCCTACACTAAATGCCAGGTTTACTGTTAAGAACCTCCGAGTTTCCTAAAAGTAGAAGGAAAGCAGTACATATAATCTACTTGTCTAGAAACAGATTTACCCATTTCACACATTAATAAAACTATTTCGTGAATTAAAAACATGTAGGCTAATGCTCGTACGTACAGTACCAAATATGTTTTATTAACTTTTAATAACATTATAATTATATAACGAATTAATAATATTTATTTTATCAAGGATTACAATATGGCTAAATAAGGAGACCATAAATTGTACTTGGTATAATAGAATATTTCATGTTCTAACATATTGCCAATCTAACTTAATAAATTAACAGAGTAATTTCATGACCAGGAAAAGTACCTTGGTTGGCATTGTAACTCTGATAGTGTATTTGATGCCTTAAGGGACGGGAGGAAAGGGGTATGAGCGTGCGGTGTGTATATGTGTGGGAGTGTGTGGGTGTATGTGTGTGTTTTTTCTCTAATTTGTTTTCTAACTTTTTTTTTAATATTAATGTACGGAATATGGTTGAACGTAGATATGTATTATTGTGATGTAGTGTAGACAAAGATTTTACTTATATGTAGCCTGTTATTGTTTTTGATACAGGTGTATTTGTAGGTATTTGTTTATATTATGATTAGTTTTATTTTTTATTCATGGAAAAAAATGCACGTACGGCCAAGCAGGCCCGTGCGCAATGTAAATGCATATGCATTTTCTTTATTCTGAAAAAAAGGCAATAAATTCCATTATCCATTCTATTCTAACTAGTAAGCACAAGTTAACTGAAACCTGAGTATGCATGCGATGTGACGGCGCAGTCTAGTGCGCAGCTGCGGTGCATACGAGAGTGAACAGAATACAGGCGCAGTGGTTCTGTGTGTAGTATACCTCATTTCCCAACCAAGGTACTTTCCCTGGTCATGAATGTCCCACGCCGTAGCCAAGTAGTTAAGGCAAGAATCCTTGGCGCAGAGCTACGGGACTTGCACTTGTTCGGTTCTCCACGGGGGAAGAAATTTTTTCAAGGGATTTCGGCCAGAATGGGATCGGTGCCCACTCAGCATCGTGAGGCATTTGGGAAGCTACAATAAGTAGCGGCTCCAGATTGAGAAAACCACCTATAACGGCTGAAGGACTTGTAATGATAACCACATGTCACCCCTACACTGACAGATGATCGTCTACCTCAGTGATTAACACAAGCAGATGTGAGGCCAGAAGCCGGATGGTAGGTTAAGGGTCTTCTAGGCCTGTCGTGCCATGGAGTTTAATGGCATGATTAGGGACAGAGATTCGAGATGAATTACCTATGCATACACTATATCGTTTTTTTAAGCGCACTATAAGAAGATTATTTTAAAGTAAATAAATCAGTATTTCGATATCACATTCTGGTAGCTATAGCAATGGTTTTTATGAAAAAATCAAGTAACTCACAGCTATGTGTTCTTCCAAAGGATACAGTTATAGTAATGAGTAATGACAGAGGATGGATATGGCTTGAATTACACTGTCACATTTAGCCGAACCGTGACAAACCTTGCCACAGTCTTTGTTATCCTGCTCTCTAAGTCTGTTCATGACTTAGGGAAAATGGTGTATGATTTAGATTACCAAATATCATAGAGCAGAGAGTTACTGAACACCACAAACAAACTAGGAAATCGTGAAAAAAATGACGATATTGTTTCTTGGGGGGGGGGGATTAAGTTGTAAGTTGGCTTCGCGGTTTTGCAATAAGTAATGTCACGAGTGGTTTCCAATTTATCTAGAAGGTTTGGAAATCAAGAGTGGCATTTGTTAGGACTATTTAACGAATAAAATTAAGCTGCTTACTCATAAATCATTCTATAAATATCGTTATTTTAAAATATTTATATATTTACAGTAAACGGCGATGTTTGAAAACAAGTGAGAAATGTTTGGTTATGTTTCATTTGTTCATCCACTGTAACTTGATCATATTATTTATTGCCAAATAGGATCGCAATTTTGTAAGAATGCACCCTAGTGGAAAAAAAAAATTAAACACATCAAACTGTATGATATAACCAACATTATAGGTTAATAATTACTTTTTAGGAAACAACTCAGTAAAATCATTATTTAAAAACACAATTATTGAACACACAATTATCAAATGCGTATTTCGAAAGAATCTGTTCATTATTTGCTATATTCAATATATTTGTTGGAGAGTGAGTCACTGCAAAATAATGATCTGACCTGTCAAAATATTAAAAAGGAGGAGCCTTCTACATTCTGGAAAACAGAATTCGATAAATCGTGAGTAAAACAAAATTCATTGAAACGTGATTGGTCATTGACTCCCATTTGGGGCATGAGTTAAATAGTCACCGGAATCATATCGGATCGTGTGCTTTCTCCTCGTGCATTAATGACGTCAGCCAAAGATACAAGCAAGTTACAATAACACTTATGGTTTATAAACCAACTGTGTTATTTATATAGGAACGCTGTGTTTGTATGAGGAGTTCGTTGTCATCCAGATCAGTCGTAGAGAACATAGAGAACCGAAGGTAGAGAAGGCACACCAGGAGAAAAATGCCACCCGCTATATCTACACTGCAGTTTTTATTATGACATCTATTAAAACTTAGTTGCAGTGTGGTCATTAATAATTAATTATATGCTACAGTATTTATATTCACTATGTACTCGCTTCGGCGGTACATATACTAAAATTGGAACGATACAAAGAAGATTAGCATGGCCCCTGCGCAAGGATGGCACGCAAAATCGTGAAGCGTTCCACATTTTTAGCAAACGCTTAGCTCAGTGCTTAGTGGCTTGATTCGTATGCAAAAGGTCACAGGTTCGATTCCCCGTGAGGTTAACTTTATCCAAGCACCTGTGGTGTAATGGTTAACACGTGATCCAGACCCAGTAAGTTCTAAGAATTGCTTGCGTGTCCCGCGCCGTAGCCGAGTGGTTA
This sequence comes from Diploptera punctata, assembly GCA_030220185.1. Lineage (NCBI taxonomy): Eukaryota > Metazoa > Arthropoda > Insecta > Blattodea > Blaberidae > Diploptera > Diploptera punctata. Next base: position 1,030,782 of record JASPKZ010002688.1, on the reverse strand, counting down.
AGGCAAGATGTCTTGGCGCAGAACTACGGGACTTACCCTGGTTCGAGTCTCCATGGGGAAGAATAAAAAAAACACTGTGCTGTACCGCCCCTTACGAGTGAACGTCAGATATTTGAACTCCCTCCGAACCAGACAAAACTTCTCGACAAATTCAGAATCCTGTTTTGTGGCAGAACCGTAAAGTCTAGTTGTAAGTACATAAATCTGAATGTAAAATGTTTCATGTTTGAAGGTAACATTGTAGGACAAACAACTGAGTGACGGGTAAACTTGTAGGTTCTTCAAAAGTAGAATAAAAGCGATATTTAATTGAGGATGGAAACACCCTGTGAGTAATGTTTAAATCAAGGCAGATGAGAAGCTGACCTAAATGTTAAAACCCTTGTTACTTGAAAGGGGTGAAGTTATCGATTCCTTAGCGAGGTCATGCGTTGGTCGAGTTTTCTTCATATCACAACATGCAATCTGCACAGTGTCGTGCAGCCTTCTGTGACATTGGGAGACTTACACAGCAAAAACTTACCTCAGAACCACGGTCATAAGAGCGCCAGCGCATACTGCGTGGTTCAAACATTTTTTTTTTCGTTTTTAGTATTATGAATATAACCAGCGTTACCATATTGGTACCAATACAAAGTATTATGCTTGTGTGACACACTGTATATAGTCAAATCAAATATAAGTTTAACCTCTAATTAACAACAATACCTTGTTTATTCGTTATATTCAGTAAATGCCTCACTTACTTACTCCATGGCGCGACAGGCCTAGAAGGTCCTTGGCCTACCACCGGGTACTGGCCTCACATACACATGTGTTAATCACAGAGGTAGACGATCATCCAGCCCGTGTAGGGGTGACATGTGGTCAGCATGTCGGTTCCCCCAGCCGTCATAGCTGATTTTCTCAACCTGGAGACGCTACTTACTATCCATCCATAGTAATTCTGCTCGATGGCAGGTCTTTCACTGCAATCATAGCATTTTCATGCTATGCTTTGCAGCTTTATTAAGGAATAATATGTGTGGTAGCTTTCCGTTGCCTTCCACACCGGTGAAGGATGATGATGGCCGGATGATTTCCGGGGACCGTTGGACCCTACGCTTCCTGACATTTGTCTTACAGATGAGGAAAAACCCCGAAAAAACTCATCCAGGAGCCTGTCCCGACCGGGAATCGAACCCGGACCCGCTGCGTGACAAGGCAGCACGCTACGTCGAGACCACAACGGTGGACATACTTACTATAGCTACCCAAATGCTTCAAGATGCTGGGTAGGCACCTGTTCCATACTGCCCGAAATTCCATGAGAAAATGTATTCGTTCATGGGGACTCGAACCAGTGCAAGTCCTGTAGCTCTGCACCAAGGCATGTTGCCTTAACCAGTCGACTACGGCGCGGGGCCAGAAAATGCCTAGTTTGTTCTATTCAGTGCTGGGAACCATAAAGCCAATTTCCCCGGTCTAATATGGCTTGATATTATTATTGAAGTTACATTGGTAAAACTCAACTGCCGGAAACATTAGGTGTTGTAACTTCATATTTTAAAAGCAAGTATGGTACAAAAAAATCCAGCATAGAACTGTAAAAACTCTTGCGCTAAATATAGAAGCGAAGTTTGGGTTATAAAGCAAAAAGAATCAGTGATGAAATGAGATAAGCCCTATTAATCAACTAAACTCGATCTACGACACGGATGGCGTTGCTGTAGTGCGCAAACATTGTAAAAAAATCGAATTACGTACATGCATTAGCGCCATAAAATATCCTAGGATACAATACTTGCAGCTTTTATTTTTTTCTTGGCTAAGCCACAATAAATATTTTATTCTGTGTATCTCTGTAATCCTTCATGCTCATATCATATAGAACAAAATGATTTCAAACAAAACTAATCATATATAATTTCTCTATTTTATTGGATATGACCCAGGACGTAAATAGGGTTGATCAATCATGTGTCACACTTATATATGTAGAAACTGATCCAGGGAGGTAGTGGCGGTTCCTGCTTAAACTCGCCGAAGTTCACTATATTACTCTTAAAATTAACTTTAAAATTATGTTAATATAGCGCATAAGAAATTTGAAAGAAAAATACCATTGGAATGACCTAAAATCGTTGCTCAGAAAAAAAAAACATAATACTTCCATTCCATTAGCATCAGTTTAACCTTCACAATTAGATACTTTTACGCGCCACCCGGGCCTTACAGTGACACGATCATTCAGGAGAGGGATCACACACATACATGGAGAGCCTCCCCGAATGAGGGATAAGCTGAATGTCAGAGCCTCCTCCGAGACAACAAAACACACCATTCACACACACACTGATACCAAACATGGTGAATATGATGATTATTATAATGACCAGTTAATATTCGGGACCGTTTGGGCCTTAAAGTTGGCTGACATTTGCCTTATAGGTAAGGAAAAACCCCGAAAAAAGCCATCAAACAGGAAACTGTCCCGACTGGGGATCGAAGGCCCTCTACGTACAAGGTAGCAGTGGACAGTTCAAAAATATGCATCTCAAATGACTAAGACTGAAAGTAATTAAAATATGGGATTGAGAACTTACGTATGATTAAATAGAGGCATTTAGTCCACGTGTTATCATAAGTAATGCCACGAGTGATTTCCAAATTATCGATAAATTCACTCCTCACTTCGTGAGTCGTGAATTTATCTAGAGAATTTGGAAATCAAGAGTGGCATTTGTTAGGACTATTTAACGAATAACATTAAGCTCTTTACTAAAAAATAATTATTTGAATATAGTTACTGGTGTTTTAAAATATTTATATAGTTAATGTAAACGGCGATATTTGAAAACAAATTAGAAATGTGAGGTTATGTATGTTCACTGCAACTCGATCATATTATTTATTGCCAAATAGGATCGCAATATTGTAAGAATGCACTCTAATGGATAAATAATGAAACACATCAAACTATTATAATCAACATTATAGGTTAATCATTTATATTTTGAATAAACAACTCAGTAAAATCATTGAATCTATTCATTATTTGCTATATTCAATGTATTTGTTGGAGAAAAATAATGGTCTAACCTGTTCAGAACATTAAAAAAGGAGAAGCTTTCTTTATCACAAAAGCAGGAGCTGATAAAGACAAATCGATAAAGAGCGAGGTGAAACACGACTGTCATTGGTGTAAAACAGAATTCATTGAAACGTGATTGGTCATTGACTACCATTTGCGACATGAGTTAAATAGTCGTTCAAAACATTTAGTGCAATACATTTTCATCTTATTTCTTACGTTCAAGATTATTTCGTCGAATGTTCACCTTCGTCTTTAGCGAGAATTTATAGGCCCATATACATTGTTAAAGCCATAAAATGCATCACAATTCCCTTGCAATAATGTTCAGTCTTCTTAATGTTTAATATTGTTCCTCTTTACCATTGTTAAGCTCATATATGGTAGGCCAATTTTTATTTCTCACACGGTTACACGCAATTTACAGAAATAATTACGCTTGCTCGAATGAACAGGATGACTGTAAAATTGATTGCTTGTTTATGGTTATAGAATGTGATTACCGTAAGCATGTTTATAACTTTGTAGATTGTTTGTTGGTATATTTTTCTTAATCTCTTTTTTTATGAAGTCTTCGTGCTCCTAATCGAATTGTTCATCAGTTGATGATGGCTTCCTTAAATAACAAAACATGTGAATTTAAACGGTATTGCTGTGGCTTGTATTGTCTTTTATCAATGTATGGAATTATAGATGCATGTATGTTTGTAATAGTTGGACTTTATTAGACTAAAAGTAAGATACATACAATGTAATTTACAATTAATAATAATTTAAAAAACTGAAACAACACGCTTTGTTAGAAAACCGAACTAAAAAATGAAAAATAATTTTAATTTCCAACACGCTTGGGATAAAAATAAAGTGGTCAACAAAAAAATAATCTCCAACACATCTAGATTAAAACTAGAGTTATCTATAAAAAAATAATTTTACCATCAAAAGCGTGGGGTGCTTTTTTACGGTTTTTACGTTTTCTTCTTAGACACTTTACTTTTTCCAATATATGTTTATTATCAAATATATTAATTGATATAGAGCACCACACGCTTTTGACGGTAAAATTATTGTGTTTTTGTAGATAACTCTAGTTTTATTCTAGATGTATTGGAGATGATTTTTTTGTTGATCACTTTAATTTTATCCCAAGAGTGTTGGAAATTAAAATTATTTTTCATTTTTTAGAGCGTGTTGTTTTAGTTTTTAAAACTATTATTAATTTTTTAGTTTGGTTTACTAAAAATGTAAATATTTTTATTCCATACTATTGTAGTACGAGCTAAAAGTAATACTCTTCTAAAAAAATCCTCCGGGCCGGATTTGAACCAGCGACCTATATAATAGTAGGAAACGCGCACAAGTGTGCATAAGAGTAGAGTAGGCACTGGAATCAGTGCTCTGTGCTGAGATCCATCACAATTTTTGTGTTCTTCTTGCATTTCAAAACGTGGTATTTGTCGCATTTAGTCCGCATAGTTTGCATACACATTTCTCGGATACGGTGTGAAAGATGTTAATTGCATAGTTTGTGATGGAAGCCGTGTACTGCGAGTCTGTTGACTGTACTCCTCATCTGTTGGTTCACCCTTGTCCATTTCTATCTGTCATCGCGCTGGTGAAGTAGAATTCATCTTCTATGTCGTTCCTTTTTTCTAGATATTCCGTCATGAGACTCTGGTATGCCTAAGTGGATGGCAATAGCAGTGTCAAGCGCACTTCTTCTTTTAAGAATGGCTCCTTCGTTAGTAAGTATGTGAGCCTGCATGGTGTGTACTTTGAGACACCTAGGATATTCTTTAGAAATGTTGCTTTGACGTGTTCAAGGGTTTGCAGATCTCTCGTCTTAAGATGCTCCCATATTATTTCTATTCCATATGTGAGTACGGGCGTTATCTTAGCTCTGAATATTCTCATTGCTGTCTTCAAGGAGAGTGATTGAAGCTGTTTTATTTCATACATTGCTATAATAGCTGCAATTGCTCTCTGTTTGACATGCATATTAAATGTGGTCCCTGATGTTTGTAGTGTGATTCCAAGATATTTGTAATGGTTTACCGTTTTTAACTTTTCCGATCCAAGTTGCAGTGTGTATTTTCTTGATATTTTCCCTTCTTTCCTGAATATCATACGTGCACTTTTGTCGGTGTTTATTTTCAGGCCATTTTTATCGGCCCATGTTGATAGGCCGTCTAGGCTTTTCTGTAAGTCCTGTAGGTGCTTCAGAACTTCTTGTCTTTCCTTGTAGCATTCTTATTCAAACCATGGTTTTGCTTTTCTTTCCTTGTATGTGTCAAGTATTTGAGCATTTATCAGGACGTGTTCCAGAATTTTATTTGCGTCTTCTACATTCCCTTGGTTGATAATTTCTTCTATTTTTTTCTCTCTTTGATCCATCCATGTTTCATTTTGATGTGTCCAGGTGTCTCCGAATTTTGTTTATTGCTGTTTGTGTTTTTCTTCCTATATGTCCCTTTGTTTCTATCGTTGCAATTACCGGGAGGTGTTTTCTGATTGGTACGGAGGCGATTTCTGCGTGCGTGTCTTTAGCCATTCCTTTCGCTTTTGTGTTCATGAAAATGAGATCTATCGTGCTTTTGCCGTTGTAGCAAATGTATGTCGGACTGTTCGGGTCATTTATTAGGTCAAATCCCTCAGAGTGAAGGAATTCCAATAACAGTTCCGTTTTCATCTTGGCACATCTGTTCGGCAATTGAAATCTCCTGCTATTATTATTGCCTCGTCTCCTGCTATTGAGAGTGCTTCGCGGATTTTTTCTACTGTTGTTTGTATATGTATGTCTGGTTGAAAATAGCAAGCCATCACAGTAAAGTTTGTGGTCCTTAATAATAATATGTTCATGGTTTTCAGTAATATTTGTGTTGGGGCCATCGTGGATTTATAGAAGCATGATATGCCACCACTAGGTCTGCCGGCTTCCCCCTGTTTGGCGAGTATGTGTGTTCCATAATAGTTGTTTATGTTTGGTTCCTTAGTTGAGAAAGTTTTTGTAAGGATGAGTATGCGACCTATGGATTACTGAAATTATATACCACTACAGCCCACCACTCTACCAAACTGAGCTAACCACAACGATAGACTAAAAAGTTGATACGTTCGCAACCTACTATAGTGGTCTTAATTATAATCTCATGTCAGGAAATATACCGTTTCCCCGTAACTCGAAACCTGTAACTTTCATCAACGTCAGAGTATTAAAATGTAGTCAGGATTTCTGGATGGAAATGTTATTAGCACCTAAATTCACGGGTAACGCGTACTTGATTTTCTTTCAACATCAGCTGCAATGTACCTCTGAATATTCACCAAAACATATGGTATCAGCACTATTGCGCACAACTTAATTTTTCTCTTGTTGTATGAGCTTTAAGAGCTAAACTCTAACGACTATGGATACAGTGGATAGATTTTGATGCGCCACAATTTCTTGGACTGCACGTTTGCCGATCTTGAAAATGTTAGATTTCTTTTTTCCTATGGCGTTACTTGAAAAACATGCAGCGGAAGACATTATGATGCAAGTTATGGCAGTGGAGTATGTTGAACTCTCAGATATTGGAGTTCGTGTGTGTACCCCAAAATAGTATGTAAATACGGCGTTCGTATTGACGCAAATGTTTGCCAGATCTAGACTATCAAGTAAGTAGTCACAGAATCTATTAAAAAAACTTACAATAGACAGTAGTAGTAAAGAGTTTTGTTTGTAAAGGAGAAACGTAATCTTCTAGATCCCCATTTAAAATCCTTCAAAGTCTGTAATCTGAATTCAGATACCCTCTGTATGTGTAAGACATTTATTGAAATATTGATACAACTTTCATTTTCATTAAATAAAAGGAATATTTATTGCGAAAAGAACAATTTTAGCGAGATTTTTCTATTAGCTAGTAAGTAAAAAAATATTCTGTTTGTTTCTGAGAGATGTTATAGTTTAGCAATCTCTAAGAAAGAATGGAAGAGAATTTCATATTTTAGCAAGAAAAATTGTGAAATATTGTAATAGCTAGATATTGGTGATATTCGCGAGTCGCGATAACGCGAAATGCTCTAATTTTGTCATTCTCTTGTACCATTTGTTAACTCTACTTCCCATAACCTCAAAAAAGCATTTTACGAAATAACGCAAAATCTTACGATAACGCGAAATTACACCGAAATTACAAATATACAACGAATTCAGGAGATTTTTTGTTCTATTCGCGACATTTTTATAATGCATTTTTAAACACTGTATTCGGATTCCATTTTCTTTTTAACTGTCATATTTAATGACGCCATGCTCTCTTTCAAAGGAAAATAGTTGCAACATAGTTCACAACATATAGGTAATATTTTGTTTTCTTCTCATGCTCAAATTGGTCTGTCCATAGATTTTAAGTTCTATGGCCAATATGAATTCCAAGAAATACGAATTATATTAACGGGTAAAATACGTTTTTCCCCCTAAATTTTTGCAAACATAATTATAATTTTTATATCAATCGTAATTAAGTAATGGTATGTTCAAATCTGAAGAAACATGTCTTTAAGTATAAGCAGTAACCTGATAATAATGCAAGCAATGCCAAATTTGAATAAGTAAACAGTAGAGCATGAGTAACTATATCATATTGATAAATATTATTATTCCCAATTTAATTAAAACAGAATTTAACTGCATGAACACATTTTTCTATTGGATTACATATCTATAACATGGATTTTTTACAATATGTAACAAAACAAATACTGACAGTTCGAACAACAGTGGTCACGCGCAATTTTAATTCCCTTTCTTTTCCCCTTCAAACTTTGTTTCAATCAACCGATACATTCAGTGAATGTGAAATGTATACCTTGGTCAGTTTGTGTTTTACTTAAGTCTCAATTAATTTTCATTATTTTTTTTCTTAATTGTCTATCTATTGTTATGCCTAAACCAAGTGTGTCAGCCACGAGTAGTGCACACAAATTCAATTATTTTTTGTTAATAATAAAAAGAATATACTAAAACATGAAATAAAGAAAACGTTGCTAAAGATATAGCCAGTGAAACTCACAAAAACACTAAGAATAAGAAGACATAAATGAAGCGCCAATTATGTGTTGAAGGGTCATTTTTGCAAGCGAAAAAAGCAAAGAAGACAAAACAAGAGGTCATTTTTGACACTACGGAGGAATTTTTGAGTACAGGAATTTCTGTGGAAAAGTTGGATAATACCAAGATGAGAGAATGATTGGGCAAGTATATAATTGGCAGTTGTGACTTGCCTTCTGCAGATAGAATTCGGCAACATTAAATACCAATCATTAGGACAAAAAAGGTGGAGGAATTAAAACAAATAGTAATGGACAAAAAACATTTCGTCATGTGTGATGTGACAAGTCTGGGAACTGCATATTTAATATTATGTTTCGTCTTTTGGAGGCCACGGATCAGAAAGGGGTTTACTTGGCTGCCAGTGCTGTGCTTGACAAACCACCGGTTCAACATGACTCAAAGTTTTGTGGACACTTTAAATAAACATGAAGTTTGATATGACAATGTGCTAGGTATTATTACCGACTCAGCACGGTACATGACTTTATGTGTCAATACTCTAAAAGGCTTAGTGAGGGAGATACTTGACCATATTCAATGCTGGGCCCACAAAATCTACATGGTGGGTCAGATTTGGCAATGCAGCCTAGATGAATTGAACATAGCTGTTGCTAAAACAAAAGCTGCATTTCTCAATAAAAGAAAAGGAAGCATTTGTATCTTGACTTTCTTCGTGAGAAATATGAGAATGACCCTGGAGAAGTCAGTTATTAACCCATGCCAGTACTAACTAGATAGAACACAAGGTTTGAAGCTGCAAATATATACATGAATGCCTTGATAACATATTGGAGTGTAAGGAGCAGCTGGGTGAAGAAAACTGTGGCGTGAAGTTTCTTAAAGCTGTAAGTCCCCAATTCTTAATCATCACGAAAGTTCAGGCTCAATTTATTGCTGATAACTCCAACCAATTTGTTAATTTGATAACCTTCTTGAAAGGTAACAGTTATCCCACAGCTCATTTTCTTCATTCCAAACTAATGGCTATGGAGAACATGCTTGATTTATTAACAAAAGAGTTATTCTCGACACTACTCACAACTTTTGTGCAAGAGATGACAGCTCTCAGGAAAGCTGAAGTGATGAACCAGTTGAAAACTACTGCACAAATGAGTTTTACGAAGCTGAAAAACTTGATTGCGTAAGACCCTTCAAAATTGGTGTTTCCAGCAGTTAGTAAGTTATTTGATCCCAGGACACTTTGTAATCAAATTCTCAATCGTAAACCCTTCAACATTGATGTTTGCAGTAGTTAGTAAATTATTTGACCCCAGGATACTTTGTAATCAAATTCTCAATTGTAATAATAAATTTAAAAAATAAATATCGTTGCAAAACGTTAAAAATAGTACAAAATATTAGTAAAGACGAAAAAACTACCTAGAATAACATCATAAGAATGTTTTATGGTAAATAATAGAAAAAATAATTCTGAAGTTGAGACGAAAGAAGAAATGTTTAAAAGGTCTACAGAAGGCGTCTTCTAGGCTTTTAAATAATGACACATCTAGTTGATTATAATATCAAATTTTAAGAATATTTCAGGTTTTGGCCTGAGCAGTTTTATCAAGTTTTAAATCTTATAGAAAACGAAATTTATGTATACATCCTCTAACGTAGTTAGCACATTATTCCTCACTATCGCAGCACCGGTTCCTATTCCAACCTTTGCTAATACGTTGGATGAATTGGAAGAAAGAGATAAACAATCAATAAAAAAAGAACTCTTCACTTTGAGATGGTTTCATCAAGTATCTCACAGAATCACTGATATAGGTCAACCCTAACCTAATTATGTCTTTAATAGGATATAATTGGTAGACCGAGAATGAGTTGGGAGAATAACATTATCCATGATTTGAGGGAATTAGATTATACAGGGGATGATTCGAAAACATTAGCTCAGGATAGGGATATATGGAGAGCTTATGTCCGCACGGCCGGAAACATACAGGTTCGATAGAGCCAGTGAGTTAGTTAATAGAATATAATGTTTTACGATGAATGAAATCTACCAAATTCGTCCAACGGTCTAGAGTCCTTATTTAGCTATTTTCTAATCCCTGGGTTTGTTGATAAAATAATTTTTTAAAACTATTCGTTCAATGTAATGTCATATAAAGATAATAAAGTTTGGTTGTGTAAATATTTTTTTGCGCGATAGTGGGTTTTACCGTACTTACAGCAATGGCGACCATGATTGAAAGTTCACCTTCCTACATTTCGGGGTTTCCAACCTAAACAATTACTGTATTCTGTAATAAAATAATTATACTGTAATATTACATATTACAAACACGCATTGGGAAGTAAAACCACTGTATGTATACTACATACAATTTATGTACAAAAAATATCCAAAATGTAGTGTTAATATACATTACACGAAACAAATCACTGCATCTTTAATGAACTGAACTTTATTTGAAACAATATCTTCTTCACGGATTAGGCTTATTTGCTAGCCTGTTCCGGTTCCAAATTGCTGTTCTTTCCATATTTTCCTTGGTCTTCCCAAACTTCTTCCTCGTGGTGAATAGCTGTATGATGCTTTTGGTATTCTATTCTCAGTCATCCTTGCCAAGTGTTCTTACCAGTTTGTTCTGTATTTCTCTATTGTTGTGTTTAATTCCTCTACTTTTAGTTGTTGTCTTATTTCTGTGTTATGTTTTTTGTCAGTTCTTCGATATCCTGCTATTGGTCTGTGGAATCTCATTTCAGCATCTTGTATTCTGGTATAATTTCATTATAAAGTCTTTCCTCGCTTTATTTTTCAAAGTTCTTTTTAGTGTTCCTGTTATATAATTAAACTTATTTAGTTTGTTATTTATATCTGTTTCCCCTGTGTATGATATTTCGCAACCTAGGAAGTTATATATTACTACTTGTTCTATTGGTTCACTTTCTAATATTATCTTTGTCCGAACTGGATGTGCGCGTTTGAAGGCCATTTTTTTTTTATTTTTGTGAGGATATTTCCATGTTGTATTTTTTTGATATTTCATTTAGTTTATATAGCATTCTTTGTAGTTCGTCCTCTGTTTTTGCTATTAAAATCTGGTCATCTGTAAATGCTACTGTTTTTATTATTATATGTCCTAAGTTAATTCCCCCAGTCGTCATTTGCTTCCATGATCTTACCATGTCGTCGAAATAAATGTTAAAAAGAGTGGTTGATGGTGGACAACCTTGTCTAACTCCTCCTGTTATATGTATTTGTTCCCTTTGATTTATTTTTATTTTTGTTTTCTACTACATTTTGTTAATTACTGCTATTAAGTGTAGTGGAATTCATTTTCCACTTAATATGTTCCATAATTTTGGTCTAGACACTTTATCAAAGGCCTTATAATCTATAAAGAGGATGCGCGTCTTTAAGTTGCATTCTCTTCGCTTCTCTATTATTTTTTTTAGAGTGAATACGTTGTCTGTGCAGCTTTTTCCTTCCTAAAACCTGTCTGCTCCTCTGATAGTATTGCGTCTACTATAGTTGTTAATCTTTGGTTTATCATTTTTGCATATATTTTGTATGCTACACATAGTAAGCGTATGCCTCTATAGTTTTCTGGCTTTGTTTTATCGCCTTTTTTAAATATTGAGATTTTTTTTCAATTTTGCATTCTTCTGGTATTGTATTTTGTTTCCAGCACTTGTTATAGAATTTTAATAATCTTTCTTGAAAATTGTTTGGGGCATTTTTTATCAATTCTATGTTTATATTGTATATCCCGCATGCTTTATTATTTTTACATTTCTTTAATCTTTCTATAATTTCTTGCATTTACTTCTGCATATTGTTCGTTTGTTTCTATGAGTGTTATTTCTTCTTTATTATGTTTGTCCGTCCACAGTTCTTTATAATATTTTTTCTAATTTTATATCTTGTATAGTTAGCAGATTTGTTTTGCCCTTTACTTCACAATTAAGGCTTCTTATAAATTTATATACTTTGTCTTGTCTTCCGTGTAAATTGTGTTCCATTTCTATTATGTATCTTTCCCAATGTTTTCTATTTAATTTTCTGGTATATTTTTTTACTAGTGCTCTTGTTGTATTATATTCTATTCTGTTTTGGTCATTCTTGTTGTTTAAGTAGGCCTCCTTTTTATCTCCTACCAATTTCTGGATTTCGGGATCCCATTTTTTAGTCCTTTGTTTCTTCCTCCTACTTTCTTTGTTCCTAATACTTATTCTGCTGTTTTATGTATAAGTCTTTTATACTATGCCGTTATTCTTCAATTTCCTTTTTTGGCTCTTCCTCATTTGTATAATCTTCTAGCCTTCTTTTATATAAATCTTGTATTGATTCTTCTTCTAACAAATTTATTTTATAAAATTCTTGTTTGTTTTCTTCCTTCTTATTTAATTCTTTATTCCAATTTCTATACCATTTCTTTTGTATATCTATTTTACTAATCAATAGGTAATGGTCACTATGGCTATCGCTTCCTCTGCAGACTCTTGTGTATCTGACTAGATTTTTCATTTTTTGTTTAACCATAATGTAATCTATTATAGAGCATGGTCCTCTCTCATTTCTCGTATATTTATGTATTTCCTTATGTCTGAAGTAATTGTTCGTTATTCTCAATTGGTTAAACATGCGAAATTTAATAACGTCTTCCCATTATAATTTAGCGTTTCTTCTACATTGTTTCCCCTTTACATTTGTAATTGGTGTTTTCCCTATACGTGCATTTCCATCTCCTGCTATGATTAAGTAATCATTTTTGTTCGTTTGATCTATTATCTTTTGTAGTTGTTGGTAAAATTCTGTTGTTTTTTGTTTTCTGCCTCCTCTGATGCGTAGATTCCTATTACAGTATGATTTCTTTTTGGTATTTTGCATCTTATATTCATTATTCTCTAATTTACCCATTCGTATACAGTTATTGTTTTCCTTATCCTTGTGCTTACTAATATTGTTATTCCTGCTTGAGCTCTTTCTGTTATTTCAACTCCACTATAAAACATTATATAATTACTTAGATTTTGACTTCCTCTTTGTTTCTTTTTGTTTCTGTTATCACTGCTACCTATCTATACCTCTTTCTTTTAATTCTCTTTCCAGTTCGGTTTCTTTATGATGTATTCCTCTGACATTCCATGTTGCTACTTTAATTTGGTCTTGAATTCCAAAACGTTTATCCTTATGCTTTGAGTGTGTCGTTATCGATTGGACAGTCCGGCCATATCTTTGGAGCTTGTAAGTATTTTGAAGTGTCCCCTGAGTACGCTACTAACGTTCTGCAGGGTTAGTCCTTTGGAGGGGCTGCCTCCTTAAAGCCTTTGGACATACTTCCTTGAGTTTTATCCCCACAAGGAGGGCTGCCTCTTGAACCAATATAAAACAATATATACGTACTTGCCGCCATTTTATCACTAAATTGGTCTGACGGCCTCATGTTGTTTATACTAAAAAAACATTGCCCACACTGTTAACGTTAGTCAATTGTTTATAATGGACGCAGATATTTGCAACAACGATGTTATTATTTTACTATTATTTTGAAAACACCATCGCGCAAAAAAAAAAGTACAACCCACGTTTGTGAAGTATTTTACAGAATCTCGGAAATTAAGAACCTCGCTATTGCTAGGTTTTAAACATTTTCTCGATTCTGTAAAAACCACTTCCTAATCTCGCATCGTAATATATTATTATATTCTCGATAACCACACTGGAAATAATTTAAACGTGTAGATTTTTAAGTCCAAATCCCTCGTGGTAAATAGGCCTAGTAAGAAAACTTTAATCGTGCATTGTTTTACAATATTGTTTTCATATAGAAGATAGCGGACGAGAAAATGAAAAGAGTTTTTTCTCGCTAACGATTTTAATGCATATTAAATTACGAAATATAAAATTAAATGAAAAAAAATGTTATTAATATCAAGAGAATTGATATTTCAGTTGTGTATTAAGTATTTTATTGAAATGTAACAAAAACGAAATTTGTTTCATTTCACATCCCGTATATAGCCTACAATGTAGAAGTAGACAAAAATATTCACCAAATTTACAAAATAACGCATAAAAAGCCTATATAAAAGGGCTTTTCCGATAAAATCGTATATTTGTGACCGAAAATCTGTAAAGTACTTTGATTAGATGTATTTACAAAACTAATCCGTACTTCCATCCTGTAATTTTATTAACGTGTGAGGATTGTACTCTTGAATTGTGTGACATCACTTCCTAGGAACCAAAGGTAGGTGAGAGGATTATAATTTTATAACTCTAAGAGCGCGTGTTTTCGTGTATACGCTAGAGTTACATCAAATGTTAAAGGTAAAGGTCGGTCTTTCCACAAATTATTAAAAAAAGTTTATTGTTCTTATAGCAGACACACCTCATACCTACTGGTAGAGCGTTTTTAATGACCTTATCTGTTGTCAAGGTTAGCAAACTATCAGTTAACTTTCAACTCTAAATACAGTACTGTACCAGTACTATTTTTTAAATTATCACTTTATTTTACAATTACTTTTAAATCACTCTTATTTATGGACGCTAAAACATCTATTAAATTAGGCTGTGTATTTAAATTGTTGTGTTTGGCATGTGTCAAACATATTTCCCCAATATAACTTTTTAATATCTATAAATATGGGAAAATAATTATTTTAAAGAATCTGTAAAAGCTAAATTTTAAAATGAGACCAATTAGATCTAAATTCTGTGCTCTTTCAACCTCCAAAACATCCAATGATATTCCATACAATTCTACGCCCTTGCTTCATTTCAATACTGGAATAAGTGTGTGTTGATAAACAACATTCAAGTACTGTTAACTGGCGTATTTTTTTATCTAAGGCGCTGAGTTTCCTGCCTTAAATCGCATAACCAGATTTTTTTTCGATTTCATGTTTTTACATTCAGGACGAAGTCATACAAAGAACGTAAGTGGGAGTTAACTCAGAATAAAATTAGTATTTAATTATAAACAATAACATTAAAACTGAAATTTGTATTTTTAAATAAATAATAGTTTAAAAAACTAAAACAACACGCTTTATTAGAAAACCGAACTAAATAAATAATTGTTTAAAAAACTAAAAAACACGCTTTATTATAAAACCGAACTAAAAGATGAAAAATAATTTTAATTTCCAACGCGCTTGGGATAAAATTAAAGTGTCAACAAAAAAATCGTCTCCAACATATGTAAAATAAAACTAGGGTTATCTACAAAAAAAATAATTTTACCATCAAAAGCGTGGGGTGCTCTTTATCAATAAACATATTTGATAATAGACAGATATTGGTAAAAAAGTCTCCAAGAAGAAAATGTAAAAAAGTATCTAAGAAGAAAAGGTAAAAACCATAATAAGCAGCCCACACTTTAGATGGTAATTTTTTTTTGTACATAACTCTAGTTTATTCTAGATATGTTGGAGATGATTTTTTATTGACCACTTTAATTTTATCCCAAGCGCGTGGGAAATTAAAATTATTTCTCATTTTTTAGTTCGGTTTTCTAACAAAGCGTGTTATTTTAGTTTTTAAACTATTATTTATTTTTTTAGTTTAATTGATTGTCATAAACCGGAATCCCATGAAAATTTAATTGCTTACGATATTTTTAGTGTCTAGGCACGAATATAATTATTTTTTAAATTATTATTATCTAAAATTATTATAATATTTTTTGAATATTTTAATATAGATAAATGGTTACAGTTAATCGTATCCTTCTCATTTTTAGATAAATTACAATGTGGTAAGTGTACAAAATTGTCATTAATATTTTACAGAATAAGATAAAAATGTAAATATCTTTAAATTCGATACTATTGTAGTACTCTTCTAAAAAAATCCTCCGGGCCGGATTTGAACCAGCGACCTATGGATTACTGAAATTATATACCACTACAGTCCACCGCTCTACCAACCTGAGCTACCAGAGGATATAACATTGATTTCTTACAACGATGGACTATAAAGTCGATACGTCCGCAACCTATTATACCGGTCTTTATTTTTTTATGTCCTGATGATCCTAGCTAGGATCTTAGAAACAAAAATGAAATTATTACATTGTTATTGGTCCTTTACAAGTATACAACGTTTCAAGTCGATCCAATGTTTTTAAGTGGGTGAAAATCGTGTTGAAAAGATTCCGTTACATAAATAGATACAGGTCAAGCTAATATAAAGCGTGTAAAAAGGAGCAGATAATTTTAGATATTAGGAACTGGCAACAACATTTAAAAAAATTGTATACGAAATAAAATTAATTAAATGTATGTTATTCTTCTAAATTCTATAATTATAGTATCAAATCATTAATTGTCGTTTTGTAGATACCTGCAATATACCGTCAACTCTGTCCATGCAAGAAACATTAATATGTGGTCGTTAATCACATACCTTATAAACGTGGTATTTTGGGTTGTCTACTGTATTTTAACTCAAGACAATCTCTTATTCCAGACCAGCAGTAATCAACAATCGTATATTATGTGCCGCATTTACCTGCTAACGTAGTTCTAGAGAAGCGATATCGTGATGAAAGCATTAGTCATGCTCATCGATTACTGTACCAAGAATTTTCAGGGACTATTTAACTCATGCCCCAAATGGGAGTCGATGACCAATCGTGTTTCAATGATTTCTGTTTTACAACCAATAATAGTCGTGTTTCACGAAATATTTATCAGTGTTAAATTTACCATATTAAAGGAAGCTCCTCCTTTTTAATATTCTGAACAGGTCTGACCATTATTTTGCAGTGGCTGTGCCTGCAAGAAATACGGCTACCAGATTTATATAGTGCATAGATGTCAACACATAGCGCTTGCAGGAGTTAATATAAAAACATTTGTAGCAATTGATTATATCACCAAAAAAAGAAACCACTGTTTGTACTTTCTTAAATGTATTTTTTCCCAGGTAATAATCCAGAAAAATATAATTGTCATATTTACATCATACGACATCAGAAATGAATTAATATACAGTTTGTTGTGTTTCATTTTTTCTCCCACTAGAGAGCATTCTTACAATATTGCGTTCCTTTGGCAATAAATAGTATGATCTGGTTGTAGTGATAAACAAAAGAAGCAGATGAAGCGTACCTATCGTTTCTCATTTGTTTTCAAACATCGCCGTTTACATTAAATATATAAATATTTTAAAATAACTATAGTTAATAATGATTTGTGAGTATACAGCTTAATTTTATTCGTTAAATAGACCGAACAAATTCCACTCTTGATTTCCAAATTCTCTAGATAAATTCATCCTCACTTCGTGAGTCGTAAATTTATGGATAATTTGGAAATCACTCGTGGCATTACTTATGAATAGACTCTAAGTCCAGATAAGTGAAGGAATTTTGTGTTCTGAGAGATTTTCCACCCCATTCTATTATAAACGATCAACATTTTGTCCACCAATACTCAATAATTGTATACCCTCTTATCGTCAAGGAAATTAAGTACAACTCTAGAAAAGGCGTCCCATCTTTTTTTTTTTTCTTTTGCCATTTAGAATTCCATGATAATGTTCATCTGCCATTATTACCTAAGAATTTCCCCTCTATAATTTTAGCTTCACTTAATCCTGGAAATTTACTACAATTTACCTAATTGCTTCTCCATTTCTATTCACAAACTTTGCGAAATGTTTCATTAGCTCCAACTTAAAGTGAAATGCAGATATTATTACATTTCTCTCGTCAATCAATGATAAGCAACAATATTTTTAGTACCTGGCTCTAAGTTTTGTAGTAGTGAATACTGAAAACTCGAAAGCTGGTTATTTTTACAATTATTCGAAAAATTTCTATTCATTAAGCTGTTCAGCAACAGTTCAGCCTTATTCAAAGTCATTTAGGTAGTTTGAGTCTCTTTATGAGTTTCAGGAGCTAATATATCAAAGTGTGTATCTCGAGATGTTGATGGGCCCAATATATCTTTGTCAGAGGAGGGTGATAGTGCGTTGTACTTATTGTAAACATAAATTGTGTAGGAGACCGAGGATTAGATATGGGTAATTCATTAGTCATTACTAGAGGCCGGATTATATGAATTTCCATGTTGCATTTGCATATTTAGACCTTTTTCACTTGTTATTGCATATTTTAACTAAAAACCAGTGTTAATGTATATTTTCGCGCTATATTTAGAACATTTTAAAAATCTGTGTTGTTTTATAATACAAATTTCGAGGCCATCAAAAGTGTCGTAAACGATTTCGATAGTGCAGTTGCTTTGGCAGTTTGTCAGTGCAAGGAAGCATTTAACGATTCCAGTATTAAAAAATATTGCTGTGATTAGTACTCATTTTTCCCATATGCCTGCAACTATTAAAAAGCTTGAAACACAAAGTTTGGTGTTGATTGAATCTATTCAGTTAATGGATAAAATCCGTCAACTGAACTCCTTATTGTCGACGTATTACCGAGCAAACTTAAAGAAAAGTTTGAAAACATTTTCAACAATAACCCAGGCTTTGAACTTTTGTGTCAGATTAATAGTTTTATAAATGGGACGGGGCGAGATTTTGCCAGAAATAATAAATGTCAAAATAGCACCCAAATTCAAATGCTGTCCAGTTACTTCAATTGACTTAGAACGGTCCTTTTTTGTTTATAAACATATTTTGAGCGATCGAAGACACAACCTTACTAACGAAAATTTGGTACAGTATCCACTGATCGTTTCTGTTTACAATAATAGCAAAATGTAGAATATTTTAATTTGAGAACAATGATTTTGCCTGATACGGATTGATAATTTATCTAATTTACTATATTTCGATCTTGTTATGTTGCATATAATCCGGTCTCTAGTCATTACCATGGGTCACAGAGGATATTATGCTAGGTTAAAACTTCTTTATATTCATCCCAATAATGGAGAAACCACACCTAGTAGCAGTTATTTATATGGTTCCTTGTTGCTCTCCACACCATTTGTATAGCAAAATTCATAGAGCGTGCGTGCAATCACATTTAGCTACACTGTACACTTGTGGAACGAGTGCGACAATAAATATGGGAAGCAAACAGTTTGTTCTGGCTATTTAACTCATGCCCCAAATGGGAGTCAATGACCAATCACATTTCAATGATGTTTTATTTACAACTAATCACAGTCGTGTTTCGCCTAAAATTTACCAACTAAAGTTTATCATAATAAATAAAGCGCCTCCTTTTTAACACTCTGAATAGGTGATAGCATTATTTTGCAGTGATTGACTCTGTAAGAAATACGGCTACCAGATTGTATGTATAGTGCATGAATGTCAACACGTAGCGCATACGAGAGATAATATAAAAACATTTGTAACAACTGATTTTACCACAAAAAAAAAGAAACCACTGTTTGCACTTTATTAAACGAATTATTTTCCAAGAAATGACGCAGAAAAATATAATTGACATATTTGCATCACAGGACATCAGAAATTAATTAATACCTATGACGTTGGTTATAAATTTCTCCACTAGGGTGCATTCTTATAACATTGCGATCTTTTGGCAATAAATAATATTATGATCTGGTTGCAGTGATCGAACAAAAGAAGCAAATGAAGCGTACCAATCGTTTCTCATTTGTTTTCAAACATGACGTTTACATTAAATATATAACAATTTTAAAGTAACTATAGTTAATAATGATTTGCGAGTATATAGCTTAATTTTATTCGTTAAATAGTCCTAACAAATGCCACTCTTGATTTCCAAATTCTCTAGATAAATTGGAAATCGCTCGTGACATTACTTATGACAATCTCTCTTGCAACCAAAATAAAGATCGTACGCCTATTTAACAATGGGAGCTAACTCTACATTTTGCAACTTCAAAAGAACTTGCCCACATATATATGGCAGAAGTTATTTAGGATTTTTAACACAATTACATGGGTTTGCATCATTAAAGTTAATTATATTACAGCAATAGTAATATATTAATTTTATTATTTTAAAAACAGTGACAATGACTTCTTAATCACTTTATATTTTTAACTATTTTATAGCGCACTAACACACACCCTCGCAATCTCAAACCAAGCACTGAAGTGAGTTTCGAAAGAATAAAAACTTAGGGTGGGAGTTGACGTGACAGTAACATAAATCCATTATTTTATAGGCTGTTTAAAAATCTACTTATTTTTACTAATTACGAACCTAACGAAAACGCCTGACCAATGTTTTGTACAAAAGAAAACTATTCAACAAAATTGAAAATCATTTTCGTGTTCATAGATTTGAAATATGACTATTGATATCACGGATAAATTTTGACTGTTGACCCGTTTAGAATCTATTAAGAAATAAATACATTGTATATAAAAACGAACTATTGCTTTACATGATATACATGGCTATTCAGAAAGAATGAATAGACTTCAAACATTTACTTCTTCCAAACTACAAAAAATAAAAACACAATTTCAACGCTCCTGGAAAGAGAAACGTTGGCGCTGTTCCTCGTCATGTTGATTGTTTGTATTAAAATGACGACACAACAGGACGTTGGATTGGAAGAGGAGGAGCAAAATATTAACTTCATCGCCGGTGGCCTCCCAGGTCACCTGATCTAACCCGTGTGATTTTTATCTGTGAGGTTACGTAAAAGACAGTGTTTTTATCCTCCCTATGCCTGACACTTTTGAAAATCTGCGACATAGAATTGTTGAAGCTGTGAATTCGATAACTAGAAACCAGCTGATTCGTGTGTGGCAAGAAATTAGCCACCTTTTTTTATATTTGTCGTGTAACACGTGGTGCTCATATTGAATGCATTAAATAGTGAAATTTGAACTTTTCTCTTTCCAGGAACGTTGGAATTGTGTTTCTATTTTTTGTGGTTTGGAATAAATAAATGTTTGACGTCCGTTCCTTCTTTCTGAATAGCCCTATGTACGAGTATTTCAAAGAAAGTTAAATTACATATACGGCATATGAAAGTTTAATCATGCCTAGTTCTCTGAAACCAAATTAAAAAGCTGACAACAGATATTTGGCTTGCGTGTCACAGATTGCTGATTATATGAGATGCGGTGATTCAATCAGTTGATTGGTAGATTTATAAATACCACGGAGGATCATTATTCTTAATACGTGAGTGACTTGGGCGGGCCCATCCATTAAAATAACACGCGTCATAATCTTTACAAATAGCCACACATAAAACTTCCGACGGTTAATTCCGATATTTGTGACCACATGGAAGTGAGAGTTTAAATATTCAACAAAAAAAAAGGGGGGGGGCTCTAATTTCTTAAACCACCACACCGTATATACACTCTTTCGTGATCATTTTTGATAGATTGTAAGTAGGACTGAAAATTTTGTAACTATTTTTTCAAACTCTTTTCTTGGGGAAATAAAAAAAAATACATTTATTTCGAATTCACTAAAATATATTACTTACAGCAGTGAAACATAACTTCTCAGATATATATTTCGTTTTAATCTAACTAAATTTACTCAATTTAAAATCATCTAAATATCATTGGTCCATTGCCCCCAGAAATAACAATATACCGTGATGACGTAATTTTACTGCCGTAACGTTTCTTAGTAGTCTCTGTGATTGTGAATACGTGTTCTGTGCTTTATCCCTGCCCACTTTACCCCCTCCCAATTTCCTCTTCCTGGTGTCATCGACGCGACTGGGGATGCGCGATGACCAATGTCGCGGACCTATGTCCGCGACCAGAAGCCTGTTCCAGTCAACGTTTCGTTCCAGCAAGTTCGGCGGGAGTCGAAGAAGCGATCCCTTGCCAAGGACTGTTCATTTCTAAATTGTAGAAGAAAATATGTTAAAAATGAAGATTGTTTATTTCTGCTTGATTGAGAACTCTAGTATGGATGTATGTATTATTATTGTTATTTAAAGCCGACGACTGTTCTTGTTATTTTCATTATGTACCAGCTAATACCCGGCGTGCGCTGCTACGCCTAAATAAATGAAAATTAATGTGCAATGTTTAGTAGAACAAGTGAAAGGAAAAATTTATATCGTAATTATTTTTAGATACCTCGTGCTGTTTACCCGGCGTTGCCCGGGAATCTACTCATCCCGATCTTCTTGGCATAAATGAGCTAAAAGACAAAAATTAATGTACTTCTTATGATTATTTAAATAAGTAAGATGAAAAAAAATATAAATGTATATCGTAATTATTTTAAGATTCCCCGTGCTGATTACCTGGTGTTGCCTTGGAATCTACTTATCTCGATCTTCTTGGCATAAATGAGCTAAAAGACAAAATTCGTTATTGTGAGTTATCTGTAAAAGAATACCCACCATGTGCTGCTATGCTTGCACAGGAATATACGTACCTGTCTCGATCTCTTTGGCATCAATGAAAGACAAAAATGGTTATTGTGAGTTATCCGTAGGAGATAAAATATGCTGTCGCGGACTTTTTTGTAGAGCTTTTCGAGATATTCAATTTTATGTAAGCCATTTAAGCTTCCAAAGAGTTACTTTTTTCACGTTTTTCACTACAAAGGGCGATTTTTAAGGGTGTAGGAGTTGAGTGTCACAACTCTCTTATAGCCTATGTACATCCCGGGAATCTCCTGAATATTTTGCAAAAAACCCTATCACATTCGTATCAACGGTATGGCCACGCATAAAGTATGAACAAACAAACAAACTTTCATTTTTATATATTAGATTATGCTCATGTTTCATTTATTATTTCAAACAGCTAATTGTATACTTTACTTTTTGACAAAATTAATTATTTTGATTTTAGTTAAGATTTCGTGTCTTTTTTCTGGTAGTTTTCTTAACTGTGTTAGGGCCGGTTTCACCAACACAGGTAATCGTGTTACCGGTGAATTAAACGGCGCGTTTCCCAGTTTCACTACAATTTGCGTTTCACCAACAACAGTAACTTTTGACCGGGAGTTATTTCGTCGTATTTCGTTAGTAAACAGTACCGCACGATTTTGGTCGGTAGAATCGAAGGGTGATTATAACGGAGGGTGATTTCTATATCAACATGGCGCGTGAAAGACTAGAAAATTTAATCTTCGAACGTGAAGAGGAGTATGATCCATATTTTGAAGATGAATTGGACAGAAGGCGCCCTAGATGGATTAAAGAACGTTCTGAATACTTTGAAAATTACGACGACCTGGATTTTGTGACTCATTTTAGACTGTCGAAACCATCTGCTCTATCAGTACTTGATATGATAGAGAATCAACTAGAATTTCCAACAGACAGGTAAGTTTAATGTAATATTGAAATTGTCTCCGTGTATGTATAATTCCACTTCATGCAGTGGAAAACGAAGTATACCATAGGTTCATAAATGTCACAATATTTTAATGTAGTAAGCAAATTGGTATAAAATGATGAATGTTTAGGAAGTGTGTTATAACCTATGATTTTTTAACACCATATTTAACTATATACAATTTTATTCACATATTTAAAAGGCATTTTGGATATTCTGAATACATGATGTGAGAACTACTTTGAAAATTCTTGGGATATTAACATCCATTTCAAATAGACAGGAACGTTTAATTTATTATTGAAATTAGCTTTATCCGTGTATAATACAACCACTGTACACAATTAAATATGATACAACCCCTAATTTATATATACACACGTACCAAGGCCCTACATACACATTTTAAATGAAGGTAGCCGATTGACACAAAATAAAATGAGGTTATGTAATATACTGTTAGCTTGTTATAAGTTTTCTGAAACATATATTTAATTACAGTCAAATATTTTAGAGATTGTTTATTTTTCTTCCTTTTTCAGTATTTGGGGTTTTAAATGTGTGAGTATATGTTCATTAAAATTGCTTTTCAAGTAGTTCAATTATTCCATGTAGGCCTACAATACATGCAACTAATAATGAGTGAATCTATGCTAGAAATTTACTAATAACATACACAACACAAAAAGAATAAAAATAAGGTTAGGGTGAGTTTCCTAGTTAACTATTATTAGTTGAAGCTAAACTATATTTGTACTTGGGGTTTTTGTTAAGAATAACATATGAATTATTCAGAATGGTACCCAACATTTATTACTATTTATTTTTATTAACATTTTGTAGTACCAGATGTTATAGCAATTTGAGCAATATGCTGCACAATAATCTGCCTATCCATCTAGTATCAAATAAGATCTGACATTTTTCTCAAAACATGTTCCAGAACAGAATAATTATATATATATATACCACAGTAAGCCTAGTTTTATCCTTATTTGCTTTTATCATTATAATTGTGTATTTTAGTTTTCCTATAAATAATTATTTCTGTCGAGTCTTAATACTGTGAACTGTACTAAAAAGTAACTTGAAATATCAATTGCAGAATATAACATTTGAAAAAGAATTGTGATGAAATTTATTTGGATTGTAGCTTTACCATGAAAACAATTTGAAATTTTGGCAGTTCAGTAGAATTATAGGAATTAAACTTAAAATAAAAAATGCTCGCTCTAACCTCTAACTATTCCACTGGTGGAATTACTCAACTTGCATGAGTTTGGCAGCATGAGATGTAATCAAAGTTAATCAAGAACTATCAACACTTGGAAACGTGTGGCACATTCTAATAGGTGACAGATGTGTGCTACACTTTTATATGATTTTAACATGTGCAGAATAATATAAAACGTTCAGGCTACAGAATGACTAAGCATCATTCCCGCATAACATAAATGATTGATGTACTATGTTGATTGCATAGCCAAAAATTTAATTATTGATAAAATAACAATTTCTGCTGTATACATTATGTTGGCTATTATGCTATACAAGTGCAACCATTTTATGTTTTTTTTTTTTTTTTCAGAAATCAGGCAGTTTCACCTATTAATCAGCTGCTTCTAGCTTTGCGCTACTATGCAACTGGCAGCGATCAATTAAGTGTTGCTGATTATACAGGAGTCAGCAAATCAACAGCCTCAAGAATCGTCCACCGAGTCAGTTGTGCGATAGCAAATTTGCGACATCAATTTATAAGATTACCGCAGACAGCAAATTTGATTTTAGAAAACCAATTGAGTTTCTATCGAGTAGCTAGATTTCCAAAGGCTATAGGTGCAATGGACTGCACACATATAAGAATAAGATCTCCTGGGGGTGATGATGCAGAACGATTCAGGAATCGGAAAGGGTATTTCTCTTTAAATGTCCAGGCCATTTGCAATGCTAATATGGAATTCTGTGACATTGTTGCTAGATGGCCTGGAAGCAGCCATGACAGCACAATATTTAATAATTGTGTTCAAAGAGCAAGATTTGAAGAGGGCTTATTGGAGATTCAGTTCTGCTCGTTGATGCAGGATATCCAAGTAGGTCTATTTGATGCCTCCATTAGTTGCCCCTGCTTCGTTAGCGGAGAATCTTTACAATGAATCTCAGATCAGAACGAGAAATGTTGTTGAGAGACTCTTCGGTTCTTGGAAGCGACGCTTTCCAGTACTTGCTGTGGGATAAATGTAAAATTGGATAATGCATTTCCTATCATAGTGGCCACTGCTGTTCTGCATAACATTTTAAGACGTGCTGGTGAGGAATTGCCTCAGGATGACCCTAACTTGAATTTAGTTGCTCCTTGGAATGCATTATTGGAGGAAGGGAATGTAAATCCCCAGGTTAATAATGATTTTTATGGAGTCAATGCTGCTGTAAGGCAGAGGCTCATTAATCAATATTTCATAGCCTCATAGAGTAGATATGGTAATCATTTATTAATAAAGTGGGTCTGTTGATCTTGCCTCATAAATTGTTGTGTATTTTGGACATGTTTCAATATTTTTGCATATTATCTTCAACTTGGTACTGTGCAAGCATAATGAAACATCTCATGAGGTAAGATGAACTGACTCACCTTATTTATAAGAAGAACCTGGTAACATTACTTCATATTGTAATTTATTAATATCACTTTTCATTTGGTTACTTTAATAAGGGGCAGTTTCACTAAAGGGAATTAATTTATATTAAATTTGGTTCAAATTATCTCAAAATTTTATTTGTGTCATATTATAATCTTTCATTTTCCATGCCGTAGCCAAGTGGTTAAGGTAAAAGAGGCCTTGGTGCAGAGCTATGGGACTTGGACTGGTTTGGATCTCCATGGGGGGAAGATATTTTCTCAATGGAATTTCAACCAGTATGGGATAGGTGTCCATTCCACATCTAGAGGAATTTGGGTACTGCAATAAGTAGCAGTTCCAGGTTGAGAAAAGCAGCTGTAACGGCTGGGGGACCTGACATGCTGACATGTCACTCCTACACTGGCCTGTCATTAACACATGTGGATGTTAAGCCAGCAGCTGGCTATAACCCAAGGGCATTCTACGCTCGTCATGCAACAAAGTTTTCTTTTTTTTTTGCAATTTGTGTTTTTTTTATTAGTAGTTCCTAAGGAAAGATTGTGTAATTTTAAATTAAACATACAAAATAAAATGTAACATTGGAAGAGTGGTTCTGAGACATGAGAGTACAAAGTATAAAAACTGTAAGATATCAACCTGCAGAAAATTGTAATCGAGAACAAAATTTATGATATTCCAATAGTCATGTATTATAAAACAATGAATTACTTCCAAAATCTTGCACATTATGCTTAAATGTAAATAATGAGGCAATAAAGTGAGTTGGTTACGGACGTCATTTTTTTTAAATTTGAGGAATTGCCGTTCCAACAGTATGTCATATTTCCTGTAATAACAATATTATCACAAAATGAAATCAAATTTACAACTGCATTTCTGATATACAATATATATCAGGAAGTTTAACAATGTATTTGTATTGTTTCTTTCGTGGCATGAATGGCATGAATACGTCATTCACTTGTCATTTTCACAACAAACGAAAACTGCATTTCAGAATTCGAACATAAAAGTTGAACAACAATGGTTCAAATGATTAGTATGGGGTGTGATTACCCCTGACAGCTACACAAGACTCACATCGACGTGGCATGCTAGTGATGAGGTTGTTCAGGAGTTCGATGCTCAGCAAATTCCACTCCTCATGAAGAGCAATGTGAAGGTCTTGAAGTGTCCTCGGAGGAGGCTGACGAGATGCAATTTGTCTCCCTAAGGCATCCCATGCATGCTCTATAGGATTCATATCCGGAGACCTCGCTGGCCACTCCATACGCTGGATATCTTCCTCCTGAAGAAACTCATCCACCAGTTGTGACCTGTGAGGTCGGGCATTGTCATCCATGAATATGAATTCTGGACCCACAGCTCCCCTGAAAAGTCTTACATGAGGTTCCAGGATCTCTTCTCTATACCGCTGAGCATTAACAGTGCCACCTGCGAAGATGTGAAGCTCTGTGCGTGCATTCATCATTATACCTCCCCATACCAGGAGACCACCGCCACCAAATGGATGTCTTTCCACGATGTTCATGGGGTTGTAACGAGTTCCTTGCTCCCTCCAGATAGTCACGCGATGCGAATCACAGTTCAAGCTGAATCTGGACTCGTCTGTAAATAGCACGCTGCTCCACTGATTTAGAGTCCAGTCGCGATGTTCCTGACTCCACCGTAAACGTGCTCTCTTGTTATCAAGGGTGAGTGGGACGCACACTACAGGCCGCCTAGCATACAGACCAGCAGCTCTGAGTCTTCTATAGACAGTTTGTCTGGATACTCTGATACCTGAGGCGGCCACAAGTTCTGAACTCAGTTGTCTGGCAGACATTGTTCGGTTTCTTCTTGCAGTTAACGCAAGATATCAATCCTGCTGAGGATTTGTAACTCTTGGAAGACCTCCCACTGGTCTTCGCCTAACGTCTCCGGTCTCTTGGAACCGTCGCCATAACCTAGATATAACATTTTGTGGCACATTAAATGCTATGGAGACCTCAGTTTGTGTCTGTCCTGTTTCTAGCCGCCCAATAATTCTAACCCGAAGCAGAGGGTCCAGATGTTGTCTTTGTGCCATTTTACTGCAATCTGTTCTTACACTACATCTGATTATATCATAACTCTCTTTAAAAATGAAGATTTATGGAACAGGGCTTAACTGCAACAATGCAATTTTCATTTATAATTGCTATTAATTTTTTCATTGTTGAAGAGATATTATAATTTAGTATGTAAACTAAACTAAATGTACTGAGAAACGTTTGATAAATAATTTTTACTCCTTGCTCCTCTTTAAGCATTTTGATTTTCCGTTTTACAAATTATCCTAAACTTTTGGACACCAGTGTAAATGTTCCTGAGTCTTATTGTTTTGCAGTTTGTTGTATCTGATAGAAACTATAAGATATTTGAAGCAGTAAATAATAAGAGTTTATTTATATGAATTATTGTATAATTTTGAAAATATTAAATAAATATAATTTCAAAATAATTACTTCTATGTGTTACCCACTAGTGTTTTCAAGTCATTTTCAAACATATTCCTGTATTTAATGTTTTATTTTAGGAAGTAATATTTTGAGGTTCTTTTAATTAAATTATTTGGAGTCTGTTCATCTTAACTCAATATTAATGTTGATTTGTTCTTGAACATGTTTCGATTATAGCATATCAATGATTATGATATAAGCGAAACATGTTCAAGATAATCAACATTAATATTGACTCCAAATAATTTAATTAATATTCCTGTATGTTACGTTGGAGACTATCTTTTCTTGAGGAAATGCAGTGATGGAATTGAAGACTATAGGGAAAAAGAGAGGTAAGTCAGTAAATGTGATAAAAAAAATCAGTTAAGGGCACATTCATATAGCTTGAGCAGTGAATTTTATATGGGCTAAATTATGGAGCAAAAGTAAGGCTAGTCACTGAGATTTTTTTTTTTTTGCAAATGCCCCAGGTTGCCCTTCGACATTCCTGGTGTTCCCTCCTGGCATGGCATACTTGTAACCCACTTCTGAGGTTGGGGCGCCTGGAAGCCAGGTTACATTGCCCCGATGATATGATGGATGATGATAGTGGTGCACCAGGAGAGTCCCTAATCCCAAGCTTAATCTAAGATGAATATGAATACAATGATTTCGATGGCCATATGATTTCGGGGACCGTTTGGGTCTTACAGGTGAGGAAAAACCCAGAAAAACTGTCCCGACCGGGGATCGAACCCAAGGCCCATTTGATAGTGAAAAAAAAGGTAAGTCTATAGTGAACAGGGGAAAAGGAAAGCAAGTCATTTTAATCTAACTGTTGCAGTGCAGGTGTAGAGTAATAGAACTGGATTTATTCAATATTGGTCTTATTTGGGAGGAGAATTACATGTACACTATTTTTTCATTGTATTGCTTCATATGTTGTTTTTACTAGTAATATTGTGCGAGAAAAGTGAAAACTGGAATCACATACATTCAAATGAATGAGTATGATCAATAACTGTGTATCTTATGAAAGCTGTAAGAAGAGAAAGAGTTTTTGGCAGGATGAAAGATACTAACAAAAAATTGAGAGCTCAGATTCATGAAACTGGAGACTCCTGTAATTGTAGGTTAAAATATTTAAAACGTATTGATGTAAATCAGCAAAATAAATGAATCAACAAATTCAAAATTTACAATGTTAGAGCACAATCTTTATATATATTAAAATTAATGTTGGGAAGTAAACATTATGAGCTTATATCATTAATAGTGAGTGGAGAACATATTTTTAATAACTCAACGTCATACAATTTCAAATTTATTTGATTTAAGTCCATTGGTTTCGAATTAATTTTTCATTCATCTTCAGTTTATTTTCATGACACCAACTGTTTGAAATTCTATGTTTGTTGATTTCACCATGGTTACCTCTAACGCTGCCATCTTTTGGTTGGCTTTATAAATTTTGAAATAAAATTTTTTTCTATAGGAATATCAAAATTCATTGATCAATATTTATTCTTTTGAATGAATATCTTCTCCCAAACTGTTAATTCTAATAGTTTATCCAATTGTTTCAAAAGTTTTGCATCTCTATTAATTTTATAAAAGTAAAGTAATCCCACTACAGGCCTCAGGAGGCCTTTGGGGTAGTAGGAGGTTAAGGCTCCCACTATTTCTGAACAATCGGCACTTGATGTCAGCCGGGTTGTCAGCCCTGCGTGACGGCCGCCTTTACCCCCAGAACAAGCGTCTGGTACTCATTTCCGTTAGAGGCTGAGTCGACCCCAGGGCCATAGTGCCGCCAGAAGGTTTGGGTCAGTTTAAAAATCCTGACCCACCGGGACTTGAACCCTCGACCTTTCGGCTTGTAGCTCAGTGCCTTAACCACTACGCTACGGCGTGCCCCTCTATTAATTTTATAATGTTCTAATAAACTATGTGCAGCAATTGCTGATTTTTCAATTTCACAATTTGAAACAATTGGATAAACCATTAGAATGAACAGTTTGGGAGAAGATATTCATTCAAAAGAATAAATATCGATCAATGAATTTTGATATTCCTTTAGAAAAAAATGTATAATGCCAACCAAATATGGCAGAATTAGAGAATTGGTGAAATCAACAACTGAAAATAAACTGAAGATGAATGAAAAATT
Organism: Diploptera punctata; assembly: GCA_030220185.1. NCBI lineage: Eukaryota > Metazoa > Arthropoda > Insecta > Blattodea > Blaberidae > Diploptera > Diploptera punctata. Next base: position 1,000,129 of record JASPKZ010002688.1, on the reverse strand, counting down.
CATTCAAAACCAATGGTCTTAAATCAAATAAATTTGAAATTGTATGAGGTGAGTTATTAAAAATATGTTCTCCACTCACTATTAACTTTATATATATGTTTGGTCCCACAATATTAAACAGAGGTGGCCAAAATAAATGAAGATGATGCTCTCCTTCGTAGTAAAGTTTCAGATACAAGGTAAGAATTTCAGATGAAAATTATGCAAATGAAATAAAGATATATGTAAAAAAGTTTTCAGGTTTATAAATGCCATTTCAAAATAGAGAATTGAAAATATCCGAAAATCTATAAATACTAATGCAGAGATAGGCAAGGATATGTAAGGCAAACACACCAACAGGCAGACCAAATTGTCCAAAACTGGTTATGGAACACACATCATTTAAGGGTCCTGAAAGCCATTATAGCATAAAGAAAACAGAAGTTGTATTTACCTGGGGAACTGTGTATTTTTAACCACGTATAACATGTATAAAGACAATTATTCTGAAAACTTTATATCTTCTGAAATGTATTAAACCATTTTCATAACACAGTTCAACATTAATTTGGATACCCCAGAAACGATTCGTATAGTATCTGTGATGAATTTACTGCTAATAAGAAGTCGCTCCTGTTCAGTTAAGTACCATTGCAAATGAAGAGATGAGGCTGGAGAGGTAATGTATCTTGAAACTGAAAACAAGGTTCACATAGCAAGAACTGAGATTATTTATAACGGCCAGAGGGAAGCATGGAAGAGAAGTACTAAATTTATTTCCATGGATTTTCAGAAAATCTCCCCTGTCCAAACATCATATATTACAAGCAACGATTTAGCTACTTTTCTTTCAACATTCAAAAGTTGTTTGATAACAAGGTCATTTTCTATATTTATTCTGAAACTCATGGTAGGAAAGGAGCCAATAAGGTAACTTCATTTCTTATTAATCAGTATATTACAAACATCCTTAACCCAAAAATCTAGTAGTTAAATATATTCTGTGAATCTGCAGGAGGGCAAATAAAAATTACATGCTCTTTAGATATTTACACTACATTGTTCATGAGAAGACACATTTGCAGTCAGTTCTTGTCACATTCCCAATAAGTGGACCTACATACCTAGAATGTGACAAGGGTATGGGTCTGATAAAGTCAAACATTTTTAGTGAAATTCGTTAAGACTGGGTTGCAGTATTCCAAAGTGCAACAATGAAAATAATGAATATATGTAAGACAAAAGAAAACTCTCACTGTTCTTATAATAGGTCCAGGAACAACCAAAAAAATTGAGCTTCCCAAGATCTACTCCAAGTTTCTTCTTCTTCCTTCCAAGTATTAGGCCAAGGCCTGTTACGATCCTATAGAAAATTTTCCCTCCAGCGTTTGAGGGAAATTCTCGTATAAGACTTGAAAGCATAATAATAGTCCCTTCGATTGGTTGCTGGCCAAAGGAAGGATACTCCAAGTTTTACAAATTAAACTAATCTGTTCCATCACAAGTTCATCCGCAGACAGGACGTTCCTATATTATGATTACACCTGAATAACCATGAAGCACAAAGTTTGTAATCTAGCAATTCTATGCATTGAGAGGGAGAAATGTTGGAATTTTTTTTAAGGACCTCTCATCAGATTTGTTGCTTAATGGCTCCAAATCACCTTATATATATAACATGGCTTGCATTATCATTATCATTTTGCATGTTATTAAATAATTCTTCCAAGAATGAGAGTTTACAGCAGCAACATTTTCAGGAGATGGATTAGATACTTTGTAAACACTGTAATACATGGTCCCAACCATAATAATTGCTCTTCTTATACCATTAAAATGGCTTGTTCCATGAAAACTTTTACATAACCCAAATATACTAAAGCATTCCAATGATGATGATGATGATGATAATACACTACCATATTATATTAATGTAAAAGTGTTTTAAATCAATCATTAGGTTAATTTAAAAACAGGCCTAATCAAGAAAAAATATTTTTCGTCGTTACGCATGTTTTATGGATAGTTTCTTATTTCCTATAGTTTCAACGTTTCTATATTAATTCTATTATAGTTTTGAAAATCTTTCGTTGGACATGTTCTTTATTTCTGGCAAATTTTCCACGTGTACTAATATACGTGATCTGTGGAACGTGTTTGTGTTGGTTCAACGTGTTTATTTAGGTTTCTATGGTAACGCGATAAGTAACAACCAATAGCATTTCTTTCCCCTCCTACAAATTTGTTCCGCTTGAATATGAGGTATGAGAAATATACGATTCAAAATAATTTTAACGGTAAACCGCCCGTTTGTTTACGTCGGTGTTATATGGCGTGGTGAAACGCAAACACGCTTAGTTATTTTTCACACGGTTATGTAACTCGTCGTGAAGGCTAAATTTCACCGATGTTGGTGAAACCGGCCCTTAATCTGAACTTAAACCTAAGTTTTGTGTGCTTTTGAGCGATTCCCACCCCTCTCATTATTCACGTAAACTATATTAATAGTAAGGTCAAATACAATTAGCATTCTCTTAACATATCTATGTTGAATAATACACTAGATGTAGTTTACAAGAAATAAATAGTAGAGGGTTAATAACATAAGAAATAAACCACAGAATATTAACAGGAAACAAAGCGTATTTTGCGAATCTCAGTTTAATAAAATCAAAACTGTTAACTAGAACAACTAAATTAAAAATATATAAAACCTTGATTAATAATAATAATAATAATAATAATAATAATAATAATAATAATAATAATAATAATAATAATAGTAATAATAATAATAATAGTAATAATAGTAATAATAATAATAATAATAATAATAGCTTTATTTTACGTGGCAGAATTAAGGCCTTATGGCCTTGTCTGCCACTCAACCAGGTTTTAAAAAATACAAGAAAAGATTAAACCCGTGGTAACATACTCTGCTGAAACATTGGCGTTAAAGAAGATGAAAATGCTTTACGTATATTCAAAAGAAAGATAATAAGACGAATATGTGGACCAGTATTGAACAACAATACATGGAGAATCCAAACAACTTCTGACATTTATCATATACTCAGAGGAGAGGATCTTGTAAGATACATCAAGTCATTAAAATTGAGATGGATGGGACACGTTGAAATAATGGAAGATGGAAGAATACTATAACGATTAATACATGACAACATAATAGGAGTAAGAAGGAGAGGAAGACCGAGAAAGAGGTGGCTACAGGATGTGGAACAAGATTTGAGAAGTATGGGAATAGGAGGATGGAAAGATAAAGTACAGGATCGGGATGAATGGAGGAGAAACTTACAACGGGTTGTAGTGCCAAATAGAAAGGAAGTTTACAAGAAAGGTGAATTAAGTCTGTATTTTTTCGGGCCCAGCTGCAGACTCTGCTTGATGACCTGTATGTTATAAGTTAGTTTGGAAATTGACGATAGGTTCAATAAAAAGAGAGAGAAAGCAACAACAACATAATAATAATAATAATAATAATAATAATAATAATAATAATATAATAATAATAATAATAATAACAAACATCGTGCGACAATCGCAGATAATATCCCGAATACCAGGTAAATTTACAATTATATGCTCAGCAGAAAACAGAAGACTAACAGCAATAATGTTGAAATTCCCTAATAAAAATCCATCATCCAGAAATTGCGGAAACTAAGCGAATTCATCCGATATGTATTCAGAATTATGCTCTTATTTAGCTGGATCAAAGAATATGCAGGGTGTAACAGCACCTCACCGACAAAATTATAGGGATGATAGGCCATGCAGAGAGGATCATTTTTCGTGAAGGAACAAAGTCGCAAACACGTCGTTTATGAGTTATACGCAGATGAAGGTGTTCACCCGTAAGGGTCGTAACTGAATAACAAACAATTGTACACGTATCAGTTTATTGAAAAAGATATGTTTTAACAAGGTGTTCAAACAGTCGACCTTGGGCTTCATTGCATGTTTGATATCGCCGTAGCAACGTCGTCAAAACACTTATTGTTTGAACACTTATTGTAAAAATATGTATTTTTCAATAAAATTATACGTGTATCAATTGTTTGAATTCAATTCCAACCCTCATGGGTGAACACCTTCATCTGCGCATAACTCATAAAACGTGTTTGCGACTTTATGTTCTTTCACAAACAATGATCCTCTCTGCATGGCCTATTATCCCTATCATTTTGTCGGTGAGGTCCTATTACATCCTGTATATCTCTTTTCTCAATTAAAACATATTTATTCAGTTTTATTGGTTGAAAAAAAAGTGACACAGCTGCAGCGATTTTTAAATTCGGCTTTCAATTAAATCCCCATTTCTAATAGTAGGATTTCGCTAATTGTTTTGTGAATACTTTTTCGTTTTATTTTAATAACATATACAGACTTTCGTGGGGAAAAAAGAAAATTGCTCACACTAGAGCGATTTTTTAATTTTTGCTGGTTACCGAATTCGACCTTACTTTTTAAACGATTGCTAAAACCCTAGTTTGGTTCCGAAAAACAATGCGGCTACAAGAGCATTAAACATATGTTTATAAATTGTTGTCATATCATTTTTTTACGAATTTTGGCCGTTTTCCTACTAAGTAGGACCGATGAAGGGCTGTAAAATATTAAAAAATCGTTTCACGAGAACAACCTCAAAAGCAACATTCTTTCATTTTCATCTAAACTTTCCATTATTTCAAATATATTACAAATTTTGACCTGGTATTTTTGACGCAGTTAATTATTTCTGCGTTTCTTTTAATTCATTGTTTTTATCTGTTTTAGCATTTGTGGGTGTCATAAGCGATAACAGTTCTCTAATTTCTACGCTGACCAGATGATCATACTAATTGCAGTCTCTTCGCCTAACTGACCTAACGTCGATGATGATAGTTTATCAGCGTTTTATCTACTAATAGTCCACCGCTGTGGTCTCGAGGTAGCGTGCTGCCTTGTCACACAGCGGGCCCGGGTTCGATTCCCGGTCGGGACAGGCTCCTGGGTGAGGTTTTTTCGGGGATTATCCTCACCTGTAAGACAAATGTCAGGACGCTTAGGGCCCAATGGTCCCCGAAAATCATCCGGCCATCATCATCATCATCCTTATCGTCATCATCATCACTATTCTTCGGTGTGGAAAGCAACGGGAAGCTACAACACATTGTGGCAAGTCATTCACTCAGCCTCTTATTTCAGATAAATAAGTACTTTCATCAAAAGTGAATAATCTATGAACCCGTAATTATTATCAGAAGTAGGGCATATTTATATCCAAATGAATTGTAATGAAAGTAGGAATTAATTTGTAACAAAATTAAAATGATATAACCTACCACAAAATAATTTAATAAGCAACAAATAAAACAGTAGTACCAAGCAATTAGCGCCAGTCATAGACCTGGACCCTTGCTATTGTAGCGAACGAAATTAGCAAACATCATACAATAGATCCGTAAGCCCTTATACAATGGGGAAAAAGTCTGCAGTTTCTTTTGTTAAGAGTACTTACAAGACTGCACTATTATCAACTTGCTATAACAATGCTAAGCCCAAAAACTTCTTACAAAAGGCTGGGAAGTCACAAACAAGCAATTGGATTTCCCTAGGTAACTTGTGGAAAGAGTTATCCCCAAACCAATTTTAACGAGTACATGTCGCTAACAGCGGGTGACTTCTTTGCGGCGTAAGGTAGATGCCGACAGTCGATAGCGCGTCCTATTAAGGACCACTCCATTTGGTCTACCCTGGAAATTTTATATTATGATGCAACTAATTTAAAGGAAGGGAATGAGGCCACAAACTTCTAAGTTTAACACCTACGACAACGCCCTTAAGGTAAAATTTACCAATCAAAATTAGTATAACATATAAACTGTTGGTGAGACGATAAGACACTTGGTGGAAGGGACTAATGCCGGCCCACTCGGAATTAATAAATATATTTTATTTAGCGAAAACTAGTTAGTTCAGCAGTTAGTTAGTTCAGAGTTCAGTTCTGTTAGTTCGACAGTTAGTTAGGCAGTTCAGTAGTCGGTTGCGAGCAGAGTCGCGACTGGCGAATGTGCCGGTATAAGTCACATCGCTTGGTTGAGTGTTATAACCATTATTAGTTCTGACCCACCAACAGCCTTCTCGTCAAACTCGTCGTCCAATACGACGAATGTAATTCAAGTGACAATAAAAGTGCATCGTCAATTTCAAGACATCACACTGGGCCTACTGTTTTTTTCCCCAAGTGAACATCCTTTCCTCACGGATTCCCGAGATTTAAGTCCATTGTTCTACCGAAACCTGAACCCATCTAGTCCGGAGCACAACTGTCCATGAACCCATATCCTTGGACACCTAATTAAAACCCTAACACGACAACAATCCTTCTTTAACATATAATTTGATAGTAACGCTGCAAAGCATAGCATCAAAATGCTATGATTGCAGTGAAGGACCTGCCCTCGGGCAGAATTACTATGGAAGGATGGATCTTCAAATAGGTATATTATCTATCTGGTTTCGCATTTCACCATCTGAAGACGTCGAAGTGTATTTATGAATATCCTTATGATTGAATGCTATTCTCTTAACAATGGGATTCTTTTATACGGTAAAGGAGACTAGTCTAAACCCATTGTCGTTAGTCATCATTAGTCATTATTATGTTCATGAAGACTGAATTGCTTACTGTTGGCCTAATACGGAAGGTTGTCACCAATCTCTGGGGAATTTAAATTGTTACAATAGAACCCACTGTTTGCAACATGATCAGGTGTACGGAGAGGGTGACCCTTGCATAACATGCATAATAGATTCAGTAATATTTCTTGTAACATACCGAAGAAAAACTTGGAGGGTACATTACAGCCCTTTCCGTTTGAATAATAGAATATTCAAAGGCACGTGGTTTTAATATTTCTAACAAGGAAACTATCAACCATTGTATGCCGAAACCTACCTTTTTTTTTCAAAAAAGCGTTGTGATATATATATATCTGCGATTTTTAACTGCAAGGCACACAAATCAAAGCCAAAATCGAGCAATGGAAGCTGATGGACTCCCTGCACGAGTAAAACAAAGTTCAGTGAGGCGGGACTCGGCGCGGACGGCAGGTAGTGAGGGTTATCCAATCCGCCAGTTCAGAAATTGTATTACTTCCCTAAACAGATTTAAATTTTAGTACCTTGCAGATATAACGGCAGATTGTCATCCCAACTTCTTCTCTCAAAAAAAAATTATACTAAAATATATAAAATTATTATTATTCCAGTTATATGGATGCGAAATCTGGGATCTTACTTTAAGAGAGGAGAACAGATTACGAGTATGTGAGAATAAAGTTCCTAGGTTAATTTTTGTGCTAAAGAGATACGAACAGATAGGTGAATGGAGTATACTAAAAACAGTAAGCTCCATGATATTTATGGGAAACCAGATATAATAAAAATAGTTATCTCTCGTAGACTGCGGTGGGCAGGGCATGTGACACGAATGGGGAATGCAAGAGGGGTATGGAAACTTCTTGTAGGAATACCAGAGGGAAGCTCCCAGTAGGTAAGTCAAGAATAAGGTTGGAGAATTATATTAATCATGATTTGAGGATGGCGAATTAAATAGGAGATGATCGGAAAACAATAGTAGTTAGGCCTATGTATGGAGTGCTTGTGTCCACAAGGTTATGATCCATGGGTCTCAATAGTTCCAGAGAGTTTATCGCGAAAGCAATACAAATACACCTTCTAATTGTTCATAGATTTTATCTTTGAACTTGTCATACATATATTCTAAAGGAATATGTACATTTGCAATTATAAAAACATAACGTTTTCACTTCAGGATCAAACATGATATCTCTAAGATCTCTGATAGCTGAGAGGATACCCCTTTAGATAAAAAAAAATATTCTGTATTCTGGTCTTGCTACACACCTATATTATTACGTAAAGATTCCTGATTTCCTTTTGGTCATCTAACTTCCTGCAAAGCGAATGTATCCAAGGGAGATTTATCTAATTCCCGTATCAATAATTAAAATACCCTGTTACTGTATAATGTAAAACCGCATATTTATCCCCATATAAAAGTAATAAGGTTTTTTATTTAATATTTAAATATAATTATATTTATTTCTATTAAGAATGGAAATAAGATTGATTTAGAAAATTCAAATTTTTTTAAGTATATAAAAATGCAAACTGGTCAATATAAACTGTTAATACAGTTAGATGTATTCCAAACTGATTTAATATATGTAAAAATATTTTGAATTGATATTTTTTTATAAACAAATAAATGGGATTGGACGAATTGGATGGGAGTCAGCCAGTAGCTCCTTCCTTTTCAGTTGGACCAATCAGAACTTTCAGATTACAACAGAAATGAAATGGGATTTTTCCCAGAATAACAATATGACTACAATACTTGAAAGACGTTGGACATGTAAAATAATGAGATATCGAAAAATAAGATAATTAGTGTTCATTTCTTGATATTAGTTGACAAAATGGTGTCAAAGTTATGGGAAATAAAATTGTAGTATAAATTTAATTCATATTGAGTATAAATAATCCATAAAGTGAAAATAAAGTGTTACTGAAAAACTGACCGTTGGAAATAGTCATCCATTACATATATGAAGTAATAATCTTCTGTAAGTGAAATTTATTAATTTAAGCCGTAATCTTTTAAATTATTGATCATTTACAAGATTCATCTAAACAGAAGTGAAAACTTTAATAAAATAACATTTAGTTTAACTGTTAACAAAGTGTCGTTATTTGTTTATGTAAGAAACTTTCCCTCATTCCCCTGAAGGGAGTCATCAGTGCCGTGGCAAATAACAGTGATCTAAATTATTACAATCAAATATCTACAACATGGGACATCACATCCAACAACCCACCTTTAAATGTTATAATATTTTATGTTCTTAGGAACATGTCCGTATGTATGGCTTTTGCCAGGGATCCCCTGAAGAAGCCCCCGCCCGGAGATCCAAATGGGGGACTATTTTAACTCCCAAAAAATTTACTTAATGGAACAATGTCATCCTTTCTTGTCGGTAATATTTTTACTGCGAAAGATCACCATTCTTTCGACCAAGGCCTACCTATTTTAATCTGATTTATCGCCTTTGACCTGCCTGCCATAGATAAACCTTTTGGTAACAATGTTATCACCAGCTTAGCTTGCGGTGTCCTTCCACCACAAAAAAAGTAAATTTACTGAATTCCATACATCTTTTGAATATTTATTAAAGCAATGTCGACCGCGGTGGAATAATGGCTATACTCCTTGTCTCTGGTTCCCAGGGTCGCGGTTCAAACCCGGCCGGGGACGATGGATTTTCCAGGATGGAAAAATCCAAGGAGCAAGTCCTCTGGGAAGGATTTTTAAGTCGTGGTTCACGAGTCTGAAGATTTTCAGGCTCTTAAAAGATCCTTAGGCCTGAATAAAAATGCCTCTAAACACAATTTACCGACCTCATCATCCAGTAAAACCTTAGTTGCCTGCTATATGTCTCATTGGGTTGGTATGTTGACCGTACACCATTCATGACATGTATGGGAAAATAAGCGTAACTAAATTAACTTGGACCAGTAACTCCTAACACTGGGCTACGCCGTTGTAGAGAAAGAATAGGGTTTGTCGGTATATTGATTTACAAATATGCAATATATAAAATGTATGTGACAAATTATATTATTTTGTAAAATGTTCCTAAAGTTCTTAAAAATCTTTGCTATACGATGTAAACTATTACCAGTAACATTCCTTAAATCAATAAGGTTGCCGTCGAAACTAGTGTTATAATTGCCTCACTATGATGGTTGTCCGTTTACATAACAATGGTTAACATGCGGAATTGTTATAGTCAGCGGTAGCCGACATCTTTGTATTTAATTGTATATGTAACAGTTGCGGGGAAACAAAGCGGGTCGCTAGACAACTATCATAGTGAGGCGATAATATGATATAATTTGTCAAGCAGACAGAGTAGTGTCAAATTTTACAGCGATTTAATCATATACAGAACTAATTTGTACTTGTAAAATGAAAATATGGGTTTTGGAAGTTCAAACGAATTTAACCATAATCAATTAGCTTCATTAAAGTTTATGAAACCTTCAATACGTCTTATAATATGCAAACGATTTAAAACTAATTCAGGAAGATCATGAGTACGTTATTGAATTCTTACACATTGCGTGTTCCTACATTGATAATGTTTGAGTAGTGGATATCCTACAAGATGAGACGTAGTCCTCGGCATGTTTCAATTACCTCGTGGCTATTTGTTCATCCATTAATCTCGGGTTCTCCCTGTCATCTGAATAAACACTATAACTGATCAGAATTCCAAGTGTGACGTCATGCCATACGGACATTTTGTGATAAATATATCAATATGTGTATATATATTCAAATATGTTTCTTCTTCCCATGTTTAAGTTAAAAACACATTCTTCTCTCTCTCTCTCTCTCTTCTCTCTCTCTCTCTCTCTCTCTCTCTCTCTCTCTCTCTCTGTGTCTCTAACTATCTATCTATCTATCTATCTATCTACCTCTCTTCTCTCTCTTACACACATTGCCAGAGTGGAAAAAAAATGGTGCAGAAGCATTCTATAAAAATTCCATTTATTGCTTAAACATTTTTGTACGACTATTAAACTCATGCACCAAATGGTAGTCAATGACCAATCACGTTTCAATGATTTTTTTACAATCACTGACAGTAGTTTCTCACCTCGCTCTTTATCGATTTCTCTTTATAAGCTCCTCATTTTTAGTATTCTGCATAGGTCAGAGCATTATTTTTCTCCAACAAATACATTGAATATAGCTAATAATGAACAGATTCCTTCATTTTACTGCGTTGTTTACTAAAGAAATAAATGAATAACCTATAATGGTGATTATAATATACAGTTTGATGTGTTTAATTATTTCTCCACTAGGGTGCATTATTACAACATTGAGATCCGAGTATTTGGCAATAAATAATGTGATCAAGTTGCAGTGAATGAACATAACCTCACATTTCTGATTTGTTTTCTAACATCGTCGTTTACATTAAATATATAAACATTTTAAAATATCGGTAAATATATTTAAATAATGATTTTCGAGTAAACAACTTAATTTTATTCGTTAAATAGTCCTACCAAATGCCACTCTTGATTTCCAAATCCTCTAGATAAATTCACATGTCACTTCGTGACTCTGATAATTAATTTTACATGTGAATCTACTGTACGTTAAAACAGATATTTTAAAAATTTTATTTGTTAAAGCTCAAGATTTAATATATGTATTTTGTATGTTCCATTCTCGAATATTGGTTAGTGAAAAAAAAAAATACATAATTTACATTATAGTACATTATTCACTTCGAATCCAACAAAAAAAAAAATAGAAATTCAAATGCAAATATTGCAATTATCATATAGATGGTGCAGCTATAGTTTGCATTTATTTAAATACTTGCCTTTGTATTCATAATCTATATTACATAACTAAAATTGTATTGGTTTTAAAATCATATTCATGTTTAGTATATTATATTTACTCATGCAGTATAAAATATATATTTAAATAATTTACCGATGGATTATTGTCTATTTTTTTAATTAAATTGGGTGCCACTATATTTCTTTTGGTCTTATTTTATTGAGATTATGAATTTGTGTCTTAATAATTCTCATTACGGCGTTATAAGCTAGTCGTCGATTCGCAAGCCAAGCTGTCAGTCATTCTGTTGCTCGGTTGTTAAGTCGCACACATGGAGTCACTAGCTGTCACTAGCTTGTCATTAGATTTATGTCGCTTGTCTAGTTTTCAGTGCCAGTCAGGCTTGTCACATATATACGCCGTCAATTGATACTATTCTTGGCCTTGCCGCCATTCTTTGCTTTGTCATTAACTGTCTTGATTCATCATGACTTTTCCTTCACGAAACCTACTTCGCTTTACTTGTTTCTACTAGCTTGTCGCCAATATTAAAGTAAATGCGCACAAATGTGCAAATTGTTAGTAAATTTAGTCTAAGCAAAACTTGTTAAACGATAATTGTCTTTCCGCACACTTCTCGACGTGATATCGTTCACATGGATTGTTGCACAGTTCGCATATGCATTCTTGGTTTGCTCGTGGAATCGCTTTGTGCTGCAAACCTTGTGGTGAAAGCCATGGATTGCATACCGTGTTAGGATGTGCCTCATCTCGTAGTTTGGTCGTGTCCACTCTCTCGTACACATAGCCTCTGTTGTGTAGAATTCGCTGCAGATGACATTCCTCTTCTCCTGTAATCCTTGCATTGTTGTCTCATATGCGCAGGTGTTCGGTAGGAATAGCTGCCGTCTAATGTCTTCAATGAAGAAGGTTTCTTTCATTAAGACGTACGTCATTCTTGAAGGTGCTGTTTTTCCAACTCCCAGAACTCTTTTCATGAAGCGTGCTTTTACTGTTTCTATTTGTGTCAAGTCTCTGTTTGTGAGTTTGTCCCATATTATGTTAATTCCATATGTTGTTATGGGAGTTATGACTGTCTTGAAGAGCGTCATAGCTGTTTCTGTTGATAATTGGTGGAGATTTTTGATGCTGTATATCGCACTTATTGCAGCTGAAACCTTCTGTTGCACATGTATTCTGTAGGATTTAATGGTTGTTTGTAGAGTGATGCCGCCAATAAGCAAGCACTAATACTCGTATTTAAATGCTTTCTCCACACTTCGAGGCTATTAGCACTGCATTTCTTCTTGGGCGTGGATGATTGAGCTGTGTCAACAGCTGTTCTTCCATGTATATACGGGAGTTTTTATACTGAGCAACGTATCTTCAAATCTGCGAAGTGAGTTTCTACGCCACGCCGTCTATCTGTGACTGTTGGTCTAAGGCCATGATGTTAATAACAGCTAATTCCTTGCCTCTTTGACTCAGGAAATCCAGTTAATATTACTTACTAAAGTAAATTTTCGTACTAAAATTATTGCGCATGTAGAATTAATATTTTATCTCAAATACTATATTTTTATATCAAAATAAGTTATTTAAATTATTTATCATAATCAACTTTTATAAGATTCATGATGTGTTCCGTTGAGGTTTATTCAAAATTAATATAAAATTATATATAGGTGAATATTCTATAATTTTATATTAATTTTATTTATCATAAGTAATGCCACGAGTGATTTCCAAATTATCGATAAATTCACGACTCACGAAGTGAGGTGTGAATTTATCTAGAGAATTTGGAAATCAAGAGTGGCATTTGTTAGGACTATTTAACGAATAAAATTAAGCTGTTTACTCACAAATCATTATTTAACTGTAGTTATTTTAAAATATTTATATATTTAATGTAAACGGCGATGTTTGAAAACAAATGAGAAACGATAGGTACGCTTCATCTGCATCTTTTGTTTATCACTGCAACCAGATCATACTATTTATTGCCAAAGGAACGTACTATTGTAAGAATGCTCTCTAATGGAGAAAAAATGAAACACATCAAACTGTATATTAATTCATTTCTGATGTCGTATGATGTAAATATGACAATTATATTTTTCTGGATTGTTACCTGGTGTTGACGCCTCAGGTTAGCTGCCTTGAGTGGTTAGCGAGATATGTCAGTGTTGGCTAACCTGAGTCTTCTCATGGATTGAATGGCGTTGTGTACGCATCATTCTTGTTGTATGTGTAGCTCCTAGAGAGCGGTCGTGTGTTGTGTTGCTCCTCGGCAAAATAGTGGGTTAGCATCCACAAGCGCTTCGAAATAACTGTTAGTGATAATTAAGGCTAAGAGATCAATAGACGTACATTATAAGTGTTAGTAAGTGAATTATAGGTGTGAATGCTTCGGCGTGAGTAATTTAATGAGAGAACTGAACACGACGTGAGCACGTGGTAACCGTAATGTATATGATTAATTATCTAGTTGAAATATAGTCTTATTTTCATATGTCTAATCCTTTGTGTCACAATAAATAAACTCCTAAATATACAGTCCACTTCAGAGAGAAGAACTTTAAAACTACTTACAGGTTTAGAAATAAAGTTCCTTGAATGGCATAACCTGTATGTTTGTAGTAAGTAGACATTAACGCCTGGCTACATTATTTTTGCTCTTCGGCATCCGGGCCGGGATTATAACAGTCGCCTTGTGAAAAGTCAGTAATATTGTGACAGGGCAAATATTACAATGACGATACGTGAAGAAACTATGATTCGCACAAAGAAACAGTGAAAGCGTTACGACCCTACGGTGGTGTGTTGACGATCCCACTAGTGGACCGCGACCCAGCTTGCAGAACTTCGAGCTTCGAGAAGTCTAGTTTCCAGTGCAAGGAAATATTGCATTTTAAGAGTGAATCTGTCTTCGCGAGTGAGGGCGTATCGCTTGGATATCAGACGGTGCTGTGACCTTTCTAGTAGCGTGGTGGCACATTGCTAGAGTACCACATATGTCTGGTCGATTTGGAGAATCTATCTTAGTAAAGAGGCCTGAAAGATAAGTTACTATTTCATGCTTGTATCTCCTATCTTAGAGTTGCATGTCCCACCTCATTCCATAAAACCTCGACTTGATATTTGAGAACAAATTGGACTAATTTCATCTGAATTAGTATTGAGTCGAGCTGTAGTCTACTATGATCTTTCAAATTGCCATAATTATTTGTGTGATTTTATATATGATTTTATACTTATTTTATAAAATATCTTGCTGTGTTATATTGTTCGGTAATTGGTTATTGATCAAAATGTCATTTGAAAGTGAGACAAAGGCTATCCAAAAGCGAGGCATTCTTAAAGAAGCCTTACTAATTTGGAAAATTATATTAATAGTGAAACCATTTCCCTAAACACATTAGTAGCTAGACAAAATAAACTAGGAGATATTTGGGAACAGTTTGAGGCAGTTAAGAATTTCTTAGAGCTTGAAGTAGATTCAAAGCCAGGTCAGGATCATGCAAGGGATCATGAGGATTTTGAAAATGAATATTATGAGTTGTGTGGCAAGGTTCAGGATTTAATAGAAAGTCTTCAAAAACCCACAGATAGTCATGGTTTTGATGATTCACGTGCATCTAGCAGATCGAGTTGTGGTTTTAAGTTACCGGCTATTCAGATTCCCCATTTCCAAGGAGAATTGACTGAATACCTCTCGTTTAAGAATACCTTTGAGTCCCTTGTAATTAACAATACTAACTTAGATAATGTTCAAAGGCTTCATTATTTATTATCGTCACTTGAAGGCGAACCTAGGCAATTACTCAGTAATTTAGCGATAACTGAAGGCAATTTTGGTACAGCCTGGAAGTTAATACAGCAAAGGTACGACAACAGACGCATGATATTGTCTCAGCATGTTAAGTGCTTACTCAGCTTACCTTCTTGTAGTACAGGTACTGCTGCAGAGTATAGGAAGGTACTTAACCAAGTAAAGGGCAATATTAATGCCATAGAGAACCTTCAGAGTGATGTTCTGTTATCAGATCTAATGTTGCAGGAAATTATATCGAGTAAAATGAAAGGTATTCATAGGTCAGAGTGGGAAGCTAAACATGGTGCTACGGATATCCCTAGCGTAGTCGATTTTATGGAATTTTTGGAGAGAAAAGCTCAAACCTTGGAGCTCAGTGAATGTAAAAACATTGTAGTAAATGAGAAACCAGATGTAAAGCCTAAAGTCAAATCTTTCCATATTGCTAATGACAACAACTCAAGATATTGCCATAATTGCAAATCAAATAAACATAATTTACCAGATTGTGAGGAATTCAACCAATTAACATTAGATGAAAGAGTACATTTGGTTGGTCAGATTAGATTATGTTATAATTGCTTTTCAAAGGGGCATACAGCGAGACTTTGTAAAGAGCAATCTTGTTCCAAATGTCAACGCAAACACAATACTCTAATACATTTTGAAAGAAAGCCTAATGTTGAGCATCCAGCTATTGTGTCTCCCACTGCTATGAAGATAACCTCCGGGCTAGGCTCAAACGTACTTCTTAGCACTGCCTGTGTTAATGTGAAAGATAAATTAGGGCGGTTAGTTACGGTTAGAGCGTTACTGGACTCTGCTAGCCAGTTATCTTTTATGACTACAAATCTGTTGAGCAAGTTAGGTCTTGCAACCCAATCGTGCAAACTTCCTATTGTAGGTATTGGAGACTCAGATGTCTCTCCAGTCAATCTTACTTGTAAGGTGCAATTGTTGTCCAAAGTGTCTAACTATAGGTTGAACTTGAATTGTGCTGTCGTAGATAATATCACATCTCAATGTCCTGCCGAGATTGATCATTCAAACTGGAATATTCCGTCTAGCATTGTGTTGAGTGATCCAAACTTTAATAAACCTGCTACGATTGAACTTCTTCTCGGCGCAGACGTGTACCATGATATTGTTTGTTCTGAGACTTTGAGAAGGAAGGGATACCCCACGTTGATCAAAACAGAGTTTGGTTACATATTTTCAGGTGCCTTTCCTGAACTTTGTATTAAGAAAAGAGTAGATCCTCGTTCGGTAAACTTTGTGAAACTTGATTCTCTGGATAAAAAACTGGAAAGTTTCTGGCAGCTAGACGTACTGCAAAACCCTGTTCTTAGTCCAGAAGAGAAAGCGTGTGAACAACATTTCGTTGAAAACATCCAAAGAGATGAATTCTCGGTCGTTTTATTGTGAAGTTACCTATACGTCTTGATGTTCCTTCGGTCGCTGAATCTAAGCATACTGCTATTAAGAGATTTAAGCACATTGAGAGTAAGCTTGATAAACATTCTCAATTAAAAGAACACTATGTCGGATTTATGAGAGAGTACAGCGATCTAGGACACATGGAGCTTGCACCACCCTTAGAAGGAAACAAGAGTACTTTCTACTTACCGCATCATTGCGTAATTAAAGAGTCTAGTACAACGACCAACAATGAATCGCCACCTAGAGTGGACTCAGAATTGAAGACACAAATTCGGGTACTGATGTCTAAGGTACAAGTGCCTGAATTTGAGAAGTATTCTTCATTTCTCAAACTGAAACGAGTGTATGGATATGTACTGAGATTTATCCATAATACTCGTAATCGAGAGAAATTATGTTCCAGTTCCTTGTTTTCAATCGAGTTGAAACAAACTGAACTAATGGTGGTGAATCGCATTCAAGCCATTGAATACAAGAGGGAAATCCACGAGTTAACTTCCAAGAAACAAGTAGATTCTTCAAGTGACTTGAGATCACTTAACCCATTCCTGGATAAAAATGGACTTCTCAGATTGGTGGCCGTCTTGAGAATTCTCAGTTGACATTTGATGAGAAGCATCCAATCATATTACCAGCTAAAAATGTTGTGACTAAACTGTTAGTGAAGCATGAACATGAGATGTTACTTCACTCCGGTGCTCAAGCAGTTCTGTGTTCACTGCGCACCCGTTATGGATACCTCGTGGTAGAAATACTATTCGTGGGGGTAATTAGGTCCTGCTACAAATGTTCAGAGTTAAACCACCCGGAACTAGTCAGATGATGGGACAACTTCCTGAGTATAGAGAGTAGAGCAAAGTCTTCCCTTTGTTAAGGTAGGTTTGGACTACGGAGGTCCAATTGTAATAAAGGGGAGACAACCCAAGATCTAAGGTGAAATTCAAGGCTTACAGAGCACTTTTTGTATGTTTAGTACACTAAGGCTATCCATTTAGAAGTTGTCAGGAGCCTTACTACTAAGGACTTCATTGCTGCCTCTATAGATTTGTTGCCCGCCAGAGGACTCCCTCGTCTCATATTGAGTGATAATGGTTCAAATTTTGTTGGGGTCAATAACGAGTTATTGAATTTTGTAAAGAAACATGCGAATGCTATTACCGAGAACATAGCAAATATGAACATTGAATGGAGATTTATTCCTCCTTCTAGTCCCCTATTTGGTGGACTTTGGGAGGCAGGAATAAAATCGGTTAAATCCCTTATGAAAAAGACTATAGGTAAAACTATCTTAATTTTGAAGAATTGGTGTACTTTGTTGTGTCAGATCGAGTCTGTACTAAATTCTTAGACCTATCTGCACGCCCAGTGAATCCCATGAAGAAAGTACCTAACTCCAAGTCACTTCCTGGTAGGTAGGGATATTAACTAGTTACTATCTCTCCTGATATAGCCAACTGTCCCCCTTTCCTACGATGCAAGGTGGAAGGGTAGTTCAGGCTCTCTACAGGTCTTTTCTGGCAACAGTGGTCCAGATCAATACCTGCAGTCGCTTCAGCAAAGGAGGAAAGGAGTCGACGCACCAATGCCCCCCGCCCCCCCCCCCCAGAAATGGTGTCTTGCCGGAGATGGTAGCCAGCTGTCGGTGATCTTGTGATCCTCGGGACGACAACTTACACACTCTGGTGTGGAAAACTGGTGTGATTCCAACAGCTTCACCCTGGATCGACGGTGTGGTACGAGTGGTCCCCATTAGGACCTTAAAACTGGATTATTTCGACGAGCTGCATTGTAAAACTTGCCCCTTACCCAGTTGTGTTGAGAGATTCACCGATTGTTAAATCGTGAGATCTCTCAAAGGGGGGAGTATGTTGACGCCTCAGGTTTGTTGCCTTGAGTGGTTAGCGAGATACGTCAGTGTTGGCTAACCTGAGTCTTCTCATGGATTGAATGGGGTGTGTACGCATCATTCTTGTTGTGTGTGTAGCTCCTAGAGAGCGGTCGTGTGTTGTGTTGCTCCTCGGCAAAATAGTGGGTTAGCATCCACAAGCGCTTCGAAATAACTGTTAGTGATAATTAAGGCTAAGAGATCAATAGCCGTACATTATAGTGTTGTAGTAGTGAATTATAAGTGTGAATGCTTCGGCTGTGAGTAATTAATGAGAGAACTGAACACGACGTGAGCACGTGGGTAACCGTAATGTATATGATTAATTATCTAGTTGAAATATAGTCTTATTTTTCTATGTCTAATCCTTTGTGTCACAATAAATAAACTCCTAAATTACAGTCCACTTCAGAGAGAAGAACTTAAAAACTACTTACCGGTTTAGAAATAAAGTTCCGTGAACAATAACCTGTATGTGTAGTAATTATATATTAACCCTGCTACACCTGGGAAATATACATTTAAGGAAAGTGCAAACAGTGGTTCTTTCTTTTGGTGGTATAATCAATGCTACATAATGTTTTTATATTAAATCCCGCATGCGGCATGTGTTGACATGCATGCATTATATATACAATGTGGTAGCCGTTTTCTCACAGGCTCAGTCACTGAAAAATAATGGTCAGACCTGTTCAGAATATTAAAAAGGAGGAGCTTTCTTTAATATGGTAATTATAACACTGATAAATATTTCGTGAAACACGACTCTGATTGGTTGTAAAACAGAAATCATTTAAAACGTGATTGGTCATTGACTCCCATTGGGGGCATGAGTTTAAAAGTCATTATTTTTATCATATCGCAATTTAAAGCCAATAATCTATGAAGAATGAAACTTCATAGTTTAGGAGTATTTCGTATTTGATAAATGTCAATAAAACATCTAATTCTTGATTAAAAGAATTAAGCACCAACGTCATACTGTTAAACTTGTGTATTAACTCGTTATTACAATAAACTTCCTTATTGAAATAATTGGCGATAATATTAAATAAGCACACAACATTTTCAACCATAGTCAATCCATTAAAACGATCACAGTGTATATTATTGCATTAATAAAGTTAGTTTCTGTATCGGTCAGAAGGACCGATATATCATCATCATCATCATCCATACAAGTATTAGGCTTGTGGCTTGTTACAGTTTCAAAGATGAATTTTACATCCAGCGCTTTTTTGGATGTCCAAGCGATCTTTTGTCTTGAGGATGGTAACGAAGCATAGCTTTGGAATTCTATGAGAAGGCAATCGTTGACGATGGGCTTTCCAGTTGTTCTGGTAGTTTTGTATATGATGGAGAATGGGCTATACACAACTTTTCCATTATTTCTTTTATGGTCCCGCTTTGTACAGTCTGCTGTACGGCGCATAAATCTCATCTCATTTGCTGTTATTCAGCATTCGTCTCTTCTTCTTATTGCCCATGCTTCACTACAATATCGCAATGCTGGTCTTACAAGAACCTTATAAAGTCGTGTATGTAAATATGGTCGATATGTAAATACCGATATATTTATAAACAAATTAAATTTGTTAACAATTCATATACGTATATTATAAGTCTCTATAGGCCTACATTTTGGTTCGCTGCTTTGAAAATTGCTGTCAAGCGCAATTTCATTTGCAATTCGTTTCTTTGTTCTCCAAACATTCTTAGAGACACAATGTACTTAAAATTCGATAAGCAAGGATCCCTATGGAACTGTATAAACCACCTGATCACTTTTAATATTCTGTGCAGTTCTCTTTATTTAATTTTAACATCTTAGGCATCTGAATTAGAGTTAATGTTAAAGTGTATAGTGATCAGAATTGCTTGTGGAATGAATAGGATACACTCACTTGCCGATTCCGATTGAGGGTCTTTCCACTTTTCAGCGGTTGCCCTTTTACCAGCCGGCTGCTGGCCCTTCACATCCACATGTGTCAATCACAGAGGTAGATGATCAACAGCCAGTGTAAGGGTGATATGTGGTTAGCATGTCGAGTCCCCCCAGCCGTTATAGCTGGTTCCTCAACCTGGAGCCGCTACTTATTGTAGCTACCCAATTGCCTCAAGATGCTGGGTGGGCACCGGTCCCATACTGGCCGAAATACCATGAGAAAATTTCTTCCCCCATGGAGACTCGAACCAGCGCAAGTCCCGTAGCTCTGCGCCAAGGCTTCCTACCTTAACCGCTCGGCTACGGCGCGGGACTTGCCGAATTCAACAATATTGAATAATCTATATTACAATTCTTATTCACTAGCCACTAAATCAAAGTTCTCTACAATCTGTAACGCCACCATGCAATTGTGCAGGAGGTTTGTTGCCACTTTAAACATGTTTGTGTCTCCAAATTAAGAAAAATGAGCCTTCGTAGAGAATTTTTATTAACTCACTGGTTTTATCGAACCTGTAGTTTCACCTGCATAAAAATTTGCATAATTATATATACAGAAACTCGTGATGGCAATCTTTCTGCTTGTAACGTTCTTGTTTAATTTAAACTGTGAGAAACGTGTTGTGTGCATTGTTATTTCAAATGTTTATCGATAGGTGATTAAGAAAAAAAATATTACTTTGTAAGTCAGGGCCGTTAATAAGTGCTCAGTTGGAATGAACATACCTATCCTATTCAAACCCCCCTCCTATTCAATCCTACATCGGATAGGCTGACACTCACTTGTTAGTTGGGTTCTTCCATTGGTTCATTCTCTATGATTGGGAGCGCACCTGATGCGGGTAGGAGGGGGCCTCTTTTCACACCTAGTGAGCAAGTTTTAACAGGCCTATTCTAAGTAAAAAAAGGTATAAAACGTTAAAAAAATAAAAGTCAGTTGAATCCTATGTTTTTATTTCATTATTGTTTTATACATGCTTTGACACCTAATTCATATCGCTTAAAAAATCATCTGTTGTATCCATACATAGAAATTCTGCCCGAGGGCAGGCCTTTCACTACAATCATAGCATTTTCATACTATGCTTTGGAGCTTTACTAAGGAATTGTAGGTGTGGTAGCTTCCCGTTGCTTTCCACACCGGTGAAGGATGATGATGATGAGATGATAAGGATGATGATGGTGATGATGGCCATATGACTTCCCCGACCGGGGATCGAACCCGTGCCCGCTGCGTGACAAAGCAGCACGCTACCTCGAGACCACAGCGGTGGACTGTTGTATCCAATATATTGTATAATTCTATACTTATATTTCTCATGCATTTTATGCAGAAATTCACTGTCTTGACTATTAATATTAATTTATGATATTGGAGAAATGAATCGTGGTAATTAAATTCCTGATGACTGAGGAAACCAGGAAGCCAAACTGTACTGGAAGCAAAAAAAAACTATATATATTACATATAAGTTACCGTCTCATAAATAATATCGTTCTTTTTAAACAAAATTTTATTTGGAATGTTTTACTGACAATAAATTAAACTGCTCTTCAAAGTAGAGACCATCAGATACTATGGTCTTAAACCATACTTCAGCGAAGGTATAAGCCACTGATTTTTTGATGCGAACAATTCTTTGAGACCCACTTCCACAGCTTCAAGTTTTCAATGGTTTCGAAGTTTCAATAAGAAATGGGCCATGGATCATAACAGATGGTAATCTGAAGGCGCAAGATCAGGGCTGTATGCTTGATGTGGTGCCAATTCGATTTCTCTCAATTCCTGTATGTTTTTCATGGTTGTTGGTGCAGTATAGGGTCCAGTCGGATTTGAACTCACGACCCTCAAAATTTCATGAACTCATTCCAGTTGTTTAGAATAAAGATCCGCACACGCTGCTCACCCGTTTAGAACAATCTCCCACTGATTCACACCTTCGAAACTCCACGAGACACACACAATATTACCATTAAAACCCGACATTACTTATGAGAGAACCTAATGTAGGCATCGCCAAGGTTTGGAATTGAGGCTCTTAACCGTTGCCCGCTGTGCTAATTTACTAGTAATTTATGTAATTTATGTAATGGGAAACATTTCACACAAATTTGATGTCAACATGTCTCTATTTCTACAGAAAAAAATACTGCAAATATGTGAATATCTAGCTAATTTTTGCAGCAATACACTACGCAGCTGTAAATAAAATCGTATAGTTGGCAGGAAACAACCTATACTATGATCTCGAAAACTTTTTTTGGAATTTTTCTAGTGTTTATATCTTTTCTGGTTTACTTTAATACCTGAGAAGTAGGATTTGCTATAAGTAATTAAATAGTTTTACTTTAAAATTGAATAGTGAACTCAATTACGGAATACGTAAAACACTTAATCATTCTGATATCCGCAGAAAACAAATTTAACAATCTCTGGCTGTGGGTGTTGTTGGAACATGTTTTCTTCAATGCAAAAGATTACATGAGATTCGTTTATTGCTGTTTAATTTTTGTATCTAAATTAATGAAAATGTTTATGAAATCGTTTGGTCGAAGAGAAAACTTCGTATTAAGAAAAATCTTTACTTAAAATATACAAAAGTTTTTGACGTTATGAAATATTACATTAAGGAAATAATACAGGCCCCTAGATCCCCATCAGAGAATTTTGTAAAAAGAAATGTGATAGTCCATGTTGCTTTCCCTCTAGAAAATGCGAAAAAGAACTTGTTTTGACATGGATGACAAGAGGAAGCTTATTTTAACGAATAATTGGAAACAAAGTATTTTTATAATATAATTTGCATGTTACCGTGTCAGACATTCATAACTATTCTCGGAACGTGCGACAGATACTCATTGGTGTATCTGCAGTGGTACAACATCACACTTCAAATGTAGTTATAGAAACCAAAAATATTCCTAGAAAATCATTAAGAGCTTCACGGAAAAACAAATGTCATTGGGGGAAAGACAAAATTAAATAAATGGAAGGCACAAATATTAAGTAGATTTATATTTTTAAGATAGGCTACATTCTACATTAACAATAAGCAAGTATTTCTGTTCATAAATGTAGCAGACATATTATACCTAATGAGTTTGGCTCAGATGGTACCGTTTCAGACCTGTTTTTGATATGTCCCGGGTACAATCACCGGAGGGGGCCGAACTGATTGATGTTTTCTCCTGGTTTACCTCATCGTCAAATCAAATGCAGTACCGGTTTTGTAATTTCACCACAAATACCTATTTGTCAAAATCTCTAAACCATTATTTTCCAACCTGTGGTTCGCGAACCCCAGGGAGTTCGCCAAAACTCTTCCGTAATGGCGGGCTTCGAGGTTAGGTCTATGTTGGTGGCGGCATTGCGGAAAACAGTGGAAGAAGAAGGAAGAAGAAGAAGAAGAAAGAAGAAGAAGAAAGAAGAAGAAGAAGAAGAAGGAAGAAGAAAGGAGGAGGAGGAAGAGAAGGAGAAGGAGGAGGAGGAGGAAGAGAAGGACAAGGAGGAGGAGGCGGAGTAGGAGGAAGAGAAGGACAAGGAGGAGGAGGAGGAGGAGGCGGAAGAGAAGGACTATAGGAGGAGGAGGAGGAGGGAGGAGGAAGAGGGAGGACAGGGGAGGAGGAGAAGGAGTAGGAGGCGGAGGAGGAGAGTGGGAAGGACAAGGACAAGGAGGAGGAGGCGGGGGAGGAGTAGGAAGAAAGGACAAGGAGGAGGAGGGGAGGAGGAGCGAGGAGGAGGAGGTAAGAGAAGGACAAGTAGGAGGAGGAGGAGTAGTGAGGAGGAGGAAGAGAATGACAAGTAGTAGGGAGGAGGAGTAGGAGGATGAAGAGAAAGACAAGGAGGAGGCGGATGAGGAGGAAGAGAAGGACAAGGAGGATGATGAGGAGGAGGTAAGATAAAGGACAAGGCTTTAGGGGGATAGTAGAGAAGAAGAAGGAGGAGGGATGAAGAAGAGAAGGAAGAAGGAGGAGGAGGAGTGAAGAATAGAAGAAGGAGGAGGAGGAGGAAGAAGAGGAGGAGGAGAAGAGAAGGAGGAGGAGGAGGAAGCGAAGGAGGAAGAGAAGGAGGAGGAGGAAGAGAAGGAGGAGGAGGAAGAGGAGAGGAGGAGGAAGAGGAGGAGGAGGAAGAGAAGAAGAAGAGGAAGGAGGAGGGAGGAAGAGAAGGAGGAAGAGAGGAGGAGGAGGAAGGAAGAGAAGGAGGAAGAGTAGGAGGAAGAGTAGGAGTAAGATGAGGTGAGAGAGGAAAGGAGGAGAAGGGAGAATAGGAAAAGGAGTATTATTAGTAATATATAATATTATTTATTAATATAATTATTATTAATATAATTATTAATATAATTAATTATTAGTATTATTATTAGTGATTATTATTAATATAATTATTAATATAATTAATTATTAGTATTATTATTATTATATTATTATTATATTATTATTATTATTATTATTATTATTATTATTAGTATTATTATATTATTATTATTATTATTATTATTATTATTATTATTATTTGAAAATTAAATTAACCATGTAAAGCTTTTTGTTACATATGTGTAACATCGGCAATTTATCACATTATTCTAACAATAAATTAATATTTACTCCGAATGCCTTTTTTTACAGTCATGTAACAACGTTAGTAATGCATTTGATTTCGCTACAACTAGACCTACACGTTGTGTAACTTTTAAGCTATAACTAGAGTAACTCTAGGTTTTAACCGTTAAGGAATAAGTTAATTTAAGGTTATTAAACTTTTTGCTTGGAATTAAATTTTATGTATGTCTAATGTATGTATATTTAAAGCCAATGGAAGGGTTCGCAAGTTGAAAAATGTTGGGTACTGCTGCTCTAAAGCAATCATAGAAATCAACGTCACTGAAATTAAATCAACAACTTTTATATAAACTTCTATAGAAATATCATTGAAATTAAATCAATAAACGTCTATAGAAAATATATCATAAATCCAGCAATATAAATACACAGCCTACTGTATAAGCTACAGATTTAAGATTAAATATTACACCGGTCATACAACAAATAAATCAATTATATTTATTGTAGTTAAAATTGCACAATAGTGTAATGTTGTTTCTTCAGTTAGTCACTATCACCAAAAAGTGGTGGCAGGAATAGTAGTACCAGTGCTTTAAATGTCAAACTGAAGAAATTCAAACAAGCACGAGTAAACGGCGGGAGTAACCGTGAGTCGAACATTTTGGCAGCCGGTAATCAGACTCATCACTTACCCGGTGTGATTGATATCGAACTCAACAATATAGAAATCGTGTAGATTTCCTGCTCTCTGAGGAGCTGGATAACGTTCGCCAGGGCTAACCTCCTGGAACAGTGGTATTTTACTCGGTAAGGGATTTTTTCGATCAACAAACCGAGGCTGACTCTGCAATCCCCGAGGAAACTGGGACAATTTGTGTCCCACTTGACAACGGAGTAACTGAGACAGCGGTTACGCCGCACTTTGCTATTGTTGCAGAGTCCCAAAACGCTACGAAACAGCTATCTGTAAACTCTATTTCTAATCCGCAGGTCGATCAAGCTAACCAAGAGAGTGCATTCCCAGTCCACGAACTCAATCGTGGCGCCAGGAGATTCGTCGGCATCTTCTTGATTGGGAGCATCAACATATCTCCTGGACCTGGAATCAGTAAGAAATATACAAGCTGGGATCCACATTTAGGAAGTTATGGATGATCTGTATTGCTCATTGATTGAGACCCTCGGTGGAACTGTCAAGTAGAGGAATCCAATTCTAGGACGGAAAAGCAGGCACGACGGAAAACGTATAGATAAACGCTACCGCTATGCTAAAACACAAGATCTCAATAAGAAATATCGCGCACTTCTTGCAAAACATGCCTGCTTGTATACTGATCACACCCAAGCAAATGGACAAGATGTAGATGGATAAAAATACCTTTATACAAAACTTTGGTGAGCTAATTCAGAAATCTGTCTAGACGGTTTTGCTGAGAGGGACAAGGAGTCTGCAGCAATTTAAACGAGTAGATCTCCACCGTATCACGACTTGTGAAGTACTTCGGAAGCTATGTAAGATCAAGAGGTCCACAGCACCAGTACATAGAGTAAGGCTAACCGTGCTTAAGAAGCGTTGTCGCCTAAAGGCTCATTGCTGGCTTGTTCAATATTATCATAACTAATGCCACGAGTGATTTCCAATTTATTACATGATTTTTAAATCAAGAGTGGTACTTGTTAGGAATATTTAACGAATAAAATTAATCTGTTTACTCACTAATTAATATTTAAATATAGCTATTTTAAAATATGTATATATTTAATGTAAACGGCGATGTTTGAAAAGAAATGAAAAATGTTTGGTTGTTTCGTTTGTTCATGCACTGCAACTAGATCATATTATTTATTGCCAAATAGGATCGCAATTTTGTAAGGATGCACCTTAGTGGAGAAAAATGAAACACATTAAACTGTATATTATATTCAACATTATAGGTTATTAATTATTTATAGGATACAACTCAGTAAAATCATCATCATCAATACCCGGTATCATGGCAGCTGCCGCCGTCTTTCGGAAACCAAATGCCATTCTCTCTGTCCATCCATTGATCTTCCTCCAATCCTCTGATATTCATAGCTGCTTGTACCGCTTCTATCCAAGATTTCTTCGGCCTTCCTCTCTTCCTCCTTTCTATTGGGATACATTCCATAACAATTTTAGGCAATATTTGCTCTGGCATTCTTTTGACATGACCATACCACTGTAATATTTTCTTTTCTATAATGTCTATGATGTCCGGTTCCTCTTGTAAACCCACAATTTTCCTTATTTCTTTATTTTGTATTCTATCCATTCTAGATTTTCCACCTGATCTTCTTAAAACATCTATTTCTGTACTTAAAATTATTTTCATTTCCCTGATAGGAATTTGCCAGATTCAGCACTACATGTTAAAATGCTCTCAATTATGGTTTGATATATCTGTAATTTTATATTTTTTGTAATATTTTTGCTCCACCAAACAGAGTTTAAAGCATTTATTGCTTGTTTTGTTTGTGCGATTCTATTTTTAATTTCCACTGTGTTATTTCGCCTAAATGGTCTAATTTTGTTTCTAAATAAGTGCATTCAACACTAAGTTTTAGTTCTTCTCCATTGTTGAAATTTATATTTTCCATTTCTTCTCCTATAACAGATTTACTTTTCTCAATGTTTATATAAAGTCCCCATTTTTCATATTCTTCTTTTAGTTTTTTTAGCCATATATTCTATGTCATCGAACTCAGTAAAATCATTATTTAAAAATACAAATATTGAATACACGATTAACAAACGTGTAGTTCTAAGGAACCTGCTCATTATTTGCTATATTCAACGTATTTGTTGCAAAATCAGTTACTGCAAAATAATGGTCTGACCTGTTCAGAATATTACAAAGGCGGAGCTTTCTTTAATATGGTAAATAGAAATCGACAATTATAGAGGTGAAAAACGACTGTGATTTGTTGTAAAACAAAATTCATTAAAACTTGATTGGTCATTGACTCCCATTTGGGGTATGAATTAAGTAGTCCTAGAAAACGGGCTTATTCCTGTCTCCTGTAATCAGAAGAGGACTATCATGGTTCCCAAAGAAGGGAACTATGGTTCAAAAGTCATTATATAGGCCCTATATATATATATATATATATATACAGGCCATTCAGCTATTACTGGGGGAATCGTGGAACAAATAATAGCAAAGTAGTCAATATTAATCCCTGTCAGAAAATGTTAGTGGAGGAGGTGGACTGCTACTTCAACGTAAAAAAAAAAAGACATTAGAGGTCATGCGGCTTTTGAAAATCATTTATGATGTTAACAATTAATTTAATTAAAACAGCTGTATTTGGAGATATTTATTGATTTACTAGCTAATATCCGGCGTGCCCTGCTACGCCTAAATAAATGAAAATTGTTATATCTTTATGTTTAGTTGAATAATTAAAAGGAAAAATAATTATAAATTTATATTTTTTAGATACCCCGTGCGGATTACCCGGCGTTTCCCGGGAATCTACTTATCCCGATCTTCTTGACATAAATGAGCTGAAATACTGAAATGAATGTGTTTTATGTTTAGTTAAATAAGTAAAAGGAAAAATGTATATCGTAATTATTTTTAGATACTCCGTGCTGTTTACCCGACGCGGCGTTGTCCGGGAATCTACTCATCCCGATCTTATTGGTATAAATGAGCTGAAAGACGAAAATTAATGTACTTCTTATGACTAGTTGATACCCTAAGTAAAATGAAAAATAATTATAAATGTATATCGTAATTATTTTAAGATTCCCCGTGTTGATTACTCGGTGTTGCCCGGGAATCTACTTATCTCGATATTCTTGGCATAAATGAGCTAAAAGACAAAATAATTCGTTATTGTAAGTTATCCGTAAGAGAATACCCGCCATGTGCTGCTATGCTTGCACAGAAATCTACGTACTTGTCTCGATCTTCTCGACATGAATGAAAGACAAAAATTGTTATTGTGAGTTATCCATAAGAGATAAACATATGCTGTCGCGGACATTTTTGCAGAGCTTTTTGAGATATTCAATTCTCTGTACATTAATTTTGTGCATTAGTTATGGTTTAGGCAGCGTAAACCATTTAAGCGTCAAAAGAGCTACTCCTCCCCCCCGTTTTCTACTACAAAGGGCGATTTTTAAGGGTGTAGGAGTTGAGTATCATAACTCTCTTATAGCCTATGTTCATCCCGGGAATCTCCTGAACATTTTGCAAAACGTCCCATCACAATCGGATCAACAGTATGGCCGCGAATGAAGTACGAACAAACAAACAAACATTGATTTTTATATATTAGATTTCTTTTGATTATGATAATATAAAGATACATAAAAAAAACTCTCAATGTAAGTAATTTGTTTTTGAATATTTATAAATTTAGGTCCAGTGTGGCAAGGATAATGTATTGTACTGAAAGTTGACATACTATCAAATTGGGCCAAAAGGAAACAAAATAGAGGGTATACGTTGAAATATCAGACGACATTTTAATTCCATCCCTATAAATAAGATCCACCATTATTTATTCACTGTAGACTTGCGGTATATATATATATATATATATATATATATATAATATATATATCAGTTATTCAATAATGTAACAGAAATATGCTCATTCGGCAGCAAAAGAGGTCCTTGTGTACTTAGCTGCAAATGACATTTTAATTCCATCCCTATAAATAAGATCCACCATTGTTTATTCACTGTAGACTTGCGATATATATATATATATATATATATATATATATATATATATACAGTTATTCAATAATGTAACAGAAATATGCTCATTCGGCAAAAGAGGTCCTTGTGTACTTAGCTGCAAATGTAATTATGTATTGACTTTTTTTTGTCGAAATATGTCAATAAATTCCACTACTACTACTACTTTCTTACATATTTTTCATTAGCAATATTAGTCTTAGTGTCAAGTAGAATTCTTTCTTTTACCTCAAAACAGTATAAATATATTAAACAAAGACAAGGTAAACAAAAAATGTGTGAAGAATGCATGATAATTATGAGGGTTACATAACGTTAATTAGATTAGTTGTAAGACATCCAGGTCAGACAGGCGTGTGTTGCGTGTTGCAGTATGTAAGGCGGGGCTCAGATTTCTGCAGCACAATCACAACTAATGTCAAAATCCAATTTGTTAAATATCCGTCAAAAATAAAATAATTTTAATTTTAAAATTAAATCTATCTCCCTCCTCGTTTCTATATTCCACTTCTCTCCTTCCTTATTTTTCTTCATTTTAGTCGTCATTTATTTTTTTATAGTATCTTTAAATATATTGGTCGCATCGCGATTTTTCTGCCTTTAAAGTTGGATATTTCTCTTAGAGATATCGTGGGCTGGAAATTTCAGCTCTCACTTAACACATCCATCCAAGAGATGGATAGACAGTGGATACACATCCAATACGTCTTCCTCCGAGGAGTGATTTTGGAAATAAACAGGATGAAAATCCTACAAATTATGAAGGAGATGAAGAGACTTAACACATACTATATTCGAAATAGTTTTTGTGAAACTTTGATTATCTGGTTCCACAGTTGTTAAGAAGGTTACTCTCTGTCTAAATTAAATTTCTTGTGAATGTGATTTATGATAATTATTATAAGACAGTACGTTTTCTAGCGAAGTTGTGGTCTAAATATCTTTGTGTTTCTCTTACTATCAAATTGGACAAAAAGGAAAAACATAGAGGGGTACCAAGAAAAAAATACTACTGCCAAGAAATACAGACTGATCTAGAATCGTATTGCCAACAAGATAATACTGGCTTTCCTTTAAAATAAATAAATAGATATAACAATAAATTAGAGTAAGGATACAAAATCCAGGCCCGCTGTGTGATTGGAATTCCTTGTACCACAATAGTCGTCATTATTATTTTTATGCTTTTTTTAATGGTTTGTTTTTTATTCTTATTTAATTTACTTTCCCTCTTTCATTTTAATTTAAATATTGCTTTCATATTTCTTCCTTTCCCAGTTTATTCATTTCTTCCCTATTTCATTAATGTTTACTTCGTATTTTCTTTTCTTCATTCTTAACTTAATTGTTCACGTTTTCCCATGATATCCAATATTAAACTTTTATATAAAAGTTTAAACCCCTCAGGGGTCCTCATCTAGGGGATATGTGGATGGCGACCACAAGGTGCCCAAGCTGTGCAAAATATTTCTTCCACTTACTTGTGTTTTTGCACTCTTAACTTTACTATCTAACCTCTCTTGGTTAACTCTTGTTTTTTCGACCCCGACACTATTAGGGCATCCGAGGGCTAGGGGTCTTTCGTTTCTTCTATTTCGTCTTTCTTTTATTTTATTTTCTTCTCCAGAAAAGCCTGACCAGAGGCTATAAGATGGCAGCCCCATCACTGGTCTTGCCTTCCTTTGGCCAGCAACCAATCGAAGGGACTATTATTATGCTCTCAAGTCTTATACGAGAATTTCCTTGAGTTCATAATTATATAACAAGAGGACGAAGACCACTGGGCCGTCCTATGAAACGCTGGAGAGAAAATTTTCTATAAGATCGTAACAGGCCTTGGCCTAATACTTGGAAGGAAGAAGAAGAAGATAAAAGTTTAAAAGGAATGGCAATAAGAATTTAGACTCGAACCCACTAGTTGACCTGGAGAATGCTAATCCCTAGGTAGTACATTTGCATGTGTCTGGAGTGATGTATTGTTTAAAATATTCCTGTATTAATTTCCTTAACAACACCGTGTTAACTGATAAACACACAACACGCTACAAAACAACTAAAAATACTTACTACAGCTGTGGCCTACGGCTAACATCCATGCCTCTTACATTGAAAGCTCGCTTCGATTTTCGGTCAGGCTTTCCACAGCATAAAGTAAGTGTCAAAAGTTCGGACTACATTACCCGAGGAAAATTATAGGTATCATAATTATCTTCTTCTTTCTTTCCAGGATTAGGGTAATGCGACCTGTTCCCGTCTCAAGTCCATCGTGTTCTTGGCCGTCCCAAAGATCTTTTCATAATTATCACAAAACATATTAATATGAAAATAATTAAAGGCAGCTGGTCATCTAATTTATAAAATTAGAAACACAAAGAGATCATCACGATTTCATCAAAGACCGCGAGTTAGTCAACTGATAGAAACAAAATAAGGTGTTTCCGACGAATTAAAAAATGTATATAATATTAAATATGTTGGACATTTATACATGTAGTAGTAGGACTTTATTAGACTAAAAGTAGGATATTTACAATATTATTTACAAATATGGGTCGCACGGGCAGTAAGCCGTACGTGCTGTTGACAGTCCGTTACAATAAAGTAATAATTGGTAATAGTATAAGGAAAACAATAATATTACAATTACATAAAGAAAACACAATAATATTATAATTACATAATAATACAATAAATTATAGGCTACATTAATTATGTACAATTATTAAGAATTAATGGTATTGCATTTTGATAACATGTATTTATTCATAAATGAGTGTTGTTCTTATTTTCTGCGTTTTGTCCAGACATTTACCCAAGTTTATCCAATTTTCTGGATTTACCATTAACTCATAGCATGCCAATCTTTCACGATTTGAATTTAGAAATCTTTCCGGTAATAACTGACGTCTCCAATATTCTAAATCATTACATTTTCCTAATATAGGTATCTCGTCTTCAAAGCTCCCGCACATTGGACATATTCGCATATCGTGATCCCCGCTAATTTTTAGAAATTTTCATGCCCCTAGCCTGAACCAAGGACATGTATATGAAATAAGGCATCTTCGCTTAAATATTTCTACAAAACCTAGAAGAAGAGAATTTCGAATAGCTCAAAGAAAAGCTCAAAATCAAACTCTTGGTGAGATATGTCGATTACCTTTCATTCTATGAAAATGATAATCACGTAGAAATTGAAATTTTAGATGAACTAAACAAAATGCATAACAAAATACAGCTCATAGAAATACTGAAAATAACTCCATAAACTATCTAGATCTAACAATTTCTAAAAAATCGAATTAACAATAGTTTAGACATAAGCATTTACAGAAAACCAACCAGGAATTAAATAGCTATAAACAAAAAATCAAGGCAGCAGAAAATCAGTACCTTTATCAGCCTAATAAACAGAATGTTAAAGTTACTATTAAATTGAATCAACTATAATAAAGAATTAAATTACATAAAATATTTGGGAGTAAAAAATGGTTAAAAAAAGAAATGATCAATAAATTGATCAGGAAACAAAAAAGAAGAAGAAAATTAACAAATTAACGAAATTGGAAAAAGAAGATAATATAGGCCTAAATACAAATAATTGGATTACACACACGTATACAGGAAATGAACCAGTTAAATTAACTAATTCAATCAAAAAACACGACAAAAACATAAAAATCGCCTTTAAAACTAACAATAAACTTATCATATCAAACAACATAGACAAAACTAATAAATATCACAAATAGGCGTTTATAAACTCAAATGTAATAATTGCTACAAGATTTATATAGGAAGAACAAGAAGGAATTTTAACACAAGATACAATGAAAATTTTTAACATTTTATTAATCACGAAGAAAAATCAAGTTTTGCAAAACATATAGGCCTACTGAAAACGGGTCATCAGTTTAACAAAATCGATGATACCATGTCAATCTTACGCAAAGAGAATAACAACAAAATTAGCATCTCAGAAGACGATGCAAAGAATACAAACATGTTAAACGAGAACACATCCACAGACCTGAACCCGTTATACAATTTATACACCAACATCAGAACCAAATGACATGCCGACGTTGGAACATGTCCTGAAAGGCTTATAACTAATTGACGAAGTTTTTTTTTTCGATTTTAATTTAGGACGACTTATATATCAAGTATTTATTTTAATATTTAAAAAAAATACTATATAACCTCAATTGTTATTACCAGAGACCGGAACGTTGGCAGAATGCCTTTTCAAACGTGTCAAATCTATCTTCAATTTGAAAGTGAATCTGTACGAATTATACTTTTGTGATTCAAACGCCACGGTATTATGTTGTCCTTTTCTGCCTTTTTAAATATGAA
Source organism: Diploptera punctata (assembly GCA_030220185.1). Classification (NCBI taxonomy): domain Eukaryota; kingdom Metazoa; phylum Arthropoda; class Insecta; order Blattodea; family Blaberidae; genus Diploptera; species Diploptera punctata. The sequence goes on along the minus strand of JASPKZ010002688.1, from coordinate 965,944 downwards.
TGCCTAATTTACGAATAAATGCTTTTTATTGTCTTTATTTGATTATTCTTCTACTATTTATTACTATTATTTATTACTATTATATTTCTACTATTGTGTCACATTCAGTACCAGGCACTGAGCAAGACATTTAAACCCATAGGCCAGCCATTTGAATACCTCGGCTACCCTTTTCGTGGCACTTCAGAAAATGGACCATTATTAACAAACTATTGGTCCTAGAAAATTCAAATTTTGTACATACCTAAAGGAGATATATCCTAGTAGGATTTGATGGTGAAATAACTTGGGTGAATGACATCACATGGTATCGGCGTATCAATTTCAGGAAGTGGAAGTTCATCTTCACTTTCACATCGTGAATCTTCTAATTCAGGAATCAGTTCATCACCTGAATCATCATTATACAAAATATTCACTAATTCTTCTTCAGTGAGATATTTTTCTTTCGCATTGGTTTCACTCATGCACAAACAACAGCGCGATAAAGAGAAACATATACGACTGCATTGGAGCCTGGAGGCAAGTTTGGGTGAACGAATTCCATGTGTTGTTTGTTTTAAAAATAAAAGGGGATTCACCGAAGTTAAACGTGTCAAACGTGAATAGAAAATGTACATTTACATGTCATCTATGATATCCAAGACATACTAAGCTAACACAATATTTAGATATTGACACAATATAGACGCGGTTTGTTCGCGCCCGCTCTAAAACGAGTTACCTGACTGACGGCCGCATACACGATAGTCTCTTTAAACGCCTTAACTGGTTTACGGTACTGAATGTGTTAATTTATTATTAAAAATTGTCTGTAGGTATATTTTATTTCCATAACCGTTGCAATGAAAGTGACTTCACCGAATGTATATTACTGTCTTTCAGTCAGTTCATAATTATTCTCTTTGCAACAATAAGAGCTGCCGTGCAAAAAAGTATAAATAACAGAAAGCGTGTTAATTATCGTTTGTATTTATTTGAAAAAGCAACAATGAGTGCGGGTCTAACTTTATTTTTCTTTCATTGCAACATTGTTGTAGTAGGAGCAAGATGCTAAATTCAGTGTTCCTTTACGAGTGCAAAATTACGTTAATACTTTTGGATCTGATGTATGCTGTACTGATGGTAAAGTACCCACATTGCAAAATATGATTTTAATTGCCTATTTCAGCTACTGTATTTATAATGTCTTTTGTCTGCCTATTTTAGCTATTTATAATGCCTTTTTGCCTGCCTATTTTAATGATTTATAATGCTAAACTTCCTGCCTCTGGTTATTACAATGAATTTAGAAGTATTGATTTATTACGTAATGAAAACTCAAAATGAAAACTAAGCACATTTATGGAAATAACCAGCACATAAGGAAACATTGCTTCACAAATTTAAAAAATCTCATGTCAAAAATAGTTCCAGAAAACATAATCACAAGAAATGAGCCAGTGGATGTTGATTTGTTAGTCATCAGGTTGTATATAGGCCTAAACTTATTTATTTAGAGCGGCAGTAAAACAATCGAGGAATCTAGTATGATCCATCCATAGTAATTCTGCCCGAAGGCAGGTCCTTCACTGCAATCATAGCATTTTCATGCTATGCTTGCAGCTTTACTAGGGAATTGTAGGTGTGGTAGCTTCCCGTTCTTTCCACACCGGTGAAGGATGATGATGATGATGGCCATATGATTTCGGGGACCGTTTGGGCCTTAAAGTTTTCCTGACATTTGTCTTACAGGTGAGGAAAAACCCCGATAAAAACCTCACCCAGAAAAACTGCCCCGACCGGGAATCAAACCCGGACACGCTGCCTCGAGACCACAGCGGTTGACTATAGTATGATAATGAGATAAATGTCCTGGTTCGCGTATCATGGTAGCATGCCTGCTCGTAAAACAAATGTAATTATTTCAGATTTTAAAACAGGCTCTCTAATAGAAAATCAAGACGTTGGGGCATATTATATTACCTTCCCCTAGTGTCCCTTAAGCAGACATGATCCCCGGCCTTGAGTTGTATTTCGCTTGCAAATCCTGAGTATGTTTTATTCATAGGAAGTTTATTTCTACATAAATCCCTTCAGGCTTAAATACTTACCCTCTCAGCAAAACCTTTCCAGCTATTTTTTTTTAAATAAAGTGCATGTTTTACCTATATTTTCTCTCTCTATGTATGTTTTAGAGTAAGATTCGTTTAAAAACGATCTTGCGAGGCGATTCGACAAAATCCTGGGAAGGTAACTAGAAATTTCCCCAAGATGTTTGTCAAGATTCTACACATGTGAGTTCGAATTCTCTAGATTTTTACAAGAGCGCGAACGCAATGTTTCTGAACCAGAGCGAATGCACTTTCTCCCAACACAGCTATCTGACCTAGAAGTGCAGGACTACCAATCCAACTTGTGACCACGCTTAGAACAACTTCCTTTTCTATATAGTTATTCAAGCTAGAATGAGGTCTAACCATCCAACTTACGATCAAGTCCATAATAATTACATTTCCTAAGTAACTATGCAAACTAGAGTGGAGGTCTAACCGTCCAATTTATGACTAAATAATGACCTTACTTTATTTCCGATATAATTATCTAATCTAGATGTCAAGTTCCACATTCAATTTGTGACCAAGTTCAGATAAACTTTCTTCCCCATAACACACATATAAACTAGATCTGTCCATTGACTTATTATCTCACAACTACATACATCTACAAATATCCATGTAAGCTAGAGGCACAGTCTGCAGATGAAGTGAATGCAAGTGCGGGACGAGGTACGAGGAGGAAAAATCCAACAAACACACTCGCAAATTAAGAAAGGCTCATACGTCTCGCATCAATGTGGTTTATTTCAGGCGTATTCTACTGATAACAGTGCATCAGATTTGGAACTAGCAGCCCGCTGAGAGACGAAAATGTTCAGATAGTACAATACCTCATGACGTAATATGCTGCGCAAGACATTCCTCGTTGTTGCTTTCTTCTGGGCTGTGGACTGTAGTAGTTTACCCATGAAAAGTGTGACGAACCTCAGAATTGCTTCTTTTTCCGCATAGCTATATAAGGTAGGGCTGCAGATTCACCCATCTACATCATGTTCATGCTCATTTTCTAAGACGGTAAGTGAATTATCTCCAAAATAAAATAAATTTGGTAAATTTTGAAACGGTTTATTATAATTCCCCAACTTATAAACATAGATCTGTCGTTTACGGGGTGTCACAATGGCGTGAGGATTTTAGCGCACTCGGTATAAGATTGCCTGTTGCTTTGCACGACATTGAACTAAGGAATTTAGAGAAAATAAAGTAAAACAAAGAAGATTTCAACAGTTGAACAGGTAAAGTTACTCACGCCAGGTACAGTTGTCATAAAGTAATTCGTGGCACAACTCCAATACACTTGTTAACAAAGCTTTTATTGCACTGGCGTGACACATAACAGATGCATTTCACTTACTGCTTTATATCTATTGCCCTTCCCATTTATATTTCCATTGCATTATTATATAATAACGCTTCAACAAGTCTATATATCACAATCAACCTTAAACTTGTTTCCATGTTTATTTATAAACGCTTCAATACTACTTCAGGTCAACTCACACGTCTGAGATATTAGATTCGAAATTTAGGTATTTCATATAATTATATGAAATAACTTATGAAGAAGAACGAGATATAAATAAGAAAATTCAGACATTTCAACATATTTGTGGAATAATCAGACGAACGCTGAGAAAGAAAGTAAGAAAAGATACGCAGCTAAGATTTTACTCAACGATGTATGGTGGCGATGTATGGAAGTGAGGCCTAGGTCCTGAAGGAAAAAGAAAAAAGTAAAATTCAGGCAGCGGAAATGTGATTCCTACGGGCTATGGAAGGTTGTACAAGAGAAGAACATAATAGAAATGAGAATTAGAGAAGAACTAAAAGTACAACCACTTCTTCAACAAATAGAAGAACACAGGAACAATTGGATAGGACATCTGCAGAGAATGACGGAGTACTGTATGGACAATGTTCTGAAATTTGTGGGGCTAATCATAGATTTATACCAATTGTTATTGAAAGAATTTGAACAAATAATTTATTAATTGAATTTCTAAATTAAGAGGGTTATCAGATGACTGAAAGCAAGTGAGGATAGGATATCAAATATGACACTGATGTATAATCCTGAAGGATGAAGATCGGCAGGAAGACCAAGAAAACACTGGGCTGACCAGAAGTTAGTTCGGAACAGGCAAAGACCTAATCCGTGAAGGAAGATTATGATGATGATTTACGTGATTAAACCCTGCCGGATCGATGGGATTTTCGAATGCAAAAATCCCGAATATGGCTTGCTTGGAAAGGTAAATAAAGCTTTGGATCTTTGTCGAACATTTGTGGCACGTAAATGAACCTCAAGGCTGAAAAAGAGACATATGAGCAAAATGTGTAACCATTTCACTTCAGCTTTGAATCGCAAATCGTTAATAATCTAAGATATTAAAGATTTTTATGGAAATTCCAACAAGTGACAAGCTATAATTTTAAGAAAGAAAGAAATAAAGAAGAAAATATAAGGATTTCCTAGTTAAACCCCGCTCATTTTATTTCTTGTGAGACTGAGTTCGATCCCACATAGCAAAACGAGATTTTATTTTATTCATTCGTGCTGTGATGATCTTTGGCCACTTAGCTTCCTCTTAAATGAATACCTAGAAACTTTCGATAGTAGTAATATTATAAATGCCCGCTGCAGTTTAGGTTAGCTTCCTACTTTCTTCACATTTTATTGGTATAGAATTGTGAATTATTGCATTGGCTTCATGATTAGGTAACGCGGCAAATTGTATTTCTTTATGTTTTTATGACAATTTAATGGAATAGTTGGAATTACTGCTTTGACTTTCATGACCAGTTAACATGGTAAAATATTTCTTGTATCTATATGACAATTTCATGGAACTACTTTACTTTCCTCTGATTGTAGCGTTTAAGAGTTATTATGATTCATAATCCATTAATAAGTTGATAACTATTACTGTGGTATAGTACTTGCCTCTCACGCAGTGAACTTAGGTATAATTTACACTCGAATTAAAATATTTAGTCGATATATTTAAGAGATTTCCTAAATTGCAAGATAGGAAATTTGGACCTAAAATATCATCGACCTACTAAAAAATACCTTCAATCATATTCATAAAAAATCAACTAAAGACTCAAGATGTACATACTTCCAACAAGACTATTATGTAATCCTAGTTTCGCCAAAAAATAGGATATACCGAATACGAAAAAAAATCTACCTTATTAGTACTCCTAAATCTCTTCAATAATATTCATAAACAATTAATTAAGAAGATCAGAGTTTTCTAGCTCCAACAAGAGAACCAGATAATCCTAGTTCCATCAAATACAGCGATTTAATAATAATACTATTTTTATATACAGATTTGTAATGTTTACACATCTTTCTGTGCCTAAAGTTTTATTTTTCTTCTCCATTCGTTACTATCCATCCACTCCATGTCCTCTAGTCCTCTTGTTCTCATTCCAGTTCTTATTTCTTTCATCCACGAGTTTCGAGGTCTTCTTTTCCTTCTTCTTCCAGGTAGACACAATACAATATTTTCCTGGGTAACCTTTCTTCTTGCATTCGACGTACGTGCCCATACCAATTCAATTGCTTATATCTTATTATAATCTACTACTGAATATCTAATATTCATTTTGTCTCGTATGACAGTATTTCTTCTTTTTTTTTCTTCTAATTTTGAACATCTTGCTACTATGCTCAAGAAATTCATTTCCATCGACATAATAATAATAATAATAATAATAATAATAATAATAATAATAATTCTATTTTACCTGGAAGAGTTAAGGCGCTAAGGGCTTGTCTACCACTCAACCAACCAATTAACTAACTCACTGGCACTATCAAACCCGTAAGTGCATGTCCACGCGAATATAAGCTCTCCATATATCCCAATCCTGAACTCACCTGATGTTACCCAATTGTTCTCAATTTAGTTCATTTGGCTCGTCCAACAAATTAATTTTGCTAGCTTTCTTTTCGTTACAATGTCGGCACATTCCTCATCAAACTATTTCTTGTTTTTGCCTCCTTTTCAAACAACCTACACCTTCTAATGCTGACAATTTAATAGCATTTCATATAGCCTCCCATTCTTTATTCATATCAGTTTCTTCTTCGGTTGTCACATTCTCATCTGAAGATTCCAGTATTTCAAATCTATTACAATTTTGATCTGGCACTCTTGTGGCAATTCATCATATCTCAAGTTTTTTAATTCAAATTTTTGAGAATCATCATTAGCGTTTGTTCCTCTGATTTTCACCTGAGCAGATGATGATCCGAATTGTAGTCTATCCTCTTAACTGATTTAATGTCGATGATGCTACAGCACCAGCGTTTATCCACTATTTTTATTCAATGCCCCAGGTTATTTCGACATTAAATTTTTGTTTTGAGTTTTTATAAGTTTTATTAAGTACGAGGCACATATGTGCTCTTGCTTCTAAAAATATTATATTTACAATAGACTGTTACGTAGTATGGAATTTCGGAATTTAAACATCAATGACAAGTAATTGTTTTGGAGATTAGGCCTATTACATTTGTTTAATCAACGGATTGGTGTAGTCCTTTATAAAAACTGTTTTTGTTATAAAACTCTAGATATAATCACTGAGATATTATATGATCTTTCAACTGGTTTAAGAGTGCTGGTTCCATGATATTTTATGGAGCATGAATAGCGACCACCTCTTGCTCTTTCATTGCAACGGATGTCGATGCTAAAAGATAATTTTGCACCGCCAAATATCTCAAGGGGAGAAAGAGAGTTGATTTTGCAGACTGGACACAACAATAACCATAACCTCTAGAAAGGTAATAATATTAGCTTATAGATAAATCGGCTATAAATGACAAAAAAAACATGTTTGTGTCTGAGCAAGCTGAAGATGATATAGAAGATTATATCGAAACATTAAATTGAGGTACGATAGTTGCAGAATCAAAAAAACTTGTTTTGTTTGTATTTTCATGACATACACAACCTACTGGTATTCGCAAACAGTCTAAGACGTATTCTCTCCTTCTTCTTCACAGTTTAGGCTTACTTACTTGCCTGTTCCGGCTCCAAATTGCTGCTCTTTCCATCTTTTCTTTGGTCTTCCCAAACTTCTTCCTTGTGAATATTTGTATGCTGCTTTTGGTATTCTATTCTCAGTCATCCTTGCCAAGTGTACTTTCCAGTTTGTTCTGTATTTCACTATTGTTGTGTTTAGTTCCTCTACTTTTAGTTGTCTTATTTCTGTGTTATGTTTTTTGTCTGTTCTTTGATATCCTGCTATTGGTCTGAGGAATCTCATTTCAGCAGCTTGTATTCTGGCAGATTGTTGTGTTGTCACTGTCCATGTTTCGGATCCGTAAGTAATAATAGGCACTGCCATTTTCTTGTATAATTTGACTATAGAGTCATTCCTAGCTTTATTTTTCAAATTTCTTTTTAGTGTTCCTGTTATATAAATAAACTTATTTAGTTTGTTATTTATATCTGTTTCCGCTGTGTATGATATTTCGCAATCTAAGACGTATTAAGACCATAAATATTTTAAATGTCTCAAAATAAATTGGAATTATATGTCAATGTGGTAGGTATTGACATAGAGCAACAAAAAGGTTGGTGACCCACGACCTACAAGATTTGATTTAATTGAGAAGGCCACAACAATGGCACATCGAGCACGTGACAGTACGGAGATGGCGCAGAGCGTCGTGGTGCCGCGTCGTGCCAGCCGCCTGCTGTGTTCAGTGTTATAACTAGAGGCAAATAGAACACAACTGACCTATCTACAGCAGATGATATTATGAAGTCCACTCTGTCATTGTTAACACTCAGCCTTGTAAGGTGAGGCAGGATCACTTTGCACCCCACAAGCACCTGCTTCTTAACAATATCACTTCTTCGCACTTTTTTATTTAATTTAACGCTATTTCAACAATGAAATTACACATTTTTTCTATTCAATCATATGCATAAATAATTATTTTTTTAACCGAAGTTAAAATTTATAAGCAGTTTAAAACGCTCTTTTTAAGCTCATTCTGGATGCTATAACGTATTATTTAAATTCAAGCCCATTTATATTTTGCTGGTATACCTAAACAAAAATTGAGAATATCGGGCGTTGATGGTATTTGCTTTTGTGGATATGGTACCAGGATTACTGTTATATTCATAGTTGAGAATCATATTATTAAGTGTTTACTTCGAGTAGAAAATATTTTTTACGGCTTAATATTTATTAATTTAGCTTAAGATATTAATCGAAATTATCTATCTCGTAATCATTAGACTATACTCCACACAAAATTATTTTACCATCCTATTTCGTCATTACACTAAAGCAAATAAATTGCAACTAATTTTTAATTAAAATAGAATTAATATATGGAAGCTGATGTAAACAAAGCATTTTTTTCTCTAATTTATAAAAGTCGCAAAAAAATATTATTACAAAGTTGACTTGATATTCTATATTGTGTGTTCGGCCTTCTATTCAGCTAAGGCTGTTTTATGTATTTTTATTCTCATTTTGACCTGTCCTTAAACACAAACTGTGCCTTCAACTATTATTACAGTACTTATCTAATCAATTTCATAAAGTTAATGTTTTCACTTAAAATTTTCAGACATAATTAACAAGTCCTTATACAAAATTTAACAGGAAGGTTTATTTATTATTATTATTATTATTATTATTATTTTGTTATTATTATTATTTATTTATTTATTTACTTTATTTACTTTATAAGCTGTATTTTTTTTACTAGAGCATTGGGTATTCATGTTAATCTTAAATTTGTTAGGATTTTATTTCTGGGGTTACCAAAGGGCAATTCATATAAACATGTCATTATTTATTTTTAATTTTATATTCATGTATCCATGCATTACGAGTATCATAAATGAAATATAGCAGTACCAAATTTAAAATTAAATTGTAAGAATTAAACAAAAAAATGTTAGATACATTTTGAAACAACTGAAAACTGCTGCGGTGACATAAATTATAAAAAGGAAGGCTTTTGGATTTTCCTTCCATTTTAACGAATTCCAAAGTTATTGAGGTTTTCTCATGAAAATATTTTTTGATAAGAAAAATTACAGACCTTCACCCTTCCTCTCTAGTATCGAAAATGACTATATTGACCACAATATATATATACACTAGGTTAATGGTGACGCGTACGTAAGCTCTCCATACGTTCCTATCCTGACCTAATGTGTTTCAGTCATCCCCTGTAGGATTTATATCCCTCAAATTATGGTAATGTTATTCTCTCATCTCATTCTTAGTATATATATTGTGCGCTTTATCTCTGGTTTTCCTACAAGAAATCTCACACACACATACACATGCAATAATAAAAAAAAGTAAGATCGAGTTTATTAACCGGCAATATTGTATCATATTAGGTGTAGGAGTTCACCTGAAAATGAAATTTAAAAATCGTTTTAGCTATCGCAACTTTCGATGTTTCACAATGTAACTCAATGCCTATGTTATTAAAATAAACCGAGGACGTTATTCTCCAAAAAATCAACGAAATCCGAAAATTAGAAGTGGGAGTTTGCAAGAAACCCGAAATTAAAAATTGACTCTAACAACCACTATGTTTGCTAGGAAGTAATGTATACGATACAATTTAATTAACCATTAAATTGACAATATTTCCTATAAGACACATTGGTTTATTGATTTAATATTTTTATAGAGTAATGGAAAAATGAATCCCTATATATTATTTATATTGGTGTCGAATTATACAACAATATACAAATAGGCAATAACTTATTACAAGATTTTTTTTTACTGCAGCCCATCACTTTTAAATAAGCTGGAAATACAAATTTAGTTTCTCCAATTTCAACAAAAGAGATATACATTCCCAAACTAACAAAATGGGACCATAAATTCGACTCGGTGAAGAATTCTCTTAGTTTACGCAGTTCCTGTGTGACGGACATTTTTTGTTTTAATTTCAGTTTTGTATTGTTGTTCATAGACTGATACGCATGTGGTTATTTTGACACAGAGCACATATCACTTAGATACAGAAGTTGAAAGCAATCATGTGGTTATTTTGACACAGAGCACGTATCACTTACATACAGAAGTTGAAAGCAATCATGTGGTTATTTTGACACAGAGCACATATCACTTTCATACAGAAGTTCATGTGGTTATTTTGACACAGAGCACATATCACTTACATACAGAAGTTGAAATCAATCATATGGTTATTTTGACACAGAGCACATATCACTTACATACAGAAGTTCATGTGGTTATTTTGACATACAGAAGTTGAAAGCAATCATGTGGTTATTTTGACACATAGCACATATCACTTACATACAGAAGTTGAAAGCAATCTAGAAATTAATATTCTTGAAAGTATTTTTTACTTCTCCATTTGCCTGTTTATTCATCTTTCTTTGGTCCAAAAATGTTCCTAAGAACTTTACTCTCAAATACCGGTACTTGTAATATTTTCTCCTCCCTTAAAGGTAAAATTAAATGCAAATTATGTTTTTAAATGTTTTTTAACGTGATTTTTATTAGGCAAATAATGAAATAAATAATGCTATTAAATTATTTTTAAGTCAATGCATTTCTATTAGTTACCTTGCATGTTTACTTGTAACATTGATAATTAAGTTTACCGTGGTTTATTCATATGTTGATGAAAGTTACGTCGATTTTAGTGAATTCCGGAAGAATTGAGCTATTGTATATTATTTTCGATATTGTAATTAAATTTTAACATTTAGCAATTAAGGTCAAATATGACACGAAAATAAAAATAAACGCCTGCACCGGGATTTGTTACTTGTTATAGAAGCCATAAGTTGGTAGTGCGACCGATGTTCCGCTCCTCTCACGATAGACAATTATATATAAGGAAGGAAAATAAATATTCGTTAGGATGCCTGAGTGGACTAGTTGGTATGTCACTAACATACAAAATTATAGGTCTTTGTTTATTTTTCATTTCATGTCATATATATAAATGTGTGTGTGTGTGTGTGTGTGTGTTAACGCTCTAGCGGCCACAATTTTGTTTTATTACAACACTTGCAATATAGCAATAATTTTAAAAATAAGGTCAAGTTCACTAACAGCAAAATCGGACCTTTAGGTGAAGGAGTTCGCCTTAAACGAAAATTTAAAATTACTCTAGTGGTTTCAATTTTCGATGTTTCACAATGAAACTCAATACAGTGTATGCTGTTAAAATAAAATTCGAGAGATATTCTCCAAAAAAATTAGCGAAATTCGACCATTAAAGGTGGGGGTTTAACTGAAAACCGAAATTAAAAATTCACTCTAGCTATTTCTGTTTGCTCCGTTGCAATGTGTACTAAACTATTTAATTAATATTTCAATGCATCATAAGATTACATGGGTTAATTTAATATTTTTAATAAAGCAATGCAAAAATGAATTAGTAGATGTTATTTGAATATATGGTTATACATGGTTTGTTTTTCACTGCAGTTCGACACTTTTAAATAAGCTGACATCAGACATTGAGTTTATCCAATTTAACAAAATAAATATATACTCCAAGTATAAGTAAAATCAGATTAAACGATGTTCTTTTTTTTTTACGAAGTTCTGGGAGAAATTTCTTTTTCCGATTGAGGGTCTTTCCACTTTTCAGCGGTTGCCCTTTTACCAGCCGGCTGCTGGCCCTTCACATCCACATGTGTCAATAACAGAGGTAGATGATCAACAGCCAGTGTAGGGGTGACATGTGGTTAGCATGTCGAGTCCCCCAGCCGTTACAGCTGGTTCCTCAACCTGGAGCCGCTACTTATTGTAGCTACCCAATTGCCTCACGATGCTGGGTGGGCACCGGTCCCATACTGGCCGAAATACCATGAGAAAATGTCTTCCCCCATGGAGACTCGAACCAGCGCAAGTCCCGTAGCTCTGCGCCAAGGCTTCCTACCTTAACCGCTCTTTTTAATATAACAATAGGTCTACAATGTACTGAAATATTCAATTTGTCATAATTTTATAAGACCACCGAAATAAGGCATAATATACAATAAATATATCTTACATGCTACATTGCCAATTCAAGGATTAATCATATTCAAGTTATAAAGAGAACAGATGAATTAAGCGCTTTCAGAAAATATCCTTCACTTGGCATGCCATATTAACGCTTATCATTATCTTTCTCCATTGCACATAATTTAAGATATCATTTCGGAAGTAAAGCACACATAACAATATACATTATAAAAGAGGGGATGAACAAGTAGGCCAAGTTCTTTGGAGATGAATCTGATATCTCGTGACCTAGAGCATGAGTTATGGGGTCAAACACATACCGAATTATATCGATTCACTCCATCCGATATAATTGCGCAGTTTCTAGAATTTAACAGGTTTATTACAATTGAACCTGCGAGTTGCGTCTGTAGCGTAGCCAATGTATCTTATACCAACATGTCAATAGAAAAGGAACACTCGTTTCTGAATACTTTAACTATCAATATTGAATGTACATTTTTTTTAAATATCTAGATTATCAACTCCGTTAATGTGAATTTATTCAAATAGAATATAATCATAATAACAATAAGAATAAAAAGAACAAATAAGAACTGCAATAAGATGAACAAATTAATAACAAGAATACAAAATTACTGATTACTAAACTATGGATTTCTTACTCTAAAAATATGGATTTATACACCTAAAATAACCCTTAAAACAGTAAAATAGATTCCAAAAATAGCACTTCAGGATTTTAAAATGTGTAATATTATACAGTATCAGTATCATAAACTGCAAAATGGAAGTACGGATTATGTAATTGATAAAATGTATAAAGTAAATTAACTACAATGAATCATATATTTATTGACAACGTAAAATTGTCAGTTTACATTATTTCAATGTTCTGATAAAATTCCGAAGGCAATTTTGAAGTAAGCAGAATTATGTAATTTATTTAAATGTCATTTTTAGGTACAAGAACAAAACATTAAGTACCATTTAGTGAAGCAGGAACTTTTAGTAAACGTTAAACTCTTCCAGGCGCTATAAATGTTAATGAAACGTAAATTTACTTCATTCTTTGTATTGATTTATTAATAAAATAGACATAAACCTAAATCAGGAATCAGTTTCATAGAATTATCAGTCTGCTTGAAAGTAGTGTAGATTTTTAAAACATAGCAGAGTAAAATATTAGTTAGCAGTGTAGGACTCATATTTAGCAATGTTTAGCAGTGCAACTATAATACTGTTTCATATAATATGAGCACCGATAATTTACACTCCTAATAAGCAGCATGTTTTATGAGTTAAGAGATACTGATAAAAATAGGTAGCAGCATATACAATTTAATTTTTATAACAACAAACTTGTCTTGAAAATAATTTTCTAAAATGCTCCTTAAGAAATTTTCTTGGTTGATGAATTTTTGTTCTTTTTTTAAATGATTGACATTTTGATAACTTTCACAGTAATATAATGTACGGTTAAAAACTATAATATAGTTACCTTGTAGGTCCGTCTCCTCAACTTAAGTTCTTTTAAAACTCTGTAGGCCTTTCGGGACTAGTCCCATCATCAGCAGAATGCATTAGGTCCGTTCTTGTTGACCCTTGTTGAAGCACTGACTTGGTTGTGAGAATTTTGTCCAGAGGATTGTGTGGATTAGGTGTGTATTCATTGAGAATCAGGTTGTTGTTGATTTCTCTTAGGATTGCGATTTCCTCCAGTATATTTATTCTCGTTGGAATGTTTTCTCTATGTATGAATTTTACTAGTATCGATTTTGATAACTTTGCTAAAGAATAATATTAAGGAACAACAATGCAACAGAGCTACTATATTTTTTTAGCCATGTACAAATGCAATTTGTAGAGAAGGCCATGAAATCCAGAAGGGAAAATAAATTGAGGAGTTACGTGGACTAGCAGCTTAAATCCAAAAACACACTTTTGAGTAAACTGAAGTTGAAAAATACAAATTCAATTTAAAACTTTTCTTTAATTTTTTAATTATTAATTAATTTTTTAGTGATATTTTTTGTGGGTTCTTATGACAATTCACTACACTTTAGTAGTATATATTATCATAAGTAATGCCACGAGTGACTTCCAAATTATCGATAAATTCACGACTCACGAAGTGAGGAGTGAATTTATCTAGGGAATTTGGAAATCAAGAGTGGCATTTGTTAGGACTATTTAACGAATAAAATTAAGATGTTTACTCACAAATCATTATTTAAATATAGTTATTTTTAAATATTTATATATTTAATGTAAACGACGATGTTTGAAAACAAATGAGAAACGATTGGTACGCTTCATCTGCTTCTTTTGTTCATCACTGCAACCAGGTCATATTATTTATTGCCAAAGGAACGCAGTATTGTAAGAATGCACTCTAGTGGAGACAAAATGAAACACATCAAACTGTATATTAATTCATTTCTCGTGTCCTATGACAAATATATTTTTCGGTAATGTTATTACCTGGGAAAAAAATACATTTAAGATAGTGCAAACAGCGGTTTCTTTTTTGGTGGTATAATCAACTGCTACAAATGTTTTTATAATAACTCCCGCATGCGCTACGTGTTGACATTCATGCACTATATATATACAATCTGGTAGCCGTATTTCTTAGAGAGTCAGTCACTGCAAAATAATGCTACGACCTATTCAGAATGTTAAAAAGGAGGTACTTTCTTTATTATGATAAACTTTAGTTGGTAAATTCTAGGTGAAACACGACTGTGATTGGTTGTAAATTAAAATCATTGAAATGTGATTGGTCATTTACTCCCATTTGGGGCATGAGTTAAATAGTCAGTATAACATTCCTTAAACACAAAAATGCAATCAATTAATGGCTATTATGGAAAAATAATATTTAAAACATATTTAATAGCTACTTTATTGTAAGTTGTTAGTCCACAGAATATTAATAATAGTATATTACGATGCGAGAAATTGGGAAGTGGTTTTTACAGAATCGAGAAAAATGTTTCAAAACCGAGCGATAGTGAGGTTTTTAATCTCCGAGATTCTGTAGTGCGTGTAGTATGTAATCACAAACGTGCGTTGTACATTATTTCTTGCACGATGGTATTTTCAAAATGATAAATTATAGTAAAATAATAACATAAATATGTTAAAAATATTTGCGTTCATTATAACAATTGACTAACATCAACAGTGTGGGCAATGTTTATTAGTTCAAACAAAAGGAGGCCGTGAGATCAATTAGTGATAAAATTGCGACTAGTATGTATTTATTGTTTTATATTGTTTCAAATAAAGTTCAGTTCATTTAAAATGCAGTGATTTGTTTCGTATAATGTATATTAACACTACCTTTTGGATATTTTTGTATATACATTAATGTAGTATATATAGAGGGCAGTGGTTTTACTTCCCACACGCGTGCGTGTAGTAATGTATATTAACACTACCTTTTGGATATTTTTGTATATACATTAATGTAGTATATATAGAGGGCAGTGGTTTTACTTCCCACACGCGTGCGTGTAGTATATAATACTACAGTATAGTTATTTTATTACAGTATAGTTGTTTAGGTTGGAAACCCCGAAATGTAGGAAGTTGAACTTTCAATCATGGTCGCCATTGCTGTAAGTACGACAAAACGCACTATCGCGCAAAAATTGTTTTTATTGGAGAATGTTATGTAAAATAAGAATGTGGACACATTAGCAAAAATAAACAAGCTTTATACTTTTATAAAGTTTTTTTTTACTTTTGTACCTTACTCAGAAAATAATATATGTAATAAAATCATTAATTAATTTGCAAAGTTAAATTAAAGAAATATTATTATTTGAACTATGTTTAGTTTTGTTCATACATCTTTATTACATTAAATAAAAAGTTATGTTTTTTTAAAACTGAAATGTAATGTAAAAAAAAAACATGTTTTTTCCTTCATCTTCATCATTGCTCGCTTGAATCTGAGGAGGCCTATATCTGACCAAAATTCTCTCTAACCATATAGCATTATATTCCATATTTCTTTATCAATCTCCCTTGGTCGATTTGTGTGTTTTCCACTATTTTTCATTCGTAGTCCCTAATTTCAAAGCTTGTTGACATGTTTTCATATGGCCTTCTGTAATTTCCAACACTTTTGGTAAAATCTTTCACATACAGTGATATTAGTGTCCTTTAGTTTCACGTTGTATAAATATGAATACTCATGACTTCTTCTATATGTAGTTTTTTTAATATAACCTAACATCATTGCGTTCTGCAGTTGTTTTTCTCCAATACTCCAAAATCAGCTGAACAGATACAACACACGTTGACAGACAGGCCGATAACACTCAGTAAGAACCAGCTACTGGATGACAGACCTCATAGAAATCTGCTTCTGCTACTCTTCAGGAATAAGAGAAATAATATTTTGTTACTATATAAAGCACCAAACAAGGTGTCGAAAATGTGATCTGTGAAGTAATGACTTAAAGTCCGTTAGGTTGTTAGTCCACGTAACCCCTCAGTTATTGTCTAATGTCATTATACTCTTTTAAAGTGTGAAATCAATGTTATTATATGGCTGTGAAACTTGGAAGGTCACTAAACAAATTGGAATGAAATTACAAATATTTGTAAATCGTTGCCTGAGAAATAACTTGGGTATATGCTGGCCAAAGATTATAACAAATAACGAACTTTGGAGATGAACAAATTAAAATGAAATTTGTAAAACAAAATCAAATTTAGAAAATGGAAATGTGTTAAGGAGAGAGAATGATAACATCACAAAAATGGCATTTGATAGGAACCCCCAAGAATTGAGAAGGCGAAGAGGAAGACCTAGGGCAACATGGAGTAATACCATTAGGGATGAAGCTGAACATGCAGGGATGAGTTGGAATGAAATTAAGGCATTGTTATAGTCCACGCAACGGATTTAGAGGAATGTCCTTGAAGGTCAGTCCAGTCGGTGAAGCTATCCAGACTGCTGAGCTGTGATTTCGCTCCTGCCTCTTACAAAAACACGTATAGTCCAGAGTGAATTATAGTGGAAACAGACGTGTAGATTTTATATTTTGAAACGTATTTTTATATATTATAATTTGTACCTTTGCTGCCAGTAGTTTTAAAATTATAGTATAGTGTGAATGTGTATTTAGTTAATTAGTGAACAATTTTGATTTTTTTTTTAATTTACACAATGCCTCCTATGATTTCAAAATTACAAGGAAAAACTCTTCACAGTCAAAGTCGGGAAATTATGCTTCCCAGTGGAGTGACCAGGACTACAACTACTACATTTATATTTTTTACATGAAATCACACTGCTAACTCATAAAAACAGTTAAGCAAATTTAGCAGTATAGGTTTGTGTTTATGAAACAGGATTTAAAAGACTGCTGACCAGTAAATTTTACACTGCTAATAAGTAACTATTAAAAGTAGTACTTTTATGAAACAGGCAGGCCCTGAGGTCTACTAATTATCAATTATGTGAGTTATTGGGAACAGGAAATGCCGTTGTGTATTCTATATACTATCGGCCTGAGTGGTCTAGGAATTATGTTCCTTGCCTCTGTTCTCGAGGGTCGTGGATTCAAACCCGGCCGAGATCGATGGATTTTTTAGGATGGAAAATCCTAGGGACAAAAGTTCTCCGAGAGGGATTCTAAGCCGTGGGTCCCAAGTCTGAAAATGTTCGAGCCCGTAACGGAACCTGAACCTTAAATTAAAGCCTCTGAGTAATATTTAATCGGCTTTTTCCATCCAAGTAATACCATAGTTGTTACTGAGTTTCTCTTTGAGGCGATGAACCAACCACTTGTCACTCGCTGACATCTGTAGGGAAATGGCGCAACTAGATTAGCTTGGTAGAGTAACTCCCACTAGGAAGCATCCTCGCCCCACATGGGGAGTTATGGGTATAGACAGACATTTTATATTCTGCATTGCTGTTTTTTAGTTTTTCTCAAAGCCCGAGATTACAATTACGGTTGGCTGCGGTGAGCTAGTGGTTATGCTCCTTGCCTCTGGTTCCGAGGGTCGCGGGTTCAAACCCGGCCGGGGTCAATTGATTTTTTAGGACGGAAACATCCAAGGAGAAATTCCTCCGGGAGGAACTTTAAGCTGTGGGTCCAGAATCTGAAGATTTTCAGGGTCATAAAATATCCTTCAGCCTAAATAAAAAGGCCTCTAACCAAAATTTACCAACTTCAATGTCCTAGTAATACCTTTGTTGCTTGTTAGATGTCTCATTGGGACGGTGTGTTGACCACATGCCTCCATGTGCAAATAAGGTAACTAAAAATTAACTTGGTCTAGTAACTCCTTACAAAGGAGACGCTATGGCTCAATAATGGGCTACGCCATTATAGATAGATAGCATATTTTATGTTCACAAAGGAATATGTTCCTGTTTATTTTGTGCTTTAAAATACAATCACATGGATGTAAGTGAAGTTATCACTACTCACGTTGAATAAAATAGTAAACGCCGCGCCGTTTAGTTTCGCACAGTGAGACGCGATGGCGTATCACAACGAGATTCAACGCACAGGGTCTTAAGTTGCTAATACTATCGTATATCATTGCTCAGTCCTGACCAAGACGTTAAAAATCGAAGAAAAAATCAGGTTCCCTTGAGACTAAATGTTCAATACAGAGTACGAACTTGGAATCTTCGTATATCCATGCCCTGACGACAAAAGTGTTCATTCCAGAACAAGAAGCAGAAATTGAAATACGAGTATCTTGTATTGACTAACATGTTTATTCCATCAACAGCATCCACAACCTGGTGGACTGAACTGTTAAATTCACACAGGTCATTAATACACATCTAACTAGTTAACTCACTGACACTATCGAACTCCTAGGTTCATTGCCGCGCGGATATAACCTCTCCATATATCCCTATCATGAGCTAATGTTTTCCAGTCATCCCCTGTATAATCTACTTCCCTCAAATCATAATGTTATTCCCCCACCTCATTGTTGATCTACCAACTCGGCATTTTCTCTCTGGATTTCCTACAAAAAGCTTCCATGCACGTCTTTCATTCCCCATTCGTGCCACATGTCCTGCCCATCGCAGGCTACTAGACTTCTTCTTCTTCATTCCAAGTATAAGGGCACGACCTGTTACGATCCTATAGAAAATTTTCCGATCCTTTCGGGAAATTCTCGTATAAGACTTGAAAGCATAATAATAGTCCCTTCGATTGGTTGCTGGCCAAAGGAAGGCAAGACCAGTGATGGGGCTGCCATCTTATAGCCTCCGGTCAGGCTTTTCTGGAGAAGAAAAGAAAATAAAGAAAAGAAGAAATGGAAGAAAGGAAAGACTCCCTAGCCCTCGGATGCGCTAATAGCGCCGGGGTCGAAAAAAATAAGAGTGAATCAAGAGAGGTTAGATGGTAAAGTTAAAAGAGTGCTAAACACAAGTAAGTGGAAGAAATGTTTTGCTCAGCTTGGGCAACTTGAGGTCGCCTGAGGTTGATACTAGACTTAAATGATATTATATTTGGCTTCCTATAAAGATCGTGTAGTTCACTCTTATGTATAGTCTTCTCCATTCACCTGTCTGTTCACATCAAATATTCAAATTTTAATGTATTATAAAATTAATCAATTAAAACTCCAAATATTTCTGGGCTTAACTATCTCCATATAATAACCCAATAATAGAAACCAAATTTACATTTCCACCCATAAATACAAATTAAAGACTTCATACATCTTCATTCAAGAGATCTTCTTGGAATCTCTCTTTGTAATAAAGAAAAATTTAAACTTACAAAATGTAAGACACAATAGCCAATCTCGAATCAAAATGTGTATTGGCTAAACATATAAATTGTAATTTGAGAGCAAAAACAAATGAAAAATGAATACCTAATAGAAATCTATAACCAAATAGGCTAAGACAAAGCAGTTAAGTGTCATTATCTCCTCTGTTTGTTAACCGATTTTCTTTTTTCCTTTTTATTTAGTAGCTATTTACTATAGTGTTATCAATAAAAAATTGGAAACAGTTCTGCAGTTTTTAACTGCAAGGCAATATTTATGGAAAATGTCCATGGTGCAAGAGTAAAATTTCTTCCACAGAAACATGTGATGTACAAAGGTCATGTCCAGAAAAGGTCTGCCGTTTTTAACTGCAAGACACTAAAATCTAGTGCCAAAGCTCCCATTTAAACTATAGGGAAGCAATACATATACATGTGTTAATCACAGAGGTAGATCATTCAGTCAATGTAGGGATGATATGTGGTCGGCATGGGGGTCCACTAGCCATTATAGCTCTTTTCTCAATGTGAAGCCGCTACTTATTGTAGCTATCCAAATTCCTCACGATGCTGGGTGGTAATTTAGAATACTATCACCTCCATCAACAGTTACACTCCAACATAAATATATACCTTGTATTTTATGATCATGGTCTAATACAATTTAAAACTAACAATGTCTAATATAATATAAAGTGACTTGTTATTTATGGTCGAATTTCGACCATTTGGCGAACACTAGTTACATTAAATGAAATAGTTATCACTGTGAACGTAGACTTTATATACGTGTTACAGTCATTAGGTTTAGAGATTGAGCGCATAGTGGCGCTGTGATGCACTATAGCGCATAGGTGGCGCCGTGGTATGGTCCCTTGTCAGAGTTAGTCTCTCGTCCCAGCAAGAGACAGTTGAGTGCATGCGCAAGCAGAACTATGGTCTTT
Organism: Diploptera punctata; assembly: GCA_030220185.1. Lineage (NCBI taxonomy): Eukaryota > Metazoa > Arthropoda > Insecta > Blattodea > Blaberidae > Diploptera > Diploptera punctata. Next base: position 945,118 of record JASPKZ010002688.1, on the reverse strand, counting down.
GTTGTGACGGTGATTTGAATGCGCATGTCGGAATTCGTAATGTCACAGTTAGAGCAACATCAAGTTCTGCCAGAAATAATTCATGACCGCTGCCGAAACGTTTAAAATGATGTAGAAAGTTTACTGTGAGTACGCATTGAGTCGCAGTGTTGTGTTTAGGTAGCACCGACTTTTTTTTTTTTTTTTGCAAGGAAGAGACAGTTTGGAAGATGATGTGTGTACTGGTCGGCCACAAATAATTCAAACTAAACTAACGCAAGATCGAAGAAGTTGTAACTTTGGTGCGTGCTAACCGCTCCTAATCAGTAGACGATCTGGCAGCAGCGGTAGGGGTCAGCCATGGTACTTGCTACAAAATTCTGTCTCATGACCTGAACATATCTCGTGTTACCCAGCACAGTGTGCCACGAATCCTGTCACAAGACCAACGTGATGACCGCATGACGATTTGTGGTGAGGTCATCAGTAGTACTGACGATGATCCGACGTTTCTCAACCGGATAATAACTGGAGACGAAAAATTGTGTTTCCTTTACGATCCGCAACCAAAACGACAACCCGCCATCCGGAAAACGCCATTACCACCACGACAGAAAAAACCGCGACAAATAACAATGGTGACAATACGCATCCCTGTTTTACACCCTTAACTGCCTTTATATTTTCTGAAACTTGGTCCCTCCCATATTTAACACAGAACCCCACTTTTTTATAAATTCCCATTAGCGCCCTAATCATAGTTCCCGATACTCCTAGTTGCCATAATTTCTGCCATAGGGCATTGCGTTCAACAGAGTCAAATGCTTTTTTCAGATCTATAAAAGTACAGTGTAACCTGCCTCGTTTGACACTCAAACATCTGTTAATTGCAGTTCTCAGGACAAACAGATTGTCCGCCGTCCTGAAGCCTTCCCTGAACCCGGCTTGGTATCGTGAAATTTTATTATTTTCATTTATCCAATTTTTTAGCCTGTTATATAGCACTGTGCAATAAATTTTTCCAAACACCGGCAGAAGAGAGAGAGAGACACCGCGGTAATTGTCCGGATTGTTAACTCCACCCTTACCCTTGTAAATAGGATGCAGTATTGATGTGGACCATTCATCTGGATAGCTTCCTTTTTCAAAAATGTTGTTAAAAATACCTACTATGTACCCTGTCCATTTATCAATTTTCAAGGCTTCTTTATAGAACTCGGCTGGTATACCGTCTAGACCAGGAGCTTTTCCATGTTTCATGGATCGAATCGCTCACCTCTAGCTTTGTTATCTCCGTGTCTAGCATTGGTACGTCTTGACCAACTAATAATAGCCGCGGTCCCTCCCAATTCCCCCCTCCTGTAAACACCCTTTCGAAATGAAGTACCCAAGTTTCTGGCGAAATTTGATTTACTTTTTTACGATATTTAATTTCCCTAATTACTTTCCAAATTTTGGTAACATCCCGTTCCTTCATAGCCTGATTAATTCTCTCCAAGATTTTTCCCTCCCAATTCTCCCTGGTTCTAGCCGTTATCTCTTTATATCGTCTCCTCATCTCTATGTACACCCGCCGATTGAAGTCGCCACCCTCCTTTCTGAACCTCACTAAAGCCCTCTCCGCTCGTCTTTTTCCTTCCCTACATGCATTATCGTACCAGCCTTCATATCGTTTTTGCCCTGATTTTCCTCTAATCTGCATATTTTTCCCCCCTTCCCACATTAGTAATCTTAATTTTTTCACCTCTTCCTCCACATCGCCTAATACCTCCGGTGTTGAAGACTCTAGTTTGTTAAGCAGTTCCTGTGTCTTATCCTCTCTCCAACAGAACCGCCTAACAGTTCTAGTGTCTCCTCTCCTTCCCGTATTCAAGCTTCCCACTTCCTTTCCCTCTTCTTCAAATTCTAATTGGATTTCGATAGGTGAGTGATGCGATTCGATTCTGTCCGCTACTTTAAATGCTGCAATCCTAGAAATAAGATTCTGTGAGCAGAGCATATAGTCCACGACACTTCCTCCATTACCGTTTATGAACGTAAGTTCCCCTTCAATATCTTCCCCGTATTTTCCGTTTAGCATTTCTAGGTTATGAATGTCGCAAAACGTCAGAAGTTCTCTCCCATACGTATTAATAACCCTATCCTTACTCGCCCGAAATCCCTTTCTTAAATCTTCCTCTCCTTCTTCCGTCCCTAAAATTATATTTTCTCTCCCAGTTCTACCATTAAAGTCCCCCATTATAAGAGTATCTGCATCCGGGAATTTATGTCCGAGTTCTATCATTGTATCTCCCAGGTCATCAAAAAAGGTAGATATAGCGTGTCGAGACCCAGCCGGGTGACGATATACCGAGAGGATACATAAACAAAGATCTCCGATTTTTACATGAATACACGTGACACCCTGTATTTCAACATGAACATTTTGAACACGTCTAAATGTATTATTTTTCAACATTGTTAATATCCCTTCCGGATATCTTCCCCTTTTTTGTTTACTACCCCTCCCCTTATTTATACAATTAAATCCATCAAGTTCAATATGGTCTTTGTCCCCCATCCAAGTTTCTATAAATGAAATAAAACTAAAACTTTTAACAAAATCAATAAATCTGTCGGAAGACATTTGTTTTTTTAACCTTCAATATTCCACACAGCAATTCTGAGAGGGGGTTTGTCCTCTATGTTCTAATGGTTTTCTTTACCTGCTCTTGGCGGCCCTTCTGCATTGTGTTTGCAAGCTTTTCGGCCATCCTACTTCTCAATTGTCGCGCCGAGCTTTCATCCCTCACATTGCTGTCTTCTGTCCTCTTCTCTGCAGGGTTGTCAGTTCTCTCGCATTCTTCTCGTTCCCGTGTTGTATTCTTGGGACTCGAACTCTGCCTCTCCGATGTCGTTCCACGCGACTCATCTCGTTCCCTTGTTGTTTTATTGCGATTTGAACTCTGCCTTTCAGAGGTCGTCTCCCGTTGCGTTGTCCCTGCCGCTTCCTTCGTGGACACAGACATCTCCTCCAGTTCTCGACGAGTCCTCACCCGTCCATTTATTACCAGTTTATCGAAACGGATGAAAGCCTGAGCTCCCTGCTTCCTTGCATCCACTAGATGTCGTTTCAGGAATGCTCGCTCCTCTCTCACTCTCCGGCTGTGGTCTTCACTCACTGCCACTCCAGTGCCACGTAGATATCTTGCCCCCCTTATGATTTCTTCTTTATCCCTATAGTGAGCTAACTTGCACACTATAGGCCTGGGGTACCGTCCACGACCCACTCTATGAGCGCGTTCGATGTCCCGTTCTAGCAGAACTATTCCAATTTGCCTTAGGACATGTCTTGTTATAACTGCCGTAGTGTCCCAAGACTCGTTCTCCTCTTCCCCCACACCATACAACACAATATTGTTCCTTCTAGATTGATTTTCTAGATAGTCCATTTTTTCTTCCAGCCACCTCACTCTGTCTTCCATACTACTCCAGGCTACCTCCATTTCTTGAACCCTCTCCACCAGAGAGTTTACCATAGACACCATGTCCTCCGTCTTTCGGAATCCCTCGGCCATCTCTCTCCTCATCTCTTCCAGCATTTTCTTGATGTCCTGCATTTTTACAATTTGACAACACCGCACTGTTCTCGAGCGACAAAAGGTAAGGTGATGCTTGACTGTTTTTTTTATTCAAGTGGAATTATTCACATGGATTTCATATCAGAAGGTGCAACTGTAAACAAAACCCGCTACAAAGAGATCCGTGGCCGTTTACGCGATTCAATTCGCCGCAAGCGATCTCAGCTTTGGCGTACAAAGAATTGGCTGTTGCTACACGACAACGTCCCCGCACATCGTTCTGTCCTTGTCCAAGAGAAACTTGCAAGGCAACAGGTGACCGTTTTGCCATATCCTCCGTACTCACCTGATCTCGCGCCATGCATTTTTTTCTCTTTCCTCGTATGAAAGCAATCCTACATGGGCGTATATTTCATTCTTCCGAAAAGGTCACGATTGCCACAAGGGAAGTCATACGGGACCTTCCTGCCAACATCTTTCAGCGGTGCTTCCAGCAGCTATACCAACGTTCGCAAATGTGCATAACGGCCAACGGCGACTATTTTGAGGGAGGATGTGGTTGTGTTTAAGTGTACGCCTAGTTATCGGCATCTTGTGAGACATCCAGATTCTTATGAGTGCCTACCCTCCAGGCGTAAAGTTTCAGAACTTAATTACTGTAGTAGTATATTTATTCAATGTTTTTATACATACTTTATGCATGAGTGTAGGTGTGTAGCCATGTATATATTTGTTTACATATTCTTATAGTTTTTATTCATGGAAATATCATGCACGTACGACCAAACAAGCCCGTGCGCAATGTAAATGCAAATGTATTTCCTTTCATTCGAAAGTCTATAGATTCCATTCCATTCCACAAGCTATTTTTCCATGTGGGTAAAGTATAGGGCTATTCAGGAAGAAGGTACAGACTTCAAACATTTATTTCTTCCAAACTACAAAAAATAGGAACACAATTTCAACGTTCCTGGAAAGAGAAAGTTTTAAGTTTAGATTACGGCCGCATTTCTCTAACCACGTCCGATGTTACCTGAATAACATCATTCCAGGACGTTGAATTTGAAGAAGAGGAGCAGATCAATTTCATCACCGGTGGCCTCCCAGGTCACCAGACCTAACCCCGTGTGATTTTTATATGTGGGTTTTACATACAAGCCCGTGTTTTTACGCCTGACACTTTTGAAAATCGAATTATTGAAGCAATGAATTTGGTAACGAGAGACCAGCTTATTGTGTGTGGCAAGAAATGAGCCACCGTTTTGATATTTGTGGTGTGACACATGGTGCTCACATTGAATGCATAAAATAGTGAAATTTGAACTTTTCTCTTTCCAGGAATGTTGGAATTGTGTTTCTATTTTTTTGTAGTTCGGAAGAAATAAATATTTGATGTCTGTTTTTTTTCTTTTTGAATAGCCCTGTATATAAAGTTGGCTAAAATAATAAGTGTCTGGCACTTACAATCATAATTATTTATTGACAACATCATTGGTCATATCGCGTCTTAATCTAAGGGTACGTACCAGCAGGATTTGTAATTAAATTAAGGTATCTGTATACATTATTGTGTCTAGAGCTTTTAGAAGTGCACCATTAACTAGCACTTATCTACATTGTAGCATAAATAACTGTGAAGTGTTAAGTGAAACATACATTAATAATAAACAAATGAGTTCACGTGGCTGTAGTTCTATTTTTTGCCGCTTGTATTAATTCGCGCACTTCCGCTGCGGAGTATTTGCATGCCTCAGCCTTGTGTTCAATACACTGCTTTATTCACCGACATTAACATGTTAGTCTCTCTACATAATACGACAGCCTGCTTGCTAAGTTCAGTACAAGCACAGTTCAAGGTCATACTATTTGCACTGTTACAGTTAAAAAGTTGTCTTAAAAATGTTGTCAATGCAATATGCCATTCAGTCCGTCGCTGTGGCGTAGTCGGTGGAGTTCCTACCTTCCACTCCGGCGACCCGGGTTCGATTCCCGGCGGGGTAAGGGATTTTAAAAACTCAACTTTGGGACTGGGTGTCTGTATGTGTCTGTGTGTGCCGTGTTCTAGTTGTATCCATTGGGTTTAATTCCTCTAAAATAATACGTATATTATATACATATGCCATTCAGAGAAGAATATTCATAAACATACCGGGCGTGCATTTTCATCATGCTCTATGTTTTCCAGCATATCTACTGAAAGGAATGGTTATAAAAATTCTGAATGCTTCAGATATAAAGAAACGGATCATACCAACTTGATCGATTAAATACTTACTGATAATCGAATCAGGCTAACAACTACTACTTAGTTTATTTTCACTAAGTTTTTGTTTTGTTTATTTTATACACATATATGTTTACTTTTATTTTTCAAAGACTAAGAACTGTTTTCATATAATTATATTTCATACTTTAAACCTAAATGTACAGCAATATATTATTATTCTTTAGAAGACTACTATTCAACTAGGAGAACATAGTAAACGCTGCCGCTTAGTATCCCTCAATGAGCGGTTTAATCTGTATGAGACGTGTTTCACGTTCCACTGATTATTAAAACTGCTCTCAAATTGTAGGTAAAAAATAAATTGAGTATATTTCGAAGACCCGGAAGGTCTTAATAAAATCTTGTGTTCTAAGCAAAAACTTCTAACTTATTAATACAATATATTCTCCTTTTATATATTTTTAGTCATGTCAAATATTAACATGTTGTTTGTGCAAGAACGGAGTAAGTCGTACATTTCTCAAAATATGTCAATCAATCTGTAATTCTACTAATATTGAAGTGTAAACAGTAATGATTTATGATTAACAATTTTATATTTAATAACACTAGTGTTCGCCAAATGGTCGAAATTCGACCATAAATAACACGTCACTTTATTTCATATTAGACATTGTTAGTTTTAAATTGAATTAGACCATAATAATCATAAAAATTCAAGGTATACAGTATATTTATGTTGGAGTGTAACTGATGATGGGGTGATAGTATTCAAAATTAGCACCAAGCAGAGAGAGGATTTTGGGTAAATACAATAAGTAGCAGCTCCACGTTGAGAAAACCAGCTATAACGGCTGGTGGACCCGACATCCTGATCACATGTCACCCCTACACTGGCAGGATGATCGTCTACCTCTGTGATTAACACATATACATGTATTACCTCATTATAGTTTAAATGGGAGCTTTGACGCTGAATTTTAGTGCCTTGCAGTTAAAACGGCAGATATTTTTTGGGACATGGCCTTTGTACATCACATGCTTGTCTGTAAGAAATTTAACTCTTGCACCATGGATATTTTCCATAAACACTTTCTGGCAGTTAAAATGGCAGAACTGTTTCCAAATGTTTATATTTGACTATTTAACTCATGCCCCAAATGGTAGTCAATGACCAATCACGTTTCAATGAATTTTGTTTTATAACCAATGACAGTCGTGTTTCACCTCGCTCTTTATCGATTTATCTTTATCAGCTCCTGTTTTTTGTGATAAAGAAACCTCCTCCTTTTTAATATTCTGAACAGTTCAGAGCATTATTTTTCTCTGACAAATACATTCAATGTAGCAAATAATGAACAGATTCCTTGATTGTACTGAGTTGTTTACTAAAAAATAAATTAATAACCGTTAATGTTGATTATAATATACAGTTTGATGCGTTTCATTATTTCTCCACTAGGGTGATTCTTACGATATTGCTATCCTATTTGACAATAAATAATATGATCACGTTGCAGTGAATATACATAACCTCACATTTCTGATTTCTTTTCAAACATCGCCGTTTACATTAAATATATAAATTTTTAAAATACCGGTAAATACATTTAAATAATGACTTTCGAGTAAAGAGTTTAATGTTATTCGTTAAATGGTCCTAACAAATGTCATTCTTGATTTCCAAATCCTCTTGATAAATTGGAAATCACTCGCGGCATTACTTATGATAACACTAAAGCTCGTCAGTAGCTATTAACAAAAAAAATCTATTGACAACAGAGGAGAAAATGGTACTTAACTGTTTTGTTTTAGCCTATTTACGAGAATCAAATATAAACCGGAATTATTGTTTACAATTTTATTGAATTAACAAAAAAATACAAAACCACCACCTAATTTTTCTACATAGTCTCCTGCATTTCCAAACACACTTTAGCCATCGAGTTGGCAACTTTTTGATGCCGTTCTTGAAGAATGAGGGATGACGTGTAGTCAGCCAGTTGCGCACTAACTCCTCTATCGCTGCATTGTCACCAAACTGCCTTCCTCCCAGGTCTTCTTTCAGTGGCCCAAACAAATAGTAGTCACAGGGTGACAAATCTGGACTGTAAGGAGGATGTTCCAGAGGTGTCCAATGCATTTTCGTCAGTTTTTCGTCAATTGTTTTTTGTTCCTGGCTGAGGAGCCGAGGAACCCACCTGGCAGACAATTTTCGGAATTTGAGTTCATCACTGATGATGGTATGAACACTTCCGAAGCTTATTCCAACGTATGAAGCAATTTCAGAAATTGTTAAGCGCCGATCCTCCTCAATAAGGTCCCGTACAGCACGAATGTTGTCTGCAGTGATGCTTGTTCGTTGCCGTCTTTGGTGGGGCTCATTTTCCACTGAATCCCGGCACGATAATTTTTTTTGCGCCAATCATACACCTACATCTTCGAAGGGTTGCTTCTCCGAACTGCGCATGGAGCCTTCTCAAAATTTTAGAAAGTTTAGTGCCTTCTTTCGCCAAAAACTTAATAATAATGCGTTGCGCAACAGACGTGTGTACCTCTTGCTCGCTCATGGCGTACTGAAGCAAGCGGCCGCTCTTCGGAGTGCGACACATCAAGATCCCTACTCCAGACACCCCCACCAAATTTCCCTCCAAACTGCAACCTTTGCTGTTAGCTACCAGATCCTCCAGATACAAATTCCGGTTTATATTTGATCCACCCTCGTATATATAGGTTAAATTAGTAGATTGTATTGTATTCATCTAGGGCAACGGTCAGCAACTGGCGGACTGCGATCCAAGTCCGGACCGCGGAAGGTAAAAACAAATTGGTCGCCAAAAATCACCTCATACTCAACTCACAAAATAATGTAAATGGATGAACTAAAATCTAAAAAGAAAATTTCCGATTAGGTTAATACAAACAATATTTATTTAAGTAGTTATATTCTTTCAACATTTCAAAACATAAGAACAAGTTTGTTACTCATTGTAGTTGCTAAGCTATGCAGCGCTGGAGAGCGGGGGCGGAAGGGAGAAACTAATAGGCCGGCACAGCATATTATGTCATGTCGATCCACATCAAAGCTCTATACACCCCCCTCCAAAGCAACACAAGAATTTTATTTAATGAAATAATACATTTTATAAATAGCCATATTCATTTAAACACAATATTTGTGTTCGTAACTCGAACGAAAGCTTAACGCCACTTTATGAAACTTATCTTTCAGGCGGGTGTACTTGGCGCCGTTGACCTCTAACATGAAAGCGCCTCCATTACGGTACGATTCCATTGGTGTGTGCCAAGGTACACTTTGATACGTAAGCGGCTCCTTTTCGGCGCGTCGGCATAAATATCGCATAAGATTAACGGCCGCCCACCTTGAAGTCACTCTTCGCATAAGTTGCTCCCCGCGTAAACCTAACTTTAAAAACTGGCTCAAGACCGCAAATGTAATTTATCTCATTGGTTTTTTAGTAAAAATATGCATATCCATTGTATATCATATAATTTTGTGAGTGAAAGTGAAAATAAATTTAGGATCTCGACAAAATTTTTTCAAACGCATCCGGACCCCATTTAAATTTACTTGCCGACCCCTGATCTAGGGTTTCAATAACATAATTGTAAAGGTGTCAAATGTTTCAGCGGAGTAGAAATTCTGATCTACTTGTTTGTAATATTCTTCTTCTCCTTAATTTGGGACACTGCCCTATATGTTTCAACTGCTTTTTTCTATATGTGATAAACTCCGGAAAGTCCGCGAGGTGCATTTATTCTATGAGAAATGATTGTATATCATCCAGTAAGTTTCTGGCATTGCTTGATGATATTTGTATGGATTAAATCAATTTCACCCTCAGTTATTGAGGTGAAGTTTGGGTATTTCCTTCCAATCTCAATTGTTACGGTTTTCCCGCCAACATTCGTGTGGATGCTTGCTGTGGAAATCCACTGGACGATGGAGTATCCACATCCCGACGCCAGATTTAATATATTAATAATCCCAAAATAATAAAATTATGCGTTAGCATTTAATTTGATATGAAAATAATGTTAGTATCGAGTATCAATGGTAAAAACACGTATCGGTATCGAGTAGGGAGTATCGAGAATATCTAGTATCAAATATATAATATTAGCATTCAAATAATTATTTACAATGACTATACTTTAAGTGTATCCGAAATGTCCGTGTCATTAATGTTAAAACACTGTTTATAAAGTGCACATTTTGTCATGATATAGTGAATGTATCACTTTAAATTGTTAGAGAACATTTAACTAATTCTTATGTACAATTTATTAAAGTAATTTCTCTTATAATTACTGTCATTATTATATTACATTATCTATACATTACATTGCATTTCGTTATATTATATTATGGTCCACCGCTGTGGTCTCGAGGTAGTAGCTGCCTTGTCACGCAGCGGGCCCGGGTTCGATTTCCGGTCGGGACAGGCTCCTGGGTGAGGTTTTTTCTCGGTGCTTTTCCTCACCTGTAAGACAAATGTCAGGAAGCTTACGGCCCAACGATCCCCCCAAAATTATCCGGCCACCACCATCATTGTCACTATCATCATTATCATCATCATCATCCTTCGCCGGTGTGGAAAGCAACGGGAAGCTACCACACCTGTAAATCCCTAGTAAAACTGTAAAGCATAGCATGAAATGCTATGATTGCAGAGTGATGACAGACCTGCCATCGAGGCAGAATTATGATGGAGGGAGAGAGGAGGAGGAGAGAAGAAAGAGAGGGAGGAGAGAGGGAGGAGAGAGAAGGGAGGAGGGGGGAGATGAAAGAGAGGGAGAGGGGGGAGAGGGGAGAGAGGACGGAGGACGGAGGAGGAGGAGGAGGAAGGAGGAAGGAGAGGAGGAGAGGAAGAGAGGAGAGAGGAGAGAGGAGAGAGGAGAGAGGAGAGAGGAGAGAGGAGAGAGGAGAGAGGAGAGAGGAGAGAGGAGAGAGGAGAGAGGAGAGAGGAGAGGAGAGAGGAGAGAGGAGAGAGGAGAAGGAGAGAGGAGAGTGAGAGAGGAGATAGGAGAGATGATAGAGGATAGGAGGATATAGGAGAGAGGATAGAGTATAATGAGATGATGGACAGGACATTACATGACATTACATTACATGACATGACATTACGGACATGACATGACAGGACATTACATTACAGACATGACAGTACAGGACATGACATTACATTATATTATATTATATTATATTATATTATATTATATTATATTATATTATATTATATTATAGTATATTATATTATATTATATTATATTATATTATATATATTATATTATATTATATTATATTATATTACATTATATTATATTATATATTATACTATATATATTAGACCGGAAAAGGCCGACTTGGTTGACAAAGAATACTTGGCGGAACAGTGGTGAATATTCTATGCAAACTTTAAGATAGAAGCATTTAGAGAAATAAATTATTAACTGTAAACTTATCAATGCCTGCTACATCATATGACAAATTGTTTGGTCGACGATAAGCATTTACATGTAAGAAAATATTAGTCTCTCTCTCTTTCTCTGTCTCTCTCGCGCTCTCTCTCTCTCTCTCTCTCTCTCTCTCTCTCTCTCTCTCTCCTCATAAATAAGAGAGAGAGAGAGTATTATAATTCGATTTCCATTAAAATGCTTTTTAAAAAGTAGCAAAAATATATGTTGTAGACAAAATCTACATTTATGTAATGAATGAAATGTCTTTGTGCTAAATTACAACAAAGCTTTTATAAATGGTCAGTTTACGTTCTATTACCTCTTATGAATAAGTTGAGAGAATTTATCTACTCTATGAGCAATATTTTTATGTTTAGCGATATAGGACATTCCTGTTACACTTTAATATGAATATATTGTTGATATGCGGTACCTTATTATTTGCCTACTATGAATCTCGATATTTGAAACATACGTTGTATACGTATCACAGATATGAGTAGAAAATAAGCGCATGTGTAGATTTTACTAGAACGCATATGACAGAAATGTTTTGGAATATGGAGTTAAAACATAAAGAAAGCTGTTCTACATATCATAAATATGTGTGTACCTCGGGATATCCTTCGAATATCATCGGATGAATTCTTAGTCACTTCTGTACCTTATATAAAGCTATTTATGAGTTAGATATTTGTTTATAGTTGTATTATGTAAAATGTTAGAACAGTAATAATAATTTTATTAAATTAATTAGATTTCGTGACATTTACCAATTTCAAGAGTTATGCATAAAGCTTAATTAGAATTTCAAATTAAAATAAATTATCGATTCATCATTTTGACCTTATTTATTAGAATTTTACATTTGTCTCGTAAACAGAATGTTACAAACAAAGTTACGTATACACTCAGTACGAACAAAATAGATACTTTCGTTAGATTAACTAAAAACTTTATTTTTTCATAAACCGAAACTTGTACAGTTAATTGCACTAAATGCTGCTAGCTTCAATTTTAGTAATGATCAGGGAGGTAGATTAAAGGCAGACTATTTTTATAAAATGGCGAACAATGAAGTTTAAGATGTGTCATTTCAGCATTCGCCCTTATCTCCAAGATTTGAACAAAATTCATAATTTTATACCATGCTTAATATTTCTTTGGATCCTATACTGTAAATAGCAAAACAAATTAATTAGAGATAACTTTTTTTGTATTCTTATGCCCAATGATAAAAAACTGCTTCATTTGTTATTTTCAATTTTCTACATTTTAATTATCCAAACAAGAAAGAAAGAAGTTGTGAATCTGCATATATTCATTTGTATGTAACAATTTTATAAGACTATTTAACTCATGCCCCAAATGGGAGTCAATGACCAATCACGTTTCAATGATTTCTGTTTTACAACCAATCAGAGTCGTGTTTCACCAAATATTTATCAGTGTTATAATTACCATATTAAAGAAAGCTCCTCCTTACAATATTGCGTTCCTTTGGCAATAAATAGTATGATCTGGTTGCAGTGATAAACAAAAGAAGCAGTAGAAGCGTACCTATCGTTTCTCATTTGTTTTCAAACAACGCCGTTTACATTAAATATATAAATATTTTAAAATAACTATAGTTAAATAATGATTGGTGAGTAAACAGCTTAATTTTATTCGTTAAATAGTCCTAACAAATGTCACTCTTGATTTCCAAATTCTCTAGATAAATTCACTCCTCACTTCGTGAGTCGTGAATTTATCGATAATTTGGAAATCACTCGTGGCATTACTTATGATAATCAATAGCCTAGTTGGTGATGTTATTTAGTGTTTATGGGATAGCATAACTATAGTTTGTCTTCAGGTTGGATTAATTTTCTATGACTATTTAACTTATGCCCCAAATGGGAGTCAATGACCAATCATATTACTATGATTCTTGTCGTGTTTCGCCTAGAATTTACAACTAAAGTTTATCATAATAAAGAAAGCACCTCCTTTTTAACATTCGGAATAATTCATAGCATTATTTTGCAGTGACTGACTCATCAATAAATACGGCTACCAGATTGTATATATACAGCATGAATGTCAACACATACCGCATGCGAGAGTTAATATAAAACAAATTGTAGCAATTGATTATGCGACAAAAAAAAAGAAACCATTGTTTGTACTTTCTTAAATGTATTTTTTTCCAGAAAAATACAATTGTCATATTTACATCATAGGACATCAGAAATTAATTAATATACAGTTTCATGTGTTTCATTTTTTCTCCACTAGAGTGCATTCTTACAATATTGCGTTCCTTTGGCAATAAATAATATGATCTCGTTGAAGTGACGAACAAAAGAAGCAAATGAAGCGTAGCAATCGTTTCTCATTTGTTTTCAAACATCGCCGTTTACATTAAATATATAAATATTTTAAAATAACTATATTTAAGTAAACAGCTTAATTTTATTCGTTAAATAGTCCTAACAAATGCCACTTTTGATTTCCAAATTCTCTAGATAAATTGGAAATCACTCGTGGTATTACTTATGAACATAGTCCAGACTAACGAAAATCTATAAATGCGGGCTAGATGTGCATCAAAATTAGGAACAAAACATAGATTAAAAATAATGTGCCCCTAAATAAATCTTACTTAAAACGTGTTCATATCTCAGAAAGTAATAATTTTAGGATCCATGTTTACGCGTATTTGACTTACCTCTATCTATCTATCTTCGGGTTTTTACAGCTGCTGCCGTCTTCCCGTGCCAAACCTCCAAAGCCTACGGTCTTGGGCATCTTCGATGCTTAGCCCTCTAGCTTGCATTACTATCTTCATGTTTTCCTTCCATGTTAACCTTGGTCTTCCTCTTTTCTTCTTTCTGTTAGGATGCCATTCATATAGTTGCTTCGGCCATCGCTCATCTTCCATTCTTAAAACATGTCCTAACCACTTTAATTCCTTTTCCTCAATTCTTTCAATTATGCTTTCTTCTGCTTCCACTATTTGACTTACCTAATGTATAAAAATGAATGTTTGTTTGTTCGTTCGTTCGTTCGTTCGTACTTTATGCGCGGCCATACCGTTGATCCGAGTGTGATGTTTTTTTTTGCAAAATGTTCAGGAGATTCCCGGGAAGAACATAGGCTATAAGAGAGTGTGATACTCAACTCCTACACCCTTAAAAATCATTCTTTGTGGTGAAAAACGTGTAAATGGCTTACGCTACCTAAACCATAACAAATACACAAAGTTAATTTACACAGAATTGAATATCTCAATAAACTCTACAAAAAAAGTCCGCGACAGCATATGTTTAACTTCTTCTTCTTCTTCCTTCCTTCCTTCCTTCCAAGTATTAGGCCAAGGCCTGTTACGATCCTATAGAAAATTTTCCCTCCAGCGTTTCATAGGACGGCCCAGTGATCTTCGTCCTCTTGGTATATAATTATAAACAGCTTTGGGGATCCGATTTAATCTCATGTTTAACTTTTACGAATAAATAACAATAGCAATTGTTGCCTTTCATTGATGCCAAGAAGAACGGGGTAAGTAGATTGCCGGACAAGAGTGCACTGCCGTACCGTTCATCCGGTTGTGATGGGGCTTTTTTAAAATGTTCAGGATATTTCCGGGAAGGTTATAGGCTACAAGAGAATTTTAATGCTCAAGCCCTTCATCCATAAAAATCGCCCTTTGTAGTGAAAAGTAAAATAAAAGTGGCTTTTTGTACGCTTAAATGCTTACGCTGCCTAAACCATAACAAATACACCAATATGTACACAGAATTGAATATCTCAAAAACCTCTACAAAAAGCATATGTTTATCTTATAGGGATAACTCACAATAACCATTTTTGTCTTTCATTGATGCCAAGAAGATCGGGATTAAGTAGATTCCCGGACAAGTAGGTAGCAGCACGGATAACTGGAAATAACGAATTTTGTTTTTCAGCTCATTAATGCAAATACATCGGATACGTAGATTCCCGGGCAATGCCGGGTAATCAGTACGGGGTATCTAAAAATATTATTGATATAAATTTATAATTATTATTCTTTTTACTTATTCAACTAAATTATTATCCATTTTACTTATTCAACTAAACTTAAAAACACATTACCATTTATTTAGGCGTAGCAGCGTACGACGGGTATTAGCTAGTTTCTTATATTTATGAATATCTCTGAAAACACTACACACTTCCCACCGCTGTGGTCTCGAGGTAGCGTGCTGCCTTGTCACGCAGCGGGCCAGGGTTCGATCCCCGTTCGGGACAAGTTTCCAGGATGAGGTTTTTTCGGGGTTTTTCCTCACCTGTAAGACAAATGTCAGGATACTTTAAGGCCCAAATGGTCCCCGAACATCATCTGGCCATCATTGTCATCAATATTATATTCACTTCATTACATTAAGTTTAGATTCAAGGCCTCTCCTGGCGCATCATTATCCAGCGTCATAATCCATCATATCATTGGGGCAGCGTAACACCGCCTTCCAGGCGCCCTAACCTCAGATGTGGGTTACAATACGCCAATGCCAGGAGAGAATACCTGAAATGTCGAATGATAAACAGGTGGCATTGAACAAAAAAACCTACACACTTTCCTTAAACAGAAGGCTGCATTACATTGAATACATTTCACATTGAACATTTCTTATTAAGTGCCGATGAAAATGTACTGTTTTTTTTAAATATCTACTACATACTCTAGCTAACACAGATTAAAGCTAACATAATGCTGCATTATAGAGTTGTGGAATCCCTAAACACACATTTCCATAATTCACTAAGTAATTATCCCGAGGCTTTGTTTGAGCAAGATGCATAATAGTCGTAAAACATAATTACTTAGTAAAGTGCAGCTGTTCCTTTGTGGAGAGACAGATTCTCAGTACCGCAGTTTAGCCCCTTTCATATTTAAAGCAATAAAAATTGTACCTATGATGGCAATAAAACAGCTTTGTAAATGGAACTAGTTTCGAAATGCCTAGATTATTATTTTAAACAATTTCAATTTCTTGAGGACGACTGTCAACACAGATACAATTTTTATTGTTTTAAATATTTAACAGTAATCTCCACGATGGTTAATATTTTTTTAAGTATTGGGACCCTTTCATTCCCCTACATGATGTATTATCCGACGACATCATCAATTCTTATAATAATTGCTGGTATAGTATAACTTGCAACTTATGTACATATGGGTTGCCTACTCTGTATAACTTCTAATGCTCGCCCCACAGTAGATGCAAGTCTCTCATCGAAGCTAATAACCAGCGTTTAGTATTTTCTCACAGTTTGATTGTCATAACTTACCATACAATAGTCAATAGATGATTGAATCAGGCTTTCACGGCCGGTGATGAAAATGTTGAGTGATACCGGGCTTTGTGGCCGTGGTACATTACTGGCGTTCCTACCAGATGTTTTTCCCTGCGCAGCTAAGGGAGAAATGTCTGGTAGAACACCAGTAATGGACCGCGGCCACAAAGCCCGGAATCATTCAACATTAAGTCACTAGATACGTTTTGAGACACGATAATGTGGCGACAAGCAGGAATTAAACTAATACATCTCTTGAAACCCCAACTTTCGAAATTTAACACCATAGTAGGTACAAAGGATTTCTTTCAGTTGTCTCTGACTAATAATCTTTTTAAGCTGTACAAGTGTGGGATTTGAAATGGGACATTTTCATGCTATTATATTATGCGATTTTAAGTGTGATTTAAATGAGTCACTAAACCCTGCTTGCTGAATTTAAGTGGGGGAGAACATCACTTAAATGTGAGGGGAGAGGTGGAAGGCCAAAAACAGTGACAAAAAAAACATAACTACATTTTATACTCTGATTAAAGAAGGTCCGAGGTTGACGTTTAAGGACATCGGTTAGGCCCTAGAGATTAGTTCGCCAAGTGTTTCTTCCATCTTGCACGAACATTTAAGAGTGAAGGAAATTTATTCTCGATGGGTATTTCAACACTTGCCATAAGAGCAAAAATACAATATAATGAAATGGTGCAGAGAAATGCTGGAGAGATTCAACAACGAGACTCAAGATGGGGGTCAGAAATCGAAAAAAGGTGACGAAACTTGATCTACCAATATGTTCCCGAAACAAAGTGATCTAGGTCTTTCCAGATGTGCAGCCTCCGACTAAGATAAAACAGCCAGAAGTGTGGAGAAGAAAATGGTGGCCATTTTCTTCTCAAGTTGTAGGCCTACTAGAAAATCGGAGAACAATTACATTCAGAAGTCTGTTTCCCCAAAGTCTTCTAACTAATCTCCAGATGAAATGGCCAAGGACTGGACTGCGGGAAATTCTGGTCCATGACGAAAATATCTCTTCCCATACAACCAGTGCAACAATTGAGTTTCTAAAAAAAAGACGTCGAAGAAATGAATTACGTATTCAGCCTGGATTCCCACCCTGACCTCGTGTAACTTTTTCCTGTTCTCGAACGTGAAGAATTTAATGTGCAGATACCGATTTTCCAGCCCAGAAAATGTTATTGCTGCCTACTTGGAGGATCTTACAGTCCGACAACGAGTGGCGTGGCTGTGGTTCCATATGTTGCAACGGTATATATTTATGCTGGAGAGTACTTTGAATTGATTCAATGGGTGTGGAAACTCTTACCACGGTCTATTGTTACATATCTCAAAACTTATCTAATGACCCTCATATATTTATGTAATTGTATTATTACGCATTAATATGCATATAGTACACATGAATTCAACAAAATCATATTTCCTTATCAACATAAATTATACATTAACTTGAAAAAAATGCATATATAAAGTATATACATTTGTCTAAATAAACTAACCAAAAATTTAGCGTCGGTTGATGATTTACAAATAGGCCTACACAAGGAAGAGGCGTGCAACACTTCTCGAGATGTGAGGTGTTCATAATATTTATAATGTCTTTCGATATATATATATATATATATATATATATATATATATATATATATATACACACACACACACACACACACATAACATCATATCGCTTCTACCAGATGTCTATTAAGTATTCACTGAAAAAACACAGTGAATACTTAATAGACATCTGGTAGGAGTAAAGTGGAGTAACTAATATTAAATTGCTACACTGAGAACAGAACTCGTAGGTTTCAAACAATAATAATATTTCTAAGTAAGCCAAGGATTCTTAAATCCTAGGCTATTCTATTCTTCTTCCAATGTTTTCAATATGTCAGTTTTTTTTTAAGTTTCGACAATTGGCATACGTAAATTCCATACAACCTAAAAATTCCAGATTTGCGTATAAATATATAAAATGTTATAATATACCCATACACAACTAAAAACTCAAAATTATTTGTATTATATTTTCTATCTGTTATTATTAAATACAATTATTAAAGTTTAATTTTAAAACTGGAATAGGAAACATGTTCTGCAACTTTTGTGGCACGAAACTCAGTTTTCGGCACAGGATTTTAATTGGAGAAAATATTTACTCCTGAGAATCTCTCAAATTATTTTACTGACCAATGTCACTTAAAATGATTATTTACAAAGGGTTTATTATGAATAAGTAGCAAGCATAACAATGTTTTAATTTGATCCTGTAATATCAAGCAACAACATAGCATTAGCCTAATGTACTATGTTTTAATTACAAACATACAGTACTTGTTTATTGTTTTTTATGTTTTATTTAAAGACGAGAATATAATATGGATGCTAGTGACCCAAATAGTGTTCGTTTTTCTTATAGGTAAATAAAACGTCCGAAAAAACCTCACCCAGGAAACTAGTTCGTCCGGGATCGAACCCGGGCACACTGCACCTCAGCCAATGATGTTAACCCTAGACCACAACGATGGAAAAATCGAAAATTGTTTACAAACATTTAATAATATAGTTTTATATCTATATTGTAAAATGTTTAACTCTGGCAGAGGTCTCTAAGGTAATACGCGAGTTCAAGGTAGGGCAAGGTACCGAGCACTAAGCGGTTCTGACAAATCTTCCAAAGCGAGAGTACAGTTTCCTAACGAAAGTGGCAATATTACTCATCACATCAGAATGTAAACATGCTTCCGTGATCAGCATTCTGAAACATTGCCCTTACTACCGTCGACATATGGACCCACCATCCTCCTGTTTAAAGTGGAAAAGTTTTCGAGAAGATCCTGGTAGCCAGGAGCTTGATAGAAGTTAACAGTCGATGTCTCCTGAGAGAAGAGCAGTTTAGGTTCGACTCGGACTCGGCACTACCCTACAGCTACTCCGTCTCGTTGAAAGACTGAAAATACATTTTCACGAGATGCAATTAACTGTTGCGGTTTTTCTGGACGTGGCGGCCTTCGATAACTTTGGATCTAAGGTATCCTGTACAAATTCCATCCATCCATAATAATTCTGCTCGAGGGCAGGTCTTTCACTGCAATCATAGCATTTTCATGCTATGCTTTGCAGCTTTACTAGGGAATTATAGGTGTGGTAGTTTCCCGTTGCTTTCCACACCGATGAAGGGATGATGATGATGATGGCCTGATGATTTTTGGGGACCTTTGGGACCTAAGCTTCCTGACATTTGCCTTACAGGTGAGAAAAAAACCCGAACGAACCTCACCCAGGAGCCTGTCCCGACCGGGAATCGAACCCGGCCCGCTGCTTAACAAGGCAGCACGCTACCTCGAGACCACAGCGGTGGAATTAACCCTTCTAAATTTCCCGTCGTGCTTGGTGAAAACCATCTCTTCCTACTACTCTTTCAGGACATTTGTTGCGTCCTTCCACTCAGCCATGTCTTGATGTTTTGTCATGAGGGCTGGAGTAGTAGAAGGCAGAGTTCTCTCCCCGGTGCTTTTTAATGTATATGTCAACAATATCACTGCATCTATCTTCCACGATGAATTGTCCCAGTATGTGGACGACATAGCTCTAGTAGAAATGTCACTCCAGACTAAAACTCTCTTCCGTTATTTCGAGACTTAGCTCACTTCGCCAGTGACTCAGAGACTGGAGGATTGCCATCAATGTTGGTAAGAGTGCAGCTGTGTTTTTTTAATCTTCAGCGAGACGCATTCAGACACACCTCAGAGTTTGGTTCCTTGAAGAGCATATTTGACTGGGTAGAAAAAGTTAGATATCTGCGATAATCCTAGATTGTGGGCTCACCTGTGCAATTCGCATCGATCAGTTTAGACGAAAAACTACTCAGATTCGATGTACTGGTTCGCTTTTGGACCGGGTATTGAGGGGCGGATGGAATGACTGTCGGTAATGGTATATTGCTTTATAACCAACTAATCTGCCCGATTATGGACTGCGCCTGTCCAGTATGAGGCATGTTGCTCGTGGCCACGTCAAGAAACTCCAAGTCACTTAGCCCAAGTGTCTCCCCATTGCGGCTGAGGCAACAGGCAGATTCAAAGGATCTGTAAGTTACCTATACAGCCAAACAGATAAAGTATTGATTCTAAGATTCCTGCTTCTGATAACCCGGAGGACGTAGAGGCTCGGAATTTATAGCTGAACGCATCAGGACTAGCACCACGGCTCACATTAATGGAAATTTCTATTTCGGCAACCGCGATCATAAAAGTCGAGGGGTTAGTCTTAACTCATTATTTTCATCTTTTAGCACTTGTCTGCCGAAGCCTTCAGCTTAGTGAAGCTTTACCGCAAGACTCTCATCTCAACAGTATTATGCTGCATTGAAACGTAACCAAAGCACCATTTACTTTTCCGACCAAGATTTTCCACTGATTATAAAGCAAATGTTTTTTAACATTTCGTTGAAGAGCCACAGCCCGTTTCTTACTGAGCATGTACCGGCGCTAGCCTCAACTCCTACGTCATAAAATTGTTAGAGTATTGTTCAGTCCCCCTATTTAGATAGGGACCATTATACTTTTCAGTTTTGCATCTCGTATGCTGGAATGGGTAACAGAGGGACGTTAGATTTTTTGGTATTGGTTATGGTCATGCATTTTATTTATTGTTGGAAGAAATATTTGGATTTAAAACTCTTATATTTAAAATAAAATAAGACATCTTGTACTGAAAAGTTTCAGTGTACATTAAATGACATCACATTATTCCCAAAATTAAATCAAATCCATGTGTACTATGCCATCGTTCTAAATCCAAATTAATATTACCGTGCATTTAATCGGAAACTGTTGGTCGTAATGATCTAGCGATTACCGTGCCCGTTTCAGGTTCAGAGGATTACGAGTTGAAATCCGAACATGGTCGACAGATTTTTTTATAGGCGTAAAAATCCCGAGAATGGCTTCCTTCGGAAGAGACGTAAAACCGTGGGTCCCACGCCATACATTTACAGCGTGTAAAATCATCTCAAGCATGAAATAAAAAACCTCTGATCAAAATTTGTCAATTCTTTCATACACAAATTTTGACTTTCGATTGATTTGTTAAAGATCCTGTTAAATAAAATACGAATCTATAAAAATCTATATTCGTAAATTGAAAGTAATCCATCATATTATGTAAAATATATTTTCTGCCTATTTCTCCTAAATTTCTTTCAATTAATATCTTCATTACCTAATCCATCAATAAAAAACGCTATATTACATTTATTTTCACACCTCATTTTAACTTTGTTCACTTTTCTTGAGTCAAATTTACTCTTTATAAGTACGATGGCCCACGCTGTCGGAACATTGTAGTAAATACTGTTTATAAGGGTACGTATTATGATTTAACTTTACCTCATTTTGGAACAGATGTTACAGCTATATTTTTTGTGTGTATTTTATTACATTAGTCCCATTCAAATTTGGACGGTCGATCTTAACTGTCGAAATTTGAGAGGTATAATTTTATAGCTCATATATTTGAAATTGATTTCTGTATAACGGAAAAATATATCTGTATAAAATTTGGAAAAAAAATGATTGTGACAAGTTATGCAGCTGATTTAATAATAAAATTACAATATTCATGCTGTGAAAATTAATTTTATTTGTAATTTATTGGAATCAATACTAATAAAATGCATGGTTTAAAACCGTTGAGATGGATAGTCATAAAATAAAATAAACTGAAAATATGTACCTTCTTAGGTAAGTGCCGTCGTCCTCAACATGTAAAATGATATGTATGCTTTTTGTCTGAAGGTCTATCAGAATATCTATTCCATCATCAGCAAGTATTTTTTCGCTACATTTATTGATATTCTCGATGCTAGTCTTAATGTCCGTGTCACGGACAACCCTACATTAAGACAAGCGTCGAGAACATCAATAAATGTAGCGAAGAAATACCTGCTGATGATGGAATAGATATTCTCAAAGGCCTTCAGACAAAAATCATACATATATTTGTACATGTTGAGGACGATGGCACTGACCTATGACGGTACACATTTTAACTTTATTTTAATTTATTGGAAGTTTATTTTAATTTTAGCGTCTAATTGCATTATTTTGTGGCGTATTGTGGATTTTTAATAACTTATTTATGTTTTAATGTGTAAACTTTCGAGATATAGTATATCATTAATATTAAGAGATGCTGCTTTGGAAACTGAAAATAGCAAACTACAATTTTTACTATAGAAATGGTAAGCATTGCTGCAGCACTTGCCTTACTGCAGTACTAATGCTGTCAAGTCAGCAAGCATGGGTTAATTCATTCAATTCAATTAATTTAATACTTTGCTATTTTAACCTACTTTTAAATCAAATAATGCACTGTGTAACAGAGCATAACAAACTTGATAACTTTAAAATATCGTAAGAACAACATCTGGTAAAAAACAGAATAATATAGCCTAACCGCCTGCAAGTTAATAAATTAAATTTTCGATTACACAAACATCTAAGAAAATAGAGTGGAAGCAATATAAGTGCATTGATTTTAATTTAAAATATTCATTCTGGTAAATATACTTAAAATATTTGTGTTTGTTGCGTAAAGGTGTTAAGTCCAAAATTGTACTTTTGTGAAAATGGAATTGAAAAAAAATAGTTGTTTATTTCTCAAACATGCTCGGTATAATAACTCATTTTATCCCTTTTGGATTAACATCCTTTACACAGCAAACGCAAATATACGAGTATGCCTGGGAATTAATTTTTCATTATGTCCCCTCGCTTTTTGTAAAAGGTGTTATAATATCAATTAATATTGAAATAGAAAAGTCTTAAAAACAGAATATGTTTATTTACAAAATGTTAGATAGGCCTATATACGTACAGAATGTGATATGGAGCTCAAATTATATTAATGGGACAAGACCAGAGCACCGTTGGGTTTTTATTAACATCCATCTGACAGATGTCTGTTCCATTCCCTTCATTTTTCATAGCTGTGATTATCCACTGAACCATGTAATCACAGCACACACAACCCAAATTACTCGTACGTCATCCCATTTGCAATTTTGTAAATTAAGAGTCCTCTAAACAGCAAAAAGATGGTGATAAAAAATATTTTAAAAATATATAATAAATAATTACTAGCTGTATGGTGTGCGGTCAGAGATGACTACTGTTCATGAGGTCTCGGGTGCTATTCCCACCCAAGCAAAAGACATTTTTACTTAGAGGTGATCGCCCGTGATTGGAATTTTGGTTAAATTTAGCTTTAAAAACTTTTCTGGGATTTCGATATATTTGTATCGTTCATTATATGGTCGGTGGAACATAACTCCGCCTTCCAGGCCCTCCAAACTTAGAAATGGATTACAATTCCGTCAATGATGCTAGGAGAGAATCCCATAAATATAAGAAAACAAGACATCGAATGAAAAATAAATTAAATAATGGCATTATATATATAATGGGTAGCTTAAACGTATTAGATTCATATTTTACTACTAATTTTAATAGAATAAAAGTGAATGGAAAGATACCTGGAAATATACCGATTACAGAAGGTCCTGCTAGGGAGACTCTCTAAGCCCATTAGCCCATTACTGTTTAATTTGAATAAATTACATAATTTAAGGCGTTAATACAAAAAATGGATATAAAATGAGAAAAAGTGAAGTAAAAGTTGTCTGTTATGCTGTCGTGATGGCAGATAATGTGGTTGATTTGCAAAGATTACTATATAGGTAAATTCCATCTCAATTGTCAAAGATTTAATTTTAAAATATCATCTCATAAAACTAAATATATGGCCATAAGTAAATTTGCTATGAAAGCAAGTTGGAACTCGGGGGAGGATGATTGATCAGGTCATGGTTTTTAAGTATCTGAGAAGTGAGATAACTAACTGGAGTCACTGCAAAATCAAGTTATATGCGTATATACGTATCAAGCTAATAAGGCATCCAGAACAGTAGGTTGCAATAACTATATAATAAATATTTAAATGAGGAAATGAAAAAATTGTAATTTATAAAGCAGTGATACGGCCAATATTAACCTATGCCTCATAGACTAGAGCTGGTACTGTAAGAACGAAATGGATCTTAGGAACAAATGAGATGAACACACTAAGGGAAATCCTACATAAAACGAGGAAGGATAATTAGATAAGAAGGGATAAGGAGACAGCTGGACATTCAATAGGTAAATGAATGGATAAGTAAGAGAAGATATGAATGAAATATACACGTAACTTAGAATAACACCAGATAAGATGGTTTGTATATCAAGAGACAATCTATCGACAGATACAAAGAGGTCACCTGGAAAACCAAAGAAACGTTGGACATATTCTTGGTTTCTGGTGTGAACAGGCAATACGCCTAGTATAACTATGCAGAGAAGAATAAATGTTTATTGAAGATACTTCTATTATATGCAATAGTATTTCTTGAGCCCCTAAGTAACTTTAATAATAATAATGATAATTATGATGATAATAATAATAATGATAATTATGATGATAATAATAATAATAATAATAATTTATTTATTTATTTATTTAACTGGCGGAGTTAAGGTTTTAACTACCACTCAATCAGGTTAGCTCTCCACAAATGTCTGTCTTACGCATCTTTTTCATCAACTCCTAATTCCATCCACCCAATTCTCTCGTGGCCTCCTCCTTATCTGTTATCTACAGTCCATTCTAGAATGATCTTCGGAATTCTTTCTTTCTTTCTTTCTTTCTTTCTTTCTTCATCATTTTAACATGATCAAACTATTTCAGCTAACTTTCTTCAGTTAGTTCTTGAATACTCTTTCTATATTCATAATTATTCTTATTTTTTTCATTTGTTAAATTTAATAATCTGGAGTAAACATATTTTTAGCTAAAGAAAAATATTAATGTTTAATTATTTTCAAGTGTTTTGTTACATGGAGCTTAAAATTTATCACTAGAAAGACAATAACCAAATACATTATTGACTACGGAAATGGACTTCTGACGTACATCAACAATGATGGATATAATAATAATAATAATAATAATAATAATAATAATAATAATAATAATAATAATCTTGCTGTGTTCTATAAATAAAAATACACTTGCTGTGATCTATAAACATAACCTATAAGTAATATAGGAAGAGAAACTTGTCACATACAAAATAACATCCTATAATACAAAGAACCATAGACTACATAAAACGACGATAAATTTCACCAAGCGTGTTACTTTATTGATATAACTATCAACAGACATAATTTTCATGAAAAATACACAAATAAATATAAAAAATGCAGATAATTCAATAGAATTAATTTCTCAATGAATAATTGATAAAATAACTGTCCCTTTAATTCACGCTGTACAAATGTTATAAGTTTAGACACTACACTCAAGCTTGCAGACACCAAACTTACATAATCACATAAGCCATTCCAAGTAAAATCGGACAAATTTAAGGGTTATATAACCTTTTTGTTTTTAATTCGCGTTAAACGTTTCTAATACTCAATTCTAGGATTAAAAAATAAAATAAATGTGTATTTTTATTTTCATAAAGCTTGATTCTTTAGAAAATTATTTTAAGTCAAAATGTATGTAATAAACGCACACTGTTATATATTAACGTTTATATTTTCATTATTAAATAACGCAATTTATTCAAATTGTGTCTCATATTAAAGCTCATAAAATGTATTTTAGCGTGTGTGGCCTTAGGTTTTATAATGTTTTTGTTATTTTCTCGAACATGCATTTTTAAAAGTTTTTCCTTGAAACGTCATAACCTTTTTCGAAATATAAAAAATACCATTGCATTCCCTAGTTTTTTCAACTGTATGCTTGCAAAATTTCAGAATGAGATCTACATAAATTAATTTGTACTAAACTGGCTTATCCAAACGGACGCACGCTCTTGAGTAATAGCGACACTATACGACCGCACCGCGATATGTGGGGTATATGTATACACACAGTGTCAGAATGTCACAAACCATAAATTCAACTTACGAAGTATGTAAACTCTTTTGTAGTACAATATTAACATACAATACTACAAAACTAACTTAAAGTAAATAACAAGTTAACCGGACTGGATAACTAAAACGTACTTTTAAGCAATTAAAATAAATGTATGTATGTTTTCATGGGACAAAGAATAATATTTAACCAGTACTTCAGATTTTGATACCGGTTTGAAAGCATGTCGTGTTCTCATGCCACTTATTGCTTTTGTCCTCTCATATCGAAACTGCAGTTAGTCGCATTCCTTTTTATGTTCATATTTTGTGAAAAATAGTCTACAAAATCTTTTTTTCTTCTTAAAAGGTTTAAACCTTATTGGTTCGTTCCTGCTCTAGGTATCATAGCTGCCGTACCCATCTCTTTCTTGGGCGTCCCCGATCCTCTTTTTCCTCTTCTCGGTTCAAAGTTCAGACTTTTCCAAAGACAATCTGTTGGTATCCATTCTGTAGACATGTTCATATCATTATCTCCTACATTCAGACTGAATTTTTGTAGTTCTTTACGAATATCTTCACTTCGTTTTTTTATCCGTTGAAGTAGAAAAAATACAAAATCAATTCCATATTTTACTCTTTTCACTCCACACAAACAATGTTCTTGGTATCGTAATGGGGTCCTGGTGTGGCTGAAAGATTTTTGTTTTGCTAGTCTTTTAGTGATGTCGCCAATCCCACCTCAAGGGCCCTAAAAAAAAGAAAGAGAGAGAGAGAGAGAGAGAGAGCTTTTCAGCACTTATGCAGAATTTTTCTTCGTGAAAACAAAGATTTACAATCTTTTTTTTTTTTTGAGCGAAAATAAATTACTTTTTTTCGTATCTCCTACAAATTTTTAAAGCATGCTGGAAGTCGCAAATCTTAATTATTCTTTCCTAACTTACGATTGCCTTGCTTATATTAAAGAGATTAAAACGTTGATCATATCTAGACTATATTATATTATTCATTTTAATTAGCCTACACACTAAAACACGCACTACACAGAAGTATATTGCCTTTTTTAAATAAAAGGATTGATATAAATACAATTATGTAAATAATTGAAGTAAAGAAGAATAAAAAATGTTAGCACTTTCTTTGATTAAGTTATTCGAAAAAACAACTACACATATTTCGAAGCTTACGCATCCAAATGCAACACCTTTCCCTTAGATCTGTTTATTTATAACACTCGTGCTGGGTTTAGATGAAGGTGTTCTGTTCTTGACTTTAAAAAAGTGCTAAAAAATAATTTAAAGAATCTTACGTCAGTTAATAAAAGGGAATATCGAGTCAAACTGTACTGATATTTGTTTGTTATAATGACACTCCTTCGTAATACGTCTAGTTCTGAAAACGGTTGAAAACAAATTGAATAATCTGTATTTATTTATAACGCAAAAGGAAATATGAAGACAGTTTATTATAGGTTGCCATTTTCGCTGTTTTAGCTTAAGTGACATTGATATTGATATAGTCTTAGACAGTCAGCTTCAAAATGTATATTTCTCTTCAATAATACACTCTAAAATCGAATTAATGATATGTTTCAATGAGCGCGGAGATAAATAAAACTCTAAGACTGAGCTAGGTACTACGTTACACTAATTAGGCAACTAACTTCATTTTTATTGTATGTCGAATATAACCTGGCTTCATTTAACTCCACCTTACATTCCTCATATTTTCGTACGCCTTATAATTGTACAAACTACAAACAATAACTCAAACTACGTCACACTACAGTAATGTGTTATTAATGTCTCAATGATTGAAAATCTCAGAATAAACTGAAGTGAATTCTTTCTGTCTTAGGGCCAGTTTCACCAAGAGACCTGGTCCGCCAGTTTTCCCCATGTATAGTGCATAGCTTAAACTGGCGTAACACAGTTACCTCTCTTGGTGAAACTGGCCCTTAAGGCCGGATTACACGCTACGTCTTATTGTACGTTTTGTCGATCGTACAAAACGGAATACTAAACGTACATTTTATCCAGTGTTTTACACAGTAACGTTTTCTCCTCCATTTTCTACCTCAGTTCCAATCCAGACTCGAGTTTAGTGTATTGTCAGTGACTTCTTTTTCTTATTAAAAGTGAGAAAGACATCATTAATATGATTATGGAGGAAGTTCAGTTGCTTTCTTTTATTTTTTCCTTCGTAAGGATTCAACGACTGAGAGGAAAAGTGATGAAGAGAAAAAAGAAAAGATGGACAAGGGAGAGGCTTCTGAAAAGAAGTCAGTATTCCCACGTCCTGTCACTGAAAGAACTCAGATGCGAACATAATGACTGGTGCAATTATTTGTGGATGGACAGCTCAGCCTACAGTCAATTGCTGTAGTTGGTAACACCATACTTACAGAAACAAGACACCTGCATGATAAAAGCCTTTTAAACGGAACATATAAAAAGCACATTTTGTCGCAAAATGATGCTTCTCCCGTCAGTTCTTCAATCTGACCTTGGATTTCCTTCCCACTCGACAAGACATACGTTTTTCTGTTTACATGCCACATTTTATCGGATAGGATTTATCCTGTCCTATAAAACCTACAGTAAGACGTAGCGTGTAAAGCTCTCTTCAGGCCTGGTTTAAGTAAGAAAGTATTTGGGGAGGGGTAATAACAAACAAGGCACCAGTTAACAGTTTATCTTCCAGGACTGTTCAGGGCTGATGAATGAACGGACCAGGTTTCAGTAGTAAACAAGGACTTACAGTGTGCAGCGGAAGCCGGAATTAAGATTAGCGGAACAGAACTCTGTTATGACACATGCGCATATTCATTTATTTATTTTTACTCTGTGATTTACTATTTCCCCATCATGAAATTTAACACATTTAAAGATAATTAGATTGACTAATAGACTCATGCCCCAAATGGGGGTCAATGACCAATCGTGTCTCAATGAATTTTGATTTTACAACCAATTAAATTCGTGTTCCACCTGGAATTTATCAAATAAGTTTATCATATTAATGAAAGCTCCTCCTTTTTAACATTCCGAATAGGCAACAGCATTATTTTGCAGTGACTGACTCTCTATGAAATAAGTCTACCAGATTGTATATACAGTGCTGGAATGTAAACAGATACTGCTTGCGGGGTATAGTAGAAAAACATTCGTTGTAATTTATTATACCACAATAAAAATAAACCACTGTTTGCACTTTCTTAAACGTATTATTTCTCAGGAATTTTTGTTTACATGTTTTTTTTTATCTTCGTCACATGTTAATCACTCATTTTCGTACACTATTGTTTTTATATATTTTTTGAAATGTCTTAAATATTTGTGTATTAGGTCTTTCTCCGTCACAGGCCATGTTCCTCCTTCTTTGCTGATTTCTTCTTTCAACTTATTTCTAGAATGCCGCTGCAATTCACAATTATAAAGGAGATGTTCTACATTTTGAATTGCTTTTCTACATGAACAGGTTGCGTTGTTTAATATTCCAATACGATAAAGATGTGATTTATTTTTTCCATGACCAGTTACCATTTCAGAAAATTCTGGAGTTATTTCACATTTAAGTTTTAATCTGTCTCTGACTGATGGGAAGAACTTCTTACATGTGGCTCCTTTATCTGCGTTGTCCCATTCGTTCTGCCATTTAATGGTTCCTTCTTCTTTTATTTGGGCAACTATTGATGATTTAGGTATTTTTGTATATTCTATGGTTACGCTGGTTTCTGTTGCAGCTTGTTTTGCCAATTGATCTGCCATTTCATTCCCATAAATTCCAACATGTGATTTTATCCAGCCGAAATGTACTATCCAATTTTGTTCTCTGAGTTTTGCTATTGTTTGTCTTATTTTTGATATGATATATCCCTGTTTGAAGTTGTTTTTAATTAGGTCGAGAGTAACTTGACTATCTGTATAAACTGCAACAAGACTTTTTTCAGAGCTGTTTTGGTCAACTGATGGTATTGCTTCTAGAGCTTTAAGAATTCCTATCTGTTCAGCTTGATTATTTGAGCAACGATTGGACAGTTTGGCTTTTATTGTATGTTCTAATTTTCCGTTTTTCAAGATAACTGCTGCAGCCCCTACCATTCCTTGGAATTTACTACCATCAGTGTATATTTTTATTTTGTAGTTGTTCGATTCTTCAAGGTCGTCCACATTAATTCTTTCTGCCGGATGTGGCCACTCCTCCTTTTTGAGTGGTGTGTCAATGTTTGTGTGGTCATCGTGTATGGCTCTATATAACTGGGCTCTTTCTTGTATACTGATAGTTATGGGTTTAATTCCAGCTATGATACAAGATACTTCATATGGTAATGTTTTATGGGCTTTGGCTATGGTGACATTTATAATTCTTTGAACTATCTTCAGCTTTTTTAAATTTTTTTGTTTTCTTAATTCTTCCTCCCATATTGGGGCCCAATATGTTAACATAGGCAAGATTGCTCCATTGTATATAGTCTTTAATGCTTTATGTCCTAGCCCCCACTGCATTCTAGCTGCCCTTCTTAACATGTTCATTAGGCTCATAGCCTTGTTCGTTGTTATCTCAATGTGTTTATCAAAGCTTAGTTTGCAATTGAGGTGGATTCCTAAATATTTCATTTCTTGAACTTGCTTGATGCGTTCATGGTTGACGTATACACTGATATTTTTATTAATGGAGGCCCTTTTTCTTGATATTAACATTGCTGTGGACTTGGATTCATTGAATGTGATTTTGTTATTGTTAGCCCATAATTCTATTTTTCTTAGGTCAGTATTTGCGTAATTTTCTGCCTCATTGTCGTTACTTCCTGTTGAGAGAAGTATTAGGTCGTCAGCGAAAGCGATAATTGTTATTATTATTATTATTATTATTATTATTACTATTATTATTATTCAGAACAGCAAGATGTTCAAAATTAGAAAAAATAAGAAATAAATGCCAGAAAAAATGAATACTACTTACTCAATAGTAGATTATATAAGATATAAGCAATTAAACTGGTATTGGCACGTACGACGAATGCAAGAAGATAGATACCCAGGAAAACATTGAAATGGTGTCCACCTGGAAGAAGGAATGGAAGACCTCGAAACTCGTAGATGCAAGAAATAAGAACTGAAATGAGGACAAGAGGACTGGAGGACATGGAGTCGATGGATATAGACGAGTGGAGAAGAAAAATAAAATTTAGCCACAGAAATATGTATAAACATTAAAATTCTGTATATAAATAAAATTATTACTATTACTATTACTATTACTATTGTTACTGTTGTTACTGTTGTTACTGTTGTTACTGTTGTTACTGTTGTTACTGTTGTTACTGTTGTTACTGTTGTTACTGTTGTTACTGTTGTTACTGTTGTTACTGTTGTTACTGTTGTTACTGTTGTTACTGTTGTTACTGTTGTTACTGTTGTTACTGTTGTTACTGTTGTTACTGTTGTTACTGTTGTTACTGTTGTTACTGTTGTTACTGTTGTTACTGTTGTTACTGTTGTTACTGTTGTTACTGTTGTTACTGTTGTTACTGTTGTTACTGTTGTTACTATTGTTACTATTGTTACTATTGTTACTATTGTTACTATTGTTACTATTGTTACTATTGTCACTATTGTCACTATTGTCACTATTGTCACTATTGTCACTATTGTCACTATTGTCACTATTGTCACTATTGTTACTATTGTTACTATTGTTACTATTGTTACTATAGTTACTATAGTTACTATTGTTACTATAGTTACTATAGTTACTATAGTTACTATAGTTACTATAGTTACCATTGTTACCATTGTTACCATTGTTACCATTGTTACCATTGTTACTATAGTTACTATAGTTACTATAGTTACTATAGTTACTATAATTACTATAGTTACTATAGTTACTATAGTTACTATAGTTACTATAGTTACTATAGTTACTATAGTTACTATAGTTACTATAGTTACTATAGTTACTATAGTTACTATAGTTACTATAGTTACTATAGTTACTATAGTTACCATTGTTACTATTGTTACTATAGTTACCATTGTTACTATTGTTACTATTGTTACCATTGTTACTATAGTTACCATTGTTACCATTGTTACTATTGTTACTATTGTTAATATTGTTACTATTGTTACTATTGTTAATATTGTTAATATTGTTAATATTGTTACTATTGTTAATATTGTTAATATTGTTAATATTGTTACTATTGTTACTATTGTTACTATTGTTACTAATATTACTATTGTTACTATTGTTACTATTATTACTATTATTACTAATATTACTAATATTACTATTATTACTATTATTACTATTATTACTATTATTACTATTATTATTATTATCAAATATTAGCTTGTCAGTTGAAATGAACCTCAGATGCAAATCTTCGGGTTGTTATCACTATGTTACAGCGTTGCATCTTGTCTAATCCACAAATGTATAAAATGGTATTTCAATGAAGGTTTATCATTACTATTATATTATTATCATTATCATTATCATTATTATTATTATTATTATTATTATTATTATTATTATTACTACTACTACTACTACTAAAGCGTACTAATAAGACTTGATTTCATTTAATGCGTAGGCTAGAATGTCCACAAAAATTCAACCACTTAATTTAGGTTTATTTGTATAATGTTAAAACAATTGTAAGTGCAATTTCGTGTATTTAGGCCCACGGTAATCCATTCCGGCTTGGAAACATGGCAGTACTTTCTAACTAAGGCGAACGAAATTGAACAATAATTTTTTTTTTATAAAATAGTAAATAGTTACATGTTTTGGGCATATTGATGTTTTATTTACTAAATAAACTTTTAGTTCTAGAATCCTTCTATACTAACCGACACAAATTATTATGTTTGGCATGAAGTCGGCACGAGTTGTCACGATCCAATCCCAATAATATTTGTTGAGTTATTACGATCAAACAGAGAAAAATCATGGGTATGCGAATTTGATTGTGCGACAAAGAACGTCCTTTATGTCTTGGGACACTCTAGTGTAGGCCTACTCTGAACCATGTATTAATCCAAATTTGTCCTTCTTATATGTTCCAGTGTAGAAATAAATTTGAAGGTCTTACTATTACACAAAGTTGTAATAAAAAACCCAATATTATTTTCGTTTTAACGTGAAACACTTCTGTAACCAAGTTCAATCATCTGACAAGTGATGCTAAATACTCAATAAATGGAATAACTTTGATAGTATACCAATTTTAAACTCTTCAAATCGCTCTTAAAACTGTTAATTACGTTATTATTACATTATTTGTCTTTATAATAATATTCTAACCAGTTAAATTAATTTACGTATCACTTTAAACATTTATTTCTACATTAACTAATATTTTAAATATTCAAAAATGGTATACAGAGTATCTGAAAAAATTGTGTTATGGAACAAGATGTAGTAATCAAGTTATTTTGACTCTGTAATATCTTACCTCAATATTAATTACAGAGGAAAAAATTATCATTAGAAAAAATGTGAAGAGGTTTTAGATAAAATAAAGAACACAATTAAAAACCCAATTTGCAAGAAAATGTTAAAAACACTCAAAGGGATATATAACAAAAATGCAGTATACACCATATCAGATAAGGGTAACCAAATCATAATTCTAGATAAAGATGAAATGCAGTATACACCAAATCAGATAAGGGTAACCAAATCATAATTCTAGATAAAGATGCTTATCAAAATAGAATGGAAGAACTTTTGAAAGAAGAAGAATATGAAAAAATGATGACTGATCCCCTACCCAAAACCATCAAAAAAGTACAAAACTGCATTTAAAATGTTTAAATTCTAACCGAAAAATAAAAATTTCAATTAAAAATGAGCAACCCAAAAAACCCTAATACGATGGACTTCCCAAAATTCTAATTAATATTGAGGTAAGATATTACAGGCTCGAAATAACTTGATTAAAGGGACCTCAAAATATTACTTCCTAAAATAAAACATTAAGATATAGTAACTTTGTATTTACCCTATGAGGGGTTATCATATCCTACATCAAATCTTAATACACTGTTGTTTGTTCGCAGCGGTATTCTGTGTGTAGCAGGCGAATCACCAAGGAGATACGAGACAACGTCAGAATACAACAGAAACGAAGTGCCTCCAGGTAAGAATATTTCCTTTGCTTACATATACATGCTTTTAATTTTGCGTTTTTATTTACGCTGTAAATTATAAAAATGATTAATTTTATCAAATTAATAACTGTAGAGGCGTTTTATTCCATACATGTTTTTTACTCATTCCTTATATCATTTCTGACTTTTATTCTTTCTTATTTACTTAGGTTTTTATTTACTTCCTTGTTTCTTCTTATTTATTTTTCTGCCTTACTTTCTTGATTATTTCCTTTTATTTTCTTTTTCTCTTTTTTTTAGTGCATATGTGTGGAGAATACAGAAAGTTTTACAATGAGGAACTCCATAATTTCTATTGGTCGTAATTTTGTCAGAAATATTAATTCCAGCAGATTAAGATAGACTGGTCAGGAAACTCGAATGAGTGACAGTGGAAATGTTTTCATAATTTTATTGGGAAACCCTTGGGGAAAATATTCATGGAAATAACAAGCGTTGCCTGCAATTATGTAAAGAGTGCCGTCACTGCACAATGGACCATTGGAAATATCTGCCAGCCTGTATTGTGCCAACGGCGAAATTTTACACACTTTACCAGTGTGGGGCTGTTTCAAATGGAATGTGCTTACTCGTCTAGTAATATTGAATGACAATCTAAACGCCGAAGGTTATGAAGACATTTTGAATGGTTGTGTACTGTCTACCATACAGTACCAATTTGGTGATATTCATTGTTTGACCCTGCATGATAATGCTTCATGCCAAAAATCAATAATTTTAAGGAGGAGGTTTGAAGACAATAACGTTCAGGAAATCAGCTGCCTGGCCTAGATTCTGACCTCAAATAGGTAATATTTGAAAAAAAAGCATAGACTTCGCTCCAGACCCCAACGATCCATAAACGTTCAAGTTTTAATAAATGTAAAACACTTTAAATCTCAGTGTTGTTTTGTAGGAGGCCTTTCGATAATTTAAGTATCATCTTCTGCTTACAGTTTGGTACAGACTGTTGCTGGTAATTATTTTATACAAAGGGTTCACAATATTGGGTACATTCTCATTTAACAGGTGTTTGTTTGTGGTTTCCTTGATAATATCTAACTCTTCGAGAACGTTGATTTTCGATCTATCGTTTTCTCTATGCAGGATCGATAATACATTGTATATTGTGTTGAATTGATGTCCTGCTTCTACTATGTGTTTTGAAAAGCTGGATTTACCCTCATTTTTCAAGAAATCTCTAAAATATTCATTAAAATCTTGTCGTGAAGTTTCTAGTAGCTCTTCCAATATAAAATGTGTCACAGTTATTGCAATTCAATTTATAAACTCCTTTATTTTTATATGTTTGTTTCCTCTATTTTATTTGAAATTATATTATTTAGTTTCTTATTTGTTCTGTAGGCAATTTTTATGTTATCATGTGTTTTGAGGATTTTTGCTAGCTTTTGTGTTTCTATACCTGTGAATGTTATTGATACCCACTTACTATCACTTTTATCCATTTTATCAATTTCCCTACTCAATTGTGTTGTAACTTTTTTCTTTTGTTTCATAATTAATTTATTAATCATTTCTTCATTATACACATTTTTATAAGCCAGAAGTTATATATAATTTAATTCCTTGTTATAATTTTCTTATGTAAGTGGTAATTGCATCATTCTGTTGATTACCACTTATATAAGAAAATTATAACAAGGAATTAAATTATATAAAACTTTAGCTTATGGAAATGCGTATAATGAAGAAATGATTAATAAATTAATTATGAAACAAAAGAAAAAACTAACAAATATAACACAATTAAATAGGTAAATTGATAAAAGTGATAAGTGGGTATCAATAATATACACAGGTATAGAAACACAAAAGCTAGCAAAAATCCTCAAAACACATGATAAAAACATAAAAATTGCCGAACAAATAAACTAAATAATATAATTTTAAATAAAATAGAGAAAACGAACATTTAAAAATAAAGGAGTTTATAAATTGAATTGCAATAGCTGTGACAAATGTTATATTCGAAGAACTACTAGAAACTTCACGACAAGATTTAATTAACATTTTAGAGATTTCTTGAGGAATGAGGGTAAATCCAGTTTTTCAAAACACATAGAAGAAGCAGGACATCAAGTCAACACAATAGACAAAGTATTATCGATCTTGCATAGAGAAAACGATAGATCGAAAATCAATGTTCTCAAAGAGTTGGAAATTATCAAGAAAACCACAAACACCTGTTAAATGAGAACGTACCCAGTATTGTGAACCCTCTGTACAAAATAATTACCAGCAACAGTCAGTACCAAACTGAAAGCAGAAGATGATACTTAAGTTATCGAAAGGCCTCCTATAAAACAACATTGCTGATTATTGAGGACGACTGAGATAGCAGGTACTGTTTTACATTTCTTAAAACTTTAACACAGTAACCTCAACGGTGTTTCGTAATGTATTTTAAAAATCTTGACATAAACGTTCAATCAATTATTGGAAAGCCTTCCTGGTATTGTTAAAACTGTCATAAAGGTAAACTCTGGACTTTATTAAAGTTCAGTATCGGCACCTGTGTCTAGAGTAAAGACAAACTATGAATTTAGTCGGTGAGAGTCTCTGTGTTTTTGTTCATATAGTGTACGTATGAACGCATTAACATGAATACCACAAGGAAAAAAGAAGAATGCCACGAAATTACAAAAATGGAGATAGTCCTGGTATCTGATGCTATTTTTTTAACCTTGAAATTGGCATTCATTAACAATAGAAAAACATGGTAAGTCCCAGTGAATTAACAGTTCAGGTTTAGCTAAATTGGATTAAAAACAAGGATTGTCCAAATATTAAAATTCTTAGATTTGTGACATTCCTTGTGTTTTACCTGTGATATTCATAATTTTCAGGTTTCATTAGCTGATAGTGAAATATATTTTCATGACATTTTATTAACATTACAGCAATTAGAGCATCACAAATTATTGGGAAATGACTCTAAGGGATGATTTAGTTCCGAATTTTTTTTTCTTTCTTTCTATTTTATTACAGTTCATTTTTCTTAATTCCCTTTTTAATTAATACATCCTCTCATGGGCACCCTTCTGCTACTCCAGGTCACATGATGGTCAGTGTCGCTCCTGTATCAATGAGCACTCGGCAGGGCCGTTCATTGTTTCATCTGTTCATAATCAGTCAATGTCGTTTTGATCGTGTAAGGTATTCAGCACAAAGCGGGGGGAATGATGGTGATGATGACGTCAAATGCCACCTCTTCTCATCTGTCAATTTTTTAAATGTTATTGTTCTCTTACGGGTGTAAGGAAATGCCCTGTTTCCCCGCAGTTCCAGAAGGCCGGTATTCGGTATCATCAACGCTTGAATGGTGGAGACCGTCACCCTTCGACATCAACTGCAGTCAACCATCGAACTTGAGGCTGTGTGGTTTCCTCGGTCGCTTCCACTGTAAAAGGAGCATTCAGGCATTGTTACTGGAGCCATGTTCCGCAAGCGCATTTTAGCGGTAGAGGTAAGCGGGCAACGCAGTAGCGACCTAAAAAGTCGCACTCTGCGCTGTCTCATCTTTCTTGATTCTTGATTCAGAGAGTCAGTTGTAATTTGGAAAACGACGAAAGAAGTGTTTGTGGAATTGGCTTTTCAAAGGGAATTATTAAATTATAAGACGAAATACATAATAATAATAATAATAATAATAATAATAATAATAAATTCAAAAAAGATCCAAATATTAAAAGAGAGCAATAAAAAATAACATAGTACTATACTATATTAAAATAACTAAGAAAAATAATAGCAAATACGGAAGACGAACTTCAAAGGAATATTTTTAAACTACATAATATATGTGAACAATATAATCTCAAAATATCCATAGAGAAAACTAAGGTAATGGAATTCCAAGGGAAAAATCAAATCAGATCCAAAATAGTAATAGGAAACAAAATCATAGAACAGGTGAACCATCTCATTTATCTAGGATGTGACATTTAATTTAATTATGATAATGATATAACTAATAAAATAGCAACATTCCAGGGAATATGTGGTACGATAAAACTATCACTAAATAACAAAACAAGAGAGACCCAATTGAAATTTTATAAAACGTTGTCAGTACCGGTACTGCTCTATGGTTCAGAAGCCTGGATACATAAAAAACAAGATCTAAATAGGATAACGGCGGCAGAAATGAAATTTTTGAGATCTGTTAAATGGTGCACTAAGGAAGACAGAATCAAGAACACATAAATAAGACAGGAACTTGAAATATTTGCAATAACTGATAAAATAGATACATATAGACAAAAATGGAAGCAACACATAGACAGAATGAATGCATGAAGATAGATATCCAAAACAAATAACAAAATACAAACCTAAAGGCACCCGAGATGTGGGCAGACCTAGAAAGAGATTGGCTGAAGTCGGAACGGGTCAACAGACCTAATCCATGAATGCTGATGATGATGATGAAGAAGAAAAATAAAATAGAACGAAAATATCACATTGAGACTGAAATTCAATAAAAGGCTAATCGCTAAAATAATATTTTATTAAGATAAACAGGAAATACGTAGACTTTCTTAAAATATTTATCAAATAGGATTTGTAAACTCTAGCATACACTTATAAGCGAATTAGTGGGCGATTTCTGGTCGTTTCGCAGCCCTTTACATGTGCGAGGGTCGAACCATCTGGAAAACCGGCCATTTTGAAACCTTCGATCTTTCGAGAAATGGATTCTTCCAGAAACAGACACTTCCTGAATCGTAATATTCGACTACAAGGTTTCCCGCTAATTTTTAAAAGGCGGTCCTTTGAAAAACGAACCAAAAATATGGGATATATCTTGAAATCGTCACAATATTTTTTTTAGACTACTTGAATATTAACTCATATCTAGGATGTTTACCTGTAGGCTACGTATATCTAGTTTTTTTGTGCAAATCAAATTGGTGCTTTAAATACGATTAATTCTGACACGATTATTACACTGGAACACATAAACGTGCATACAAATTAATTGATTCATAGTTTTCTGCCAAAGATCAAGTCCTTCAATGCAAATAAGCATTCTCCATTCTCGTCTCGGTTATGCTTTTCTCTTAGAGTATACGCACAATCAATCAATATCTATGTCTATTATTTTATACAATATCTTCTTCTTCCTGGGTATTTTATTCTTTGAAATTCGCCTTCGACAGGTAGTTTTTTTTTAGACTATGGTCTAGCTAATTTATTTTTCACTTCTTAATTATTTACATCTTTTTTTTTCGTCTACCGTTCTTAATAAAACTTCATTTAGGCCTATTATTTTCCTTATCTATATCACAAGTTCCATTCTTCTTCATATTTAATTTTTCTAGTGCTTCCAGTTTTCTCTCATCAAACGTACAAAAGAAGAAGTTGTAGCTAAAGAGAGAGAGAGAGACTAAACAGAGTCAGAGAGAGTCAGTGACAGAGGGTGGGGAAGAAGAGAGATATTTTGATGATCAATAAAGATGAAATGGTTCGTAGTAATGAAATACCAATCATAATGCTAAATAGCCAAAAAAAAAAACTATTTTGTCGTGTTAGTTATTTAAATGTGTCCGCCGCTGTGGTTTCGAGGTAGCGTGTTGCCTTGTCACGCAGCGGACCCGGGTTCGATCGCCGCTCGGGACAAGTTTCCTGGGTGAGGTTTTTTTTTCGGGGTTTTTCCTCACCTGTAAGACAAATGTCA
Source organism: Diploptera punctata (assembly GCA_030220185.1). Lineage (NCBI taxonomy): Eukaryota > Metazoa > Arthropoda > Insecta > Blattodea > Blaberidae > Diploptera > Diploptera punctata. The sequence continues at coordinate 904,697 of JASPKZ010002688.1, read as the reverse complement.
GGATACTTTAAGGCCCAAACAGCCCCCGAACATCATCTGGCCATCATTATCACCAATATCATATTCATCTCATTAGATTAAGTTTAGGTTTAAGGCCTCTCCTGGCGCATCATTGCCCATCGTTATCATATCATTGGGGCAACGTAATCCCACCTTCCAGGCACCCCAACCTCAGAAGTGTGTTACAATACGCCAATGCCAGGAGAGAATACCTGAAATGACGAGTGAAAAACAGGTGGCATTGAACTAAAGAAAAAAAAAGTTATTTAAATGTAACAGACCTAATTGAAAACTAAATATTGTGTAACTGTAAATTATTAGGTATATTGTGTAATTCGACACAAATTTAAGTAATTTATACTTGTTAATTTTCTTCTTTCTTAAAAACATTAAATAAATTAAACCAATTGATGCATCCTGTAGGATACATTGCCAATTTATGGGTTAATAACTAAGGAAAATTACGAAATAAACTCGTTTCAGATCTGACAGCATCGAGATATTTACTCGTGATCTCTCAATCAGTACCGTCTGATCAAGTTCGATTTTAATTTGAAAATGTAATGGTAAACTTTTGAAGAGTTGTTTTTTTACAATCTTGAGTAAGTATGAAGGAATGTACATATTTTCATGAACATAATACAAAATAATGGGAGTAGATTTTTGTGAAATTTTATTAACAAAAGAGCTGGTATAAATAGCCTTGGGGTTATTTTGGAGTGACATAAGTATGACTGTAGAAAAATTAATTACTGCGGCTGCTGTATGTCTTATTGCTGCGGTATTCTCGCCTGAATAATATTTGAATATCAATCAGTACAGTCGCGTGCACCACAATACTGTTCTTCGCGCTCCTGTCCATTTGTACACACATTAACACACTGTTGTAATAAATTACAATCCACTTGCAGTACAGCTCTTCGGTCCTTAAACCGAAACATTACAATTTATCATCATTACTTAATTTTATGGTTGTATTTAGAAATTCCCTACCTGCTACGTTGAATTCAAATTTCACAACATAGCCTTAGCGCATTTACCACTAGGATTTAACATGGTGATTGTAGTTATTGTATTTTTCGTTGATGACTGTATAAACTGTGCTTCAATACTAGATGCATGTCGCTAAATGTCTCTGTTTCTTGAATATTGATTAGAATTTATTTCCCGAGTTTTATCATAAGTAATTCCACGAGTGATTTCAAATTTATCTAGAGAATTTGGCATCTAGAGAGTGGCATTTTAGGACTATTTAACGAATAAAATTAAGCTGTTTACTCACATATCATTATTTAAATTAAAAATACTTATATATTTAATGTGAACGGCAATGTTTGAAAACAAATGAGAAAGTTTGTTCTGCTTCATTTGTTCATCACTGCAACCAGATCATTTTATTTATTGCCAAAGGATCACAATATTGTAAGAATGCACCCTAGTGGAGAAAAAATTAAATACATGAAACTGTTTATAACCAACATTATTGGTTATTAATTAATTTCTGATGTCCTATGATGTAAATTATATTTTTCTGGAACGTAAATTCCTGGGAAATAATACGTTTAAGAAAGTGCGAACAGTGCTTTCTTTTTATTGTGGTATAATCAATTACTACGAATGTTTTTCTATTATATTCCGCAAGCAGAGTCTGTTTAAATTCGTGCACTATATATACAATCTGGTAGCCTTATTTCTTAGAGAGTCAGTCACTGCAAAATAATCCTCTGACCTATTCAGAATGTTAAAAAGGAGGAGCTTGATTTAAAAGTGATAAAATTAAATTGATAAAATCGAGCTGAAAAAGACTGTGATTGGTTGTAAATAAAAAATCATTGAAATGTGATTGGTCATTGACTCCCATTTGGGGCATGCGTTAAACAGTCAAATTAAAACGGTAAAGCTTATGTAAGTTATTCATGTACATAATAATTATGTAAATTTTGCTTAAATTTATGAATATGTGAATTAACCATTTCGCCAGCTGTTCAGATTTACTTATCCTACTGAGGATAATTTAATATTGTTAAAATGGTAATCATAATAATAGTAATACTAATAATAATAGTAATTACATAAACGCTACAAGCCGGACAGTCGAGATTTTATTTCCGATAGGGTCCATATTTTTAATTTGACTTATTCCTTCTGACTGCACCATGACCTTGGGGTCCATTCAGTCTCTAACTGAAATTAATATCAGACGCATGTCCTGGTTATCACCCAAGGCTGACAACCGAGCTGACATCTCGGACCGATTTCTGCAAAGATTGAACAATTAAATTTTTACTACCCCTATATATACCTCATAATGTTTGTAGTAGGATCACTTTACCGTCTATCATTTATAAACGTAAACGTAGATTAGGCCTATTATTATTATTATTAGTATTATTATTAGTATTATTATTATTATATTATTATTATTATATTATTATTATTATTATATTATTATTATTATTATTATTATTATTATTATTATTATTATTATTGGTTTTAGTAGCACTACATAACAGTGAGCTACATGATCTTTATGGGAAACCAGATGTAGCCCAATAATAACAGTTAAGTCTCGTAAACTGCGACGACCAGGACATGTGGCACAAATGGGGAACGAAAGAGAAGCATGGAAACTCATTATAGGAAAACCAGAGGGAAAGCGCCCAGTAGATAGGCCAATAATGAGGTTGAAGAATAACATTAACCGTGATTTGAGTGAAGTAAATTATACAGGAGATTATTGGAAAACCTTAGCCCAGGATAGCGATGTATGGAGATCTTATATCCGCGCGGTTATACAGTACTAGTGAGTTAGTTAATTAGTAGTAATGACAGCAATATTACCTTATGTTCACGACCTGACTGGGCCTGGATCCTCTCAGTGTCCTATGAAATCAAATCCAAGACATTTCCTGTGAGTTCAGTTACCAGAGCGTAGCATAAGCTATGTCATGCAGTTGGTTAAGATCCGCGGATCCCGGTTACCAAGTCCTCCATGCCTTCCATGACCTGTTAGAGTGGCTCCTTTATCCTTATATGCCTTCATGTCTGTTTGAAATAGTCATAAGTAATGCCACGAGTGATTTCCAAATTATCGATAAATTCACGACTCACGAAGTGAGGAGTGAATTTATCTAGAGAATTTGGAAATCAAGAGTGGCATTTGTTAGGACTATTTAACGAATAAAATTAAGCTGTTTACTCACAAATCATTGTTTAACTACAGTTATTTTAAAATATTTATATATTTAATGTAAACGGCGATGTTTGAAAACAAATCAGAAATGTGAGGTTATGTTCATTCACTGCTGCTTGATCATATTATTTATTGCCAAATAAGATCGCAATATTGTAAGAGTGCACCCAAGTGGAGAAATAATGAAACACATCAAACTATATATCATAACCAACATTACGGGTTATTCATTTATTTTTTAGTAAACAACTAAGTAAAATCAAGGAATATTTTCATTATTTGCTATATTCAATGTATTTGTTGGAGAAAAATAATGATTTGACCTGTTCAGAACATTAAAAGGAGGAGCTTCCTTTATCACAAAAGCAGGAGCTGATAAAGAGAAATCGATAAAGAGGGAGGTAAAACACGACTGTCATTGGTTGTAAAACAACATTAATTGAAACGTGATTGGTCATTGACTAGCATTTGTGGCATGAGTTAAATAGTCATAAGTAATGCCACGAGTGATTTCCAAATTATCGATAAATTCACAACTCACAAAGTGAGGAGTGAGTTTATCTAGAGAATTTGGAAATCAAGAGTGGCATTTGTTAGGACTATTTATCGAATAATATTAAGCTGTTTACTCACAAATCATTATTTAAATATAGTTATTTTAAAATATTTATTTGTTTAATGTAAACGGCGATGTCTGAAAACAAATGAAAAGCGATAGGTGCGCTTCATCCGCTTCTTTGTTTATCACTGCAACCTGATCATATTATTTATTACCAAAGGAACGCAATATTGTAAGAATGCTCTCTAGTGGAGAAAAAATGAAACACATCAAACTGTATATTAATACATTTCTGATGTCGTATGATGTAAATATGACAATTATATTTTTCTGGATTATTACCTGGGGAAAAAAATACATTTAAGAAAGTGCAAACAGTGGTTTCTTTTTTTGGTGGTATAATCGCTACAAATGTTTTTATATATGTGTTGACATTCATGCACTATATATACAATATGGTAGCCGTATTTCTCACAGGCTCAGTCACTGCAAAATAATGGCCAGACCTGTTCAGAATATTAAAAAGGAGGAGCTTTCTTTAATATGGTAGTTATAACACTGATAAATATTTCGTGAAACACGACTCTGATTGGTTGTAAAACAGAAATCATTGAAACGTGATTGGTCATTGACTCCCATTTGGGGCATGAGTTAAATAGTCAGTTTAATTTTATTGTTGTTACCGACAGATTTTAGAAAAGAGATGGTAATATAATGGCACTGTACAACTATATGTGGACTTGAAATAGTCATACGATTCAATTAGGAGGGAGAAGGTACATAGAATCCTTCTGGAGTTCGGAATTCATAAACAAAATTATACTTTTTGAGAGTGTTTAAATGATACAATGAGTACGGTGTGTATAGGCAACCAATGTTCGGATGCTTTTGAAATTCACAATGGGTCAAAGCAAGGAGATGCACTATCTCCTCTACTATTCAGTTTTGTACTATAGCATGTCATAAAATCTTTATAAAGAAGAAGATTTACAACTCAATGGTATTAATAAGCTGTCAGTTTATGCTGATGATGTAATATTATTACGCGATACCGAGGAGATACAAAGAGCCAACGCGCACACTCTATCGATTGACACTAAGAAATTGGGACTGGAAGTAAACATAGATAAAACTAAATACTCGTATATGTTCACACATAGAAATACATTATATATTTGGAATGGACAGTTAATGACAATTGAGGTAAATTTTGAAAAAATGGCTGAATTCAAATATCGAATAGGATTGAGATGTACAAAGAAATTGAACATATGCTCAATTCTGGAAATACATGCTATTATGCATTACAGGGAATCTTTTTGTTCCAACTCACCTCAAAAAAAAACATTTAACTGAACTGTTATTCTCCCAGTTGAATTATATTAATGAAAAACATAGGCTCTTACTTTAAGGGAGGAGAAAAGATTACGAGTATTTGAGAATAAAGTTCTTAGGAAAATCTTTGAACCAAAGAGAGATGAACAGACTGGCGAATGGAGAAGACAACATAACAGTGAGCTACATGCTGCTTATAGGAAACCAGATATAATAAGAACAGTTAAGTCTCATAGACTGCTATGGGCAGGATATGGGGCACGAATGGAGAATGAAAGAGGGGCATGGAAGCTTCTTGAAGGAAAACCAGAAGGGAAATGCCCAATTGGTAATCCAAGAATCAGGTGGGAGAATGACATTAACCATGAGTTGAGGTAAGTAGATTATACAAGGGATAATTGGAAAACTCAGGATAGGGATATATGGAGAGTTTATGACCGCGCGGCGACGAAGCTACGGGTTCTATAGTGACAGTGATTTTGTTAGTTAAATATTGATTCCTTTAATAATAGGCGCACTGTACATTTCAATCCAGTTTATTATGTCTACTTATGTAAATGTGATATAAATTCAAGTTGTGTGTTTTGCCGCAAGCATTTTGAAGCGGAAATTGTCTCGGGTACATATCAAGGTTGTTACACGCGTGACTCAGAGGTCGCAAGTTCACTACATACTTCGTGTCACCAGGAAACATAACAATAATAATGTTAAACTGCTGCTAAATGATCACCTTGAACAATTTGTTGTTCTCAAATTTAACTTTCATATTCACACCTCCATCTTTCCTTCAGCTTCTGAACATAGATTACAGTAATGTTATAGAGTGATTCCATGAAAATGTCATAGGGCACAGAGAAGAAAGTGGACAAGTTTCACGTACATGCCACAAGTGGCGCTAGTGTAGAACAACTAACGATATCTAAATTTTTTCCATTTTTTCTGGTACTAATATGAAATTCAGCACCGTCTGGTGGTAAAATCATGAATTATAATTATACATGCCATCATGGAATTGAACTTTTATGGAAATAAATAACATTTTAATTTATCTTAAATTATGGAATTATTTGTCCCCAGCCTCTCAGACCTAAAGATTTTTTTTTTATTTTAACAGAAGAGAAGAATGGAAATAAATAAAACGTTAATTTATTTTCGTTTATTAAATTTTAAAAACGTGCATTATGTACACTTTTAAATATATACAATTGACCTACCCCCTTATTCTCTCATAAATATTTTATACAATATTTATTAAAGAACCTTAGCCATGTCGTACATCTGAAATCTATTATAAAGTCACTCACATTTTTTAAATGATTATTAGAAATGGCTGTACACTAACATCACTCTTCCTAACCTAACAAATCTTAGAATTTTATCACTTCTTGTAGGTTTATCTTTGAAAATAGATTCACATAAAAAAAACGTAAACAAGTTTTAATTTACTTACAAATTAGAGTAAAATAAAATGTAAGTAATGATTTGTAACTTTCGATAATATATAATTTTTACAGTACCGTCTACATAGAACGAAAGGATAGCTGTTAAAAATTTCAATTTACAAAATGGCTAATTTCCCATAATCCCGAGTGAACCGCCGTGTGCCTTGCATTTGTTTTATTTAATTACATATTGTCCACCGCTGTGGTCTCGAGGTAGCGTGCTGCCTTGTCACACAGCGGGCCCGGGTTCGATCCCCGGTCGGGGCAGTTTTTCTGGGTGAGGTTTTTATCGGGGTTTTTCCTCACCTGTAAGACAAATGTCAGGAAAACTTTAAGGCCCAAACGGTCCCCGAAATCATATGGCCATCATCTTCATCATCATCCTCATCATTATCATCATCACCATCATCCTTCACCGGTGTGGAAAGCAACGGGAAGCTACCACACCTACACAATTCCCTAGTAAAGCTGGAAGCATAGCATGAAAATGCTATGATTGCAGTGAAGGACCTGCCTTCGGGCAGAATTACTATGGATGGATGGAATTACATATTCTGTTACTACGAAACAGCGCTACCATTGTAGTTTGCTCATTGTAGTTCATCGTAAACGATCGAAAATGTTTAGATGTCACTGTACTCAGATTTCCCTCTATTCGGGTGCTCTGTGGCCATATCGAGGTAAAAAATAATTGAAACTGACGCAGGGATAATTTTGATGACATAATATTTATCTTTAAAGATCAAATTTTCTGCTTCTATAAAAAATGTTTCAAATATGTATTATTTTAATATAATATTAGTGGCAGAACTTGTCATATTCCAAACCTGTAATAACACGTATAATTTTACCAATTTCTTGTTTAATGATTCCGTCGAATTAATATTTTTATTTCACAAACTCTTTTGTTAAACCATACTTTGGTCCTCCTTAGTCGTAAATGTAATAATATTAATTACATTTTAATGTTCTATATACCCTAAACGTGTCCTGTAATTGTTAACTGTAAGCTATGTTCAGTAAGTCACGGAAAACGTATAAAAATTACTGTACACAACATAATAATTGATGGATTAAAATTTCAGCTTGGATTCTACGTTATCGGTACACAACTAACAAAAAGGTATTGATAACATTTTCTTGCAAAATCATTATTTTTCCCGCTAGTGTCCCGTGACTGACTGACTTTTTGTCCTCTCATTTATATTGCTAATACGCAAGGTGCAGTCAGTTGCTTGCTGCACTCCGCTGAGGATTAACATAAACATTGTTTAGGAAATCTAGTAGACTGTTCGGCTCAGCTGTTCCATAAAATAATACTGGCCCTTCTTCTGTGTTAATTTGAGCTAAAATTCAGTCAGCGGAAGCATTTAAATACATTAAAATATATATTCGGAAAAGGTTGCAGTAAATGTAGCATCCATACATGTTGATTTCTCAGAAAATTATACCTACAAAATACAAAATAGAAAATGAGTTCATTGGAACAAAAAGCATATCTCAATATTAACTGCTGTTGCCTAGTTTAGATGGAAGGTGACAGAGAATTTCAGAAGAAATACTTTGGTCAAGTTATGTGACACATGACAAGTGTGCTATAGATGTTTGCTTAAGAAGTGTTTTCTGAACTATAGGGACTTCTTCTAAAACTTGAGGTGATAAACAGTTTCAGTTGGAGCAGCAGATACTTGGAAGTAGGCCCATATATTTAGCAATGTGACACTGATTAACTTGCATATTTGAATTCTGACATAAAATGGAACTTCTTTGATCGTACCGTGGAAAGGGGGCTATAGATGCGATTGGCGGCCAAGTAAAAAGGATGGCACGGATATATGGAAAATCGAGAAAGAAGATACAAAGTGGTGCAGAATTCTGTAATGTGAGCTGGAAAACTATCCAAATAACTGTTCAGGATGGGTCACAAAATTATATACGCGTAGAAGGAAAGAAATTTCTATAAAAACAATTTGAACATCTTTCAGCTATCACTGACTCATTGCGTTCACAACAAGAAAGTTTTGGACCGTATGTTATAGAGTCTGCACAACTGTCAAACAAACAAACAGCGCAACAAATTCATAAATTCGTGTGTTAAAAAACTGAATGGCGCGACAGGCTTAGAAACCCTTGGCCTACCTGCCGGCCGCTAATCTCACATCCAAATATATCAATGACAGAGGTGGACAATCTTCTAGCAAATATATAGAGGTGAAATGTGGTCAGCATGTCGGATACTCCAGCCGTTGACTGGTTTTCTCGAGTGCAGTCGTTAAATATTGTAACTGCCCAAATTCTTCATGATTCTGGGCGGGCACCAGTTCCATCGTTGCTGAAATTCCATGAGAAAATTTCGTCTCTCACGGGGACTCGAACCAGTGCTCTCTATTAAGGCATCTTGACCTAAACCATTCAGCTACAACGTGGGACTTCGTGTGTGAAAGGAAACATTATTTTTTTATTAATGGGAGCGAAGTAATAACTGCATAAGATACTCTGATATATCGATGTTATGAAGTGAGTCAACAGCAGATTGTTGTGTAGGGCTAATTGCTTGCTTATAGTTCAGTTGAAAAATATAATTCACTATGTCAGCAATTGGACAGCTTACTCATGTTTTGAAAATACATTCACTCTGATAAATAACCAATTTATTAAGAATGTGCATACATTCTGTTAGTATTTTTTTATTTCAATGGTTCAATCTAGAAATCAGAAATATTAAATCTTGCATCAGGTAAATTGTAGTCAGTTACTATATATACACACACAGACACAAAATTATAATAGATATATTAACGACAGAGAAGGCCCTTTGTTATTAATTACTTAATATTTTTATTTTATATAATTTAAAATGGTGCATGGTAAGCGAGTTAATTTAATTACATTATTGATTTAAATTAATATTTATTTTACTAACTCACCGGCACTATCGAACCCGTTGGTTCATGGCGGCACGGACATAAACTCTTCAACATCCCTATCCTGAGCTAATGTTTTCCAATCATTCCCTGTATAATCTACTTCCCTCAAATCATAGTTAATGTTATTCTCCCACTTCATTATTGGTCTACCAACGGGGCGTTTTCACTCTGGCTTTCCTACAAGAAGCTTCCATGCACGTCTTTCATTCCCCTTTCGTGCCACATGTCCTGCCCATCGCAGTCTACGAGACTTAACTGTTCCTATAATATCTGGATTCCTATAAATACCATGTAGTTCACTGTTATGTAGTCATCTCCATTCGCCTGTCTGTTCATAATACTTATTTTACAGCAAAATTAAATTTAACATTGTTCATAGAAAAGTATTTGTAGTTCTTTATTAATCTCCGTTGTTTATCTAGTTTCATAGTACTTTGTTACATTTGTGTATTATTTGCATTTTAAAATTCTAAATAAAATTCAGATATGTCAGCCAGTCACAGAATAAAGTCAATCAGTCATACATCGCATGTTAGGTTATAACTCTGGTCTTAATTGTGATTTTGGTTTCGTTTTTTATTGAGAATGCAACTTCAAATATGTCCTCCAAACGGTATTTTTTGGAAAACTGAATTAGGAATGACACTTAAGAGAATGGTGCAGATGAACATGTTAAGCTGTATGATGAGTTGACATTTATGTCAGTCAGTCACACATACTTTGATAAATAATAAATAACGTTGTTTTTATTCAGAAGTTGTATGTTTATGTACAGTCTTAATCACACACATTTCCTCTATCATATCACATAGATAACACCCTTAATTTCAATAAATTGTAATATTTATGCAATAATTTTGCTGCAAAAGTGTATTGTAAATGTCAGTCAGTCACATATGGAATTGCTATATAGTATTCTTAATTAATTATCCTCTAAATTTTGTGGGACTTGCAAAGATTTCCAAGAAGTGGTATAAAAATTTTAATTTATTTTGTTACAGAATTAAAACCATAAAACCTATTCTTCCCTTCCAAAGGATTAATATAAGTGAAATATCACGGCGGACTAGTGGTTATGTTCCTTGCCTCTGGTCCCGAGGGTCGCGGTTTCAAACCCGGCCGGAGCCGATGGATTTCTTCTTCTTCGGCTTTCCCCCACTTATAGGTTTGCAGTCTTCAGTTTCCATTTATCTCTATCATTCCAATCTCCCTCTTCCAAATTCCTATCATCCATTATAGTTCTGATGTACGTTTTCCATTTCCATCTTGGTCTGTCACGTTTAATTCTTCCAGGGGGTGACCATTGGTATATATTATTTGGCCATCTTTTATTTTAAGGATTTTTTTTAGAATGGAAAAATCCAAGGAGCAAGTCCTCCGGGAGGGACTTTAAGCCGTGAGTCCCGAGTCTGAAGATTTTCAGCCTCGTAAATGATCCTTAAGCCTGAATAAAAAGGACTCTAAACAAAATGTACCAATCTCAACATCCTAGTAATATCTTAGTTGCCTGCTAGATGTCTTATTGAGTCGGTGTGATGGCATCTATGGACAAATAAGGTAACTAAATTAACTTGGTTCAGTAACTCCTAACAAAAGAGAGGTTATGGCTCAACATTGGGCTATGCCATTATAGATACAATAAAAAAAATATTACATTAAATTATACTACAAAACGTAGTTAATATTGATGACCAGGGCTAGGATTTCTTTGTAAATACATATTTGTTTTTACATTAGTTAAAGTTAAAATTTCGTTATATGTTCACGAATTAGGGCATTTGGAATGGTTTAAGATAATTTTTTTCTTATAAGTCCATATTTCAGGATATGGTACAAGATTTCACACATTTCAGAAAATGCACATATCTTCACATAACTGAACGATTTATTTTAAATGTTCCATATTTTAGGGTTAAAAAGTTATTCTTGTCATATAATCGTTTACAATTTATTTTACAGACTTATTTTCTTTGTTACTAATCCTCCGCTTTGGCATTGCCAATCAACTCCTTGTGACAGCATAGTTTCTTATACCTAACCATACGTCTGGCCCAGGCAATTAGTAGAGCCGTATGTAGGTCATAAGGTTCAAATATTTAGCTTAACATGTTCCGTTCAGTAGTTCACGAACGACGAACTTATATCAACAGTCGTGTATGAGCTCTGAGTGAGTGTTCGTGTGGATTACATAATTATTTGTTTATTCAGCACATTAGATAATTAAAATACCACTAAATCATAATATTTAAAATTACCATTGTATGTGATTTCTGAACAAGAAAAGGCATTTTTGCAATCCTTGCCAGAAGAAAATATTTGTACCATTTCTATAAAAAGTTGTAGTCCTAATTCCGACAATCTTTGGTCCATATGTATGTACATATTTAGCTATATTATTGCATATATATATATATATATATCCTAGCCCTGTTTATTACTAAGCAGTTAAATATATTAGGACAACTATAACAATTACGCTACGCTGTTTACTTTACATGATATATTATTATTATTATTATTATTATTATTAGTAGTAGTAGTAGTAGTAGTGGTAGTGGTAGTAGTAGTAGTAGTGGTAGTAGTAGTAAATTGAAAAAAATAAGTTACATGGTAAATATATTGTTTTTAGTGCATATATATATATATATATATAGTTTATAGCTGATCGTAATTTTTGTGATAAATTTTAATTATTCCATATTTTTGTATCCGAATATTATAATTATGTATAATTTTATGCTGGTTGTGTGAAAGATAGAGTCCTATGGCTTACCTTTGCCAAAATAAATTATTATTATTATTATTATTATTATTATTATTATTATTATTATTATTATTATTACTTCACTGTCATTGAAATAAATTAAAATGAGATAATTAATAAAACAATGCATAAATATAAATGTAAATATAATAAAATGTAATAGGGCGTACATGACTCGACCGACTAACTCTTGAGAACAAAAACATCATACAGTGAAGTTTATTTCTTCGTATAGGAACATAATTGGACGATGTTATGCATCAACCGGCTAAGCGCCATTTTTAAAAAATGTGATTTTGATGTCACCTGTTGCTATATAGTGTGTATACTTCAATTAGGCCTAAAAGTTGATTTCTTTAAATGTATTTACAAAATGTATTTCATCAATTACAAAAATTGTCTGTATCACTTTGTCCTTGAGGCAATCCTCTAATGAGGAAAGTTTTATGTAATAAATTGGCTCATGAAGTAAGTGTACGTACACTTTTAGCGCCAAATCTTTAAATATAGCCTTATTATTTAAAAAAATGTAAACGCCATCAGTACTATCAGAGATTCTGTGTTTTGCAACAAACTGCTATGAAACTATACCTTCATAAATACTAATCTAAATTTTGTATCATATAGTTTAGCGCCAAATATCTCCGCTCTTATATTGTTGATGCATAGAAAATAACTGAGTATTGTTGGTTTGGCGCAACAATAATAATTAGTGAAGATTGTTAACTCAGATTGACTTTTAATATTATAATGACATCCAGGGCTCAGAAAATTTTAGATATTGTTTATAAGAACTGCCGTGAAAATGGAAAGGCTCGCTACAAATATGTAAGAGTTGGTTTATAATGTGAATCATATATTTTTCCTACATTAAGTTCATATACTACTATTTTATAAACATAAAGATAAAAAATTCAGAGGTCATTGTAATAGGCGTCGGAGTCAGGAGATCCACTGTTGATCAGTGTTGGTTTTTTTTTTTGTGAAATGAAAAATGTATATGAGATAAATTATTAGTATTATTTACTGTTGATCCACTTATTTTAGGTAAATTCATTTACCTACCTTGGATACATATTAACAAACATATTTGGATGAAGTAGACATAGCAAATAAAATTATTAATTTTAATAAAACCATGGGAATAATAAATTCAGTAATGAAACCTTCGCTATCCAGAGAGATACCAGAGTACAGTTATACAAAACCTTAGCAAGACCTGCACTTTGCTATGGCAGTGAGGCATGGACTTTGAGGAAAGGATAAGAAAGCAGGATAACTTCTAGTGAAATGAGATTCATGAGGTATACAGCAGGATATACCAAATGGTATCACAAACGCAATGATGATATCTTGAAGGAACTACGTTTGAATCGGTCATTGAATACATACATAGATATCAGAACAATTGGATGACTCGTTTGCGACGAATGAGTTCAGATAGAGTTCCCAAGGCCATGCTTCGTTATTGTCCAACAGGAAAGAGATTTCTGGTCCATCCAAGGAAACGCTGGATACAACATTCATCAGTGAGATCGTAATAGGCCTATAGGCCTAAGACGTGATTGGATGAAGAAGTAGTTTACAGTTACATAAGCACATTATTATTCATGCATGTTCCTTTTTATAAAAGTATTATAGTTCAACATAAATATTTATTGTGCAAATTGATGAATGTCTATCGATATTTGTAGTCCAAGGAACAAAAGAAAAATTAATTTCACAGAATTGTTACAGCATGCCTGCTTTTCTTTTTCCTTCGTTTTTTGTGTGTGTTTTCCTTTTTTCGTATGTATTGTATGAATACATTGAATTTATTTAGAAAACATTATTAATTTAATACACGCATTTAATAATGTAATATGTATGAAGTATTACAAAACAATACAATATATAAACACACATCAATAAGTGCATTGTGCATATAAACACTACTAATATTATGATACAATATTTTATTGTATAAACCCCTGGATAAATGATAGAAGACTAAATTGGATCGATCACATAGATAGAATGGAGGACAGTAGATTAGTGAAGAAAGTACGTGACTGGACACCTCAGCAGAAAAGGCCTTTAAGGAAGACCACAACTATGATGGAAGGACGTCACCATACCCCGGACCTGTAGTGAATGAACACGCAACAAGTTGCCAGCTTTTATGCGTAGATGAAGGAGAAGACTATTTTACATCAACAGTGTAAGCGCATTACATTGACGCTTGGATGATTGATACAAAAAAATATTCCACATTAACCCTTTATAGGTTACTGGTAAGTATAGTTACCACTTGGTATATCAGTTCATTTTGTATATAGAATTCTATTTATATTGACCCTTTTGTCTAGATTCTGTTTTTTGTTAATGCTCTCTGGTATGTATAATCAGCAAAGATAATTGATAACATTTATGATTCACTATGATTACATGGGCCAAGAAACTGGATTTTTCATATTTCCACTTAATTATAAAATCCCTTTAGTATTGCCCTATAAAGGGTTAATACGCATCAACAGTGTAAACGTCCTCTTGCTGCGCTTAACAGATTGATGCAGAACGATCATCACACCATTCTCATTACGTCTAAGTGCAATATTGAAATATTGACCGTTAAAATAAATATAAATTGTATTTACTCATACAATGCGAATCAGTATATACAATATTATCATGTAAGTGATTATCAAGTCAGAAATAATTAAATAGCTCTTGCTAGAGTTTAAAATGTAAAAAAAAACCTTTAAATGTATTTTTCTCGGAACTTACAAAATGACGCATAACCGGTTGTTGCATAACGCCTTAAATTATACTCTAAATCACGTCGTTTATTATTTCTGAGCATTGGCCAAGGTACGCGCTACGCAGGTCCTAATTAGTTGTTATTCTGTCTTCACTTTGACCTAACCAGTACTTCATTTTGTTCTTGTGAGGTTATCATAAACATATCTAAAGTGACTGACATGATAATATGTTAGGCCTATATGAAACTGTGGAAAAATGGAGAGACGTTTGTCGCATCTATGAGCAACGGTATTCTAAGAGGATACATCCACAACACAGCATTATCGCCTCAATGTGATGGTTGTCCGATTATATACGAAAGCGGGTGTCACGACAATGCTTTGACAATGATTAACATTCACGTAGCGGTAGACGGTATCTTTGTATTTAATTATACAAAATGTCCCATTCAAACCTTCCACATTTTAATTAATCATAACTAACAAAGTATGCGGAATTATGAAATGAGGCCGGTATTAATCGAAACAGAAACTCAAAGATTTTTCATTGCCACACATTAAAACACCTTTATATGTGTACCATTTCTTCAATAGTTTCTTCTGAAACACGCGTAAGTGCACCTGCTGATTCCTTTTTAACGCTTTCAGTCGCCAAAAACTTATCAAGCCATGCATTCATGTTTTTCCCATCAGGTGCATTTCCTCCGTATTCTCTCCGGTAATTTATTTGCACTGTAATTATTGACTTCGTCTCTGCATACCAGAAAACAGTTTGTCCTCGCCATTTTGTTTTATGTCATTATTGTCCAACATGCGATAAATGAATTAGCTGCGACAATGAAAAAAAATTCTGAGTTTCTCTTTATTTTAACACCAACCTTATTTCGTAATTCCGCATACTTTGAGAGTTATAATTAATTAAAATGTGGGAAGTTTGAATGGGACATGGTTTATATAACAGCTGCGGGGAATCAAAACGAGCCGCTGGACAACCATCAGAGTGAGGCGATAATACATTTGCTGCAATATTTATCGACCCTTTCGAAAAACCGGAAACCTTCGCTCTTAGCACGTTGGTCGTGTTGTGAGGACACCGCAGTTTGAATATGAGTAATTTATTCAAGCACTTTCAACCAGCAGGCACACTCTGGCTCATTATATGGGCGTAATTTACCTACTGTCCATATACGGAGCGAATCAAAGTGTGGGCTGAGAGACGGCAAATTCAACCAAACACGCCCACAAATAAAGGAACAGTCATATCTCACGCATCAGAGAGGTTTATTTCAGGCGTGTTTTATTGTTTATTGCGCATCAGACTTGGAACTAACATGCCCGGTGAGATACTAAAAGGTTCAGATAGTACAATCCCTCATGATGTAATATGCTGCGTAAGACATTTCTCGTGGCTGCTTTCTTTTGAGATGTGGACTATAACCATTTGGAGCGTACTGCACCTATATCTACATCAGAAAGTTCAGTAAATCTAGACGATGAGATTTTGTATTTCGTTTAGAATTCGCAGTACTAATGATACCTTCCCCACTCAAGTATTAATCACAGATTAGCCTACTTTATGTATGATGGTTATTGTAACAGTAGGAATAGCTACATCTGGGACTATGACAATTCATAAACTATGTGTCAGAGTGTACATTGATAAACAAAAAAGTATCCTCTCTGTATGATCCATCGTTCCTCAAAATTGATCGATGATGTCATCTGACACTCCGCAGATTATTTAACGGAAAAAATGTCTTATGAATTGGCATATGTAAATGAGCGTTATATTCTAGAGTAATACTCATGTAACCACTTTTAAACGCATTATTGGTGTTTGATGTTGGTAGGGAATAAGTATTATAGATAAGAATAGAACACGGATATGTTGACACGGTCCATGATCAACACAACCCAGGATAAAATGATAAATAGAATGGAAACTTGCAGAAAAATAATTTAAATATTTATGAAAAAATAAAAGTAAACCTAACAGTGACCGGGAATTGAAGTTAGGACATTCCGTGAGAGCTTGTAGAGTGCAATATTTCAAAGTTAATTTACCTTGGGATGTTATTCGCGTGTGTTTATACCGGTGCGAATTATACTTTCAGATACCTTCCTGCTATTTTTGCTTTCTCTCGCTATTTTTAGGTCGCCAATTTCATGTCATGAACCAACCAATACATCCCTCGGCCAACTTTGGCTCTTAGATTTTAATGATAGAAATAAATTTTAACCAATAAAGTCAAATATTTATAATTATGTTATTTCACAAAACGTAATGTAAGTTTTAAAAATAACATACAAACACCACACATATTTCAAAAACATAAATCGTTTATGTTGGCGTCAGTGGTCTAGTGGTTATGTTACTTGCCTCTAGCCCGAAGGGGCGCAAGTTCAAACCCAGTCGAGGTCGATGGATTTTTAGTATGCCAAGGGACAAGGCCTCCAGGAGGGACTTTAGCCGTGAGTCCCGAGTCTGAAGATTTTCGGGCTCGTAAAAGGACCTCAAGCTTACATGGTGTCTTTGAGCAAAATTTAAACTGTGTTTATCATTCAAGTAGTACCTTACTTTCCTACAATGTCTCCTTGAGACGATGTACTAACCACATATCACTTATGACATCTATACGCAAATAAGCGTAATTAAATTAGTCTTGTTAAGAATCTTCCTATTAGAGGATCGCGCTTGTCCCGAGCGGAACGAACGGCGATCAATTAATCATCAAATTATTTATGTATAAACGTATATAAAATAATGAAATATTACACGGGGTGAATGTAAATGAATAGTTCTAGTTAGCGTATTTTTTATGACTACTTAACTCATGTCCCAAATGGGAGTCAATGACCAATCACGTTTCAATGAATTTTGATTTAAACCAATCACAGTCGTGTTTCACCTCGAATTTATCAAATTAAGCTTATCATATTAAGGAAACTCCTCCTTTTTAACATTATGAATAGGTCAGAGCATTATTTTTGCAGTGACTGACTCTCTAAGAAATGCGTTATCTACAGCAATTTATATATTAAGATGTAAGAATCCTAGAATGCAAGTGGCTACCAGATTGTATATATAGTGCACGAATGTAAACAGATACTGTTTGCGGGATATAATAGAAAAACATTCGTAGTAGTTGATTATACCACAATAAAAAGAAACCACTGTTTGCACTTTCTTGAACTTATTATTTCCCAGGTATTAACGTTCCAGAAAACTATAATTGACATATTTACATTATAGGACATCAGAAATTAATTAGTAACCTATAATGTTGGTTATAAACAGTTTGATGTATTATACGTTTTCTCCACTAAGGTGCATTCTTACAATATTGCGATCCTTTGGCATTAAATAATATGATCTGGTTGCAGTGATGAACAAATGAAACATAAGAAACCTTTCTCATTTGTTTTGAAACATCGTCGTTTTCATTAAATATATAAATATTTTAAAATAACTATATTTAAATAATGATTTGTGAGTAAACAGCTTAATTTTATTCGTTAAATAGCCCTAACAAAAGCCACTCTTGATTTCCAAGTTCTCTAGATAAATTGGAAATCACTCGTGGCATTACTTATGATTGTATTATTTATGACAGAAAAACGTGCGAAGCAGCAATGTACAGAAAACTCTCAAAGTTTACCTTAATCACAAATTACAAAAATGCCACATGTCACAAGGCTTATGTCCAGACTTTTGTCCAGTTCTTGCCATTAATGGGTTAGAATGTTCACATATAAAGATTTAATGGCAGAAAATACGCCATCGTAGATCTGGTAGATGTAGCAGAGGTGTAATGCAGACAACATCTTTGCCAAAATGTGTGCCAAAATAAATTAGTTTTCTCTAGGTCCGAAACAACATACGCTTTCTCCTGATTGTCAACATTTTGTTGGAACAATAGCGATTGTAAGGATGCGGAATAGTCAACATAACAACTGAAGTAAATTTTGAGAATATTTCTGCTCATTGTTCCTCATTCGTTTTTCTATCAAATAGTGAATTCATAATAAATACGTATGCAAACTGGATCCATTCTTTCCCTGTACATAATTTAAAAGAAACCCGATACACTTTTTTCAGTATATTCTGATGTATAAATTACTATGGCTATTTAACTCATGTCGCAAATGGTAGTCAATGACCAATCACGTTTCAATGAATTCTATTTTACACCAATAACACTCGTGTTTCACCTCGCTCTTTATCGATTTCTCTTTTTATCAGCTCCTGCTTTTGTGATAAAGAAAGCTCCTCCTTTTTTAATATTCTGAACAGGTTAGACCATCATTTTTCTCCAACAAATGGATTGAATATAGCAAATAATGAATAGATTCAGTGATTTTACTGAGTTGTTTATTCAAAATATAAATGATTAATCTATAATGTTAATTATAATAGTTTGATGTGTTTCATTATTTCTCCACTAGAGTGCATTCTTACAATATTGCGATCCTATTTGGCAATAAATAATATGATCGAGTTGCAGTGAATATACATAACCTCACATTTCTAATTTGTTTTCAAACATCGCCGTTTACATTAACTATATAAATATTTTAAAACACCGGTAACTATATTCAAATAATTATTTTTTAGTAAAGAGCTTGATTTTATTCGTTAAATAGTCCTAACAAATGCCACTCTTGATTTCCAAATTCTCTAGATAAATGCACTCCTCACTTCGTGAGCCGTGAATTTATCGATAATTTGGAAATCACTCGCGGCATTACTTATGATAAATTAAAGGTTTTCTTTTAACGTGCCAGAAGACACATTGGGGTGTGGAAGCAAGGATCCATGATTCTTGCTAAAATCAAAAATAAGACATGAGATGGTTAGTCCTATTCCCTGAAAAGTTCTCAGTATTAATTTTATAAATGGTTTAGTGGACCCCAGAATCAAATCTAGAAGAAAATCTCCACTCTTCTGTAACCAGGGAATGAATCTGCGCCATCCAATCTGTAGCCGGACAGACACCTTGTCATTTGAGCAATTGGCCCACACAAGTTATCACGGATTTACAACAGTTCAAATTATTCAACCAAATAGAAATATTAACTATTTCGTAGAATGCAGGCTTTTATGGCCGGAAATCATAATATTAGAAGATTTTGGGCTATAAGGCCGTAGCCGTTTTCATCATAATCATCACCATTAATTCTCTCGTTTTTAAATACGATATATCAATACTGTCAAACTAATTCGACATTGTCTGTAAATTCGTTAAATATCTCTTTCTCTAAAAGTAGCAATTACTGAGACTATAAATTTGTATACATTTTATTTAATCCTATATATCATTTCAGTACAGTAAAAACTCCTTATTCGTGGTTCCCTTATTCGCGGGTTAAAAAATTGCAACACAGTTCCTGTATTCGCGGCTAAAAGTTTATTTATTCGCGTATCTAGTAGGTGTATATTAGAAAGATTAATAAGACCTATCCTTTATCAACGCATCGGCAACTTTTTTACTGCAGACAAGTGTCAAGGCGGTATACAAATTTTCACAAAGAGTGATTAAAATCAAATGCACAAATTAATATCAAAGTAAAACAAACCTTATTGTCACTAAGCCTGAAGTTCGTTGTTAAAATCCGCCGCCGCCGTATTTCACGTGACTCTATAAATGCCGCCCTCGCCATCATTGGTGTTTTATTGTTTCAACTTGTTACTCGTTGCAATAATTTTGATTCAAAAACACACGTCTCTTTTGCTTTGTTGTCAATTTATAATGTCGCATAAAAGGAAAATTGTTCAAAATCTCTCATTAATTGATTTTATTTTGATAATTTTTATTTTATTTTGAAACCTTGGAATGTATCCTCTATACACACATACAAATTATCATTCAATATTCGCGGTTTCTGTATTCGCGGCATATTTGCGTAACGTATCCCCCGCGAATAAGAAGCTTTTACTGTATTGTATGTTTTATAAAGTCTTTGTTCAATGATTATTCACGGTTTCTGTTAACATGAACAATGTTGATTGAATGGTATTAATTCTCTCACAGCTCCTTTTTATGTATCCCTTGTTTATTTTAGAAATTCAAAACATTCGTGAATAATGTATCTGGTGGTTCAGTTTTATCATAACTAATGCCACGAGTGATTTCCAAACTATCAATAAATTCACGACTCACGAAGTGAGGAGTGAATTTATCTAGAGAATTTGTAAATCAAGAGTGGCATTTGTTAGGACTATTTAACGAATACAATTAAGTGGTTTACTCTTCTTCTTCTTCGGCTTTCCCCCACTTATAGGTTTGCCGTCTTCAGTTTCCATTTATCTCTATCATTCCAATCTCCCTCTTCCAAATTCCTATCATCCATTATAGTTCTGACGTAGGTTTTCCATTTCCATCTTGGTCTGCCACGTTTATTTCTACCAGGGGGTGACCCACTGGTATATATTTTTTGGCCATCTTTCATTTTCCATTCTTTGTACATGGCCATACCATTTAAGCGTTTGATTTTCAATCCTCTTAACAACCGATGTGGTGACATTCATTTCTCTCCAAAGGAATTCATTTCTTATTTTATCCTGTCTTGTTTTTTGGAGGCTTCTTCTAAAATAATCAAATTCAACTGTCTAATTTTATTCTCTTGTAATTCCGTCAAAGACCACGTTTCACTTCCATATGACAAAATATTCTGTATTATGCTCTTATAAATTTTCATTTTAGTTTCCTTTGTAATATTTTTGTTCCAAATTATTCCATGTAATATCTTAGTTGCATTTTTTGCCATTGAAATTTTAGTCTGTACATCTCTCTCACAGGTACCTGAACTTGTAATTATTGACCCAAGGTATTTAAAAAATTCACTTTTTTTTATTTTCCCTATTTCGAGTATGAGGTCATCCACATCCTTTCCCAAACACATATATTCTGTTTTCTGCAAATTTATATTCATTCCCCATTTTGTATACTCTTCCATGAGTTTATTTATCATATATTTCATATCATCTTCATCCCCTGCAAAAATTATTTGATCATCTGCAAACAACAATGAATGCAGTACTTTTCCTCCTGTAGGAATACCCATTTCAGAACATTTTTATACCACAAGTTAAGAGGCTGGTCTAAATAAATGTTAAAAAGAATTGGTGACAAACTACATCCCTGCTTAAGGCCTTTATTCACTGTGAATTCCTCTGTTAAATTATTCTGTATTTTTAGTTTAGCTTTTGTATTACTATAGATCATCCAAACAATATTAATCCATTTATCACAGATATTCATATTTCTCATTGTCTTCCATAACAATTGTCGATGTACACTATCATATGCCATCTCTAAATCAATAAGGTCATATTTAGTTCTTTATTTTTTGCTAGGATTTTCTCTTGTAAATATCTAATACAGAAAATATTATCAATACATGATCTTCCACTCCGGAATCCACATTGTTCTTCTCTTAAGTTAAGTGGTTTACTCACAAATCATTATTTAAATATAGTTATTTTAAAATATTTATATATTTAATGTAAACGGCGATGTTTAAATGACAAACGTTATATTTCATTTGTTCATCATTGAAACCAGATCATATTTATCGCCATATAGAATCGCAACATTGTAAGAATGCATCCTAGTGGAGAAAAAATGAAACATCATTACAGGTTATTAATTAATTTCTGATATCCTATGATGTAAATACGTCAATTATATTTTTCTGCAACATTAATTCTTGAGAAATAATACGTTTAAGAAAGTGCAAACAGTGGTATATTCAATTGCTACGAATGTTTTTCTATTATGTTTCTCGCAAGCAGAATCAGTTACATCCGTGCACTATATATACAATCTGGGAACCACTTGCTACAATAAAAGCGATAAAATGAAAGTGATAAAATCGAGGTGAAAAATGACTGATTGGTTGTAAATCAAAATTCATTGAAATATGATTGGTCATTGACTGTCATTTGGGGCATGAGTTAAATAGTGAATAAATATTCATGATGAATTTAAAATTTATCTTAGGTTATCTGGGTTGCGAGTTTTATTAATTTTTTTCATATTTAGTGAGTAAACTGAGAAAAATCGAATTATATACGGCATCCTTAAAGTGCTGTTATAAAATATTAATACAAGAATATATATTTTAACCAGATTTAATGAGCATATTGCACATTCTAGATTGAATAGAATTGATAAATATATTTCTAATCACGGTCACATTATTGATAAAAGTAATCTCAGGGTGGTCAGATCGGTCATTAATTTTAAATTCCTTGACGTCCTTGAAAGTTTAGAAATTTATAAAAACAAAGATAAAATTATGAATAACGACAGGGGTCCTATTCCAGTCAGCGCCCTCTTCTCGTTAATTAAAAGAGAAGAGGATTAGTTCTATGTCACGCCGTAGCGAGTGGTTAAGGCACTGCGCTACAAGCCGAAAGGTCGACGGTTCGAGTCCCGGTGGGGTCAGAATTTTTAAAAACTGGCCCAAACCTTCTGGAGGGCACTGTGGCCCTAGGGCCGACTCAGCCTCTAACGGAAATGAGTACCAGAAGCTTGTTCAGGGGGTAAAGGCGGCTGTCACGCAGGGCTGACAACCCGGCTGACAGTTGCCGATTGTCCAGAAAAAGTGGGAGCCTTAACGTCCTACTACCCGAAGGGCTTCCTGAGGCCTGTAGTGGGATCACTTTACCTTTTTTTTTCAGTCATGTAATCTTTCGTGATCGATATAAAATTATAGCAGTGATTTTTATTTACTTTACTTATTAGTATATTTACTTTTTTCGGGTGATATGACCGCTGCGCTGTCTCGTTACTGAAATTGCACTCAAAGTTTTGTGACTGATCATGGCATCCTCAGAAAACTATGGTAGCAAATCGCTTATTACATCGTCTCCCTAGGATGTCTGCTACAATAGCAGACGAAATGTCGAGAGTGAACTTAAGAACAGGATCACGACCATTTCATGCAAAGAATTTAACTGCAAGAGTTGTTTAGTTGTTTTAAAATTAAATGACAATCATGATTATGTAAAGTATTAAAACTATCTACTTTGTAGTAATTGCTTCCTTCTTAAAAACCCTCCGAGGATTGAACAAATTCCGGGCTTCATAAGAAAAAAGGCACCAACCACGGATATTTTAAGACCATGGTTTTTAAAGCTCCTGAAAATATTTAGAATGCCAGAAGAAATATTTCCAAAATTATTGCTAAATTATAATGGACGCCCACACAGAAGATGGTCTGAACAATTTTTAAAATTCTAGCTTTCATGAAACCGGAACCAGCCCACAGGCTTAATCCCTGGATGATGATGATGATTAGTAGGGGCCTATATGGATACGTGTTTAGTGTATTAAAATCAATGTATAGACCTATGACAATACAGTATTGTATTTCGGTTTCACTGTACAGTTTTCCTAATAAACATCACACATGATTGTACAGTGATTGGTCCATTGCGACGCAATAATGGCGTCACTTGTAGGTTTTCTCAGCACGCGGCGAGCTTAAGTTTCTGCACGAAGGTTCGCGTGATTATCGTCTGCTCACTTAAGTTCACGGTACCACGCAAAAAATAAGTATACAGTTTCCACCGATTTCACTCAAATGCTAGCGTATTCACAACTTCACGGGTTCACAACAGACTTACTGAGATTTATTCATATTCGTAGATTCCCTTAGTATTCAAGCCAAATTATATATTGGAATCTCAGACTAGGACAAAGTAATGTAATATTTGTCCTTAAGGAGAAAAAAATATTTTTTTCCACCAATAACTGGTTGGTTTGATATATCTATTTTTCTGATTTATTAAGTCGTATTCCATCTTGAAATTTAAATAATTTGGTGGTAATTCAGTTAATTTACGGGTACCTCTCCCGTAATCGATAGTCCACATTGTACATAATTTAATTTTGTAATTTCCTATACCGTCATACAATGAAAATATTTTAGGGTAAGCTTTCTAAAATATTAATGCTGGAAATTATTATGTAATTTTCTCCAAATCTATGTATGTAATTATGCATTTAATTTACTTTTTATTAGAGATATTTCAGTGTATGAAACCTTCCATTAATTTAACTGTAATTTCCTATCATGTATTAATCATGAAATATCGGAATAATAACGGCGATTTTGAGAACCAACGAGCTATTATCATAGATTAAGTTTACTTAAATTGCTATTTTCAATGTTTACGCACTACACCAACATCATGCTTCCTCCTATACGAGCTCCGTTGTATAATAAACTTTGGTTTGTTGATAAATACTATTATTTATTTAACTTAGGCCTAATGTTAGTTAAGCTACAAATTATAGAACGGTTATTCTTCCAGTTATACTATCCATCCATAGTAATTCTGCCCGAAGGCAGGTCCTTCACTGCAATCATAGCATTTTCATGCTTGCAGCTTTACTAGGGAATTGTGTAGGTGTGGTAGCTTCCCGTTGCTTTCCACACCGGTGAAGGATGATGATAATGGTAAGGATGATGGCCATATGATTTCGGGGACCTTAAAGTTTTCCTGACATTTGTCTTACAGGTGAGGAAAAACCCCTATAAAAAACCTCACCCAGAAAAACTGCCCCGACCGGGGATCGAACCCGGGCCTGCTGCGTGACAAGGCAGCACGCTACCTCGAGACCACAGCGGTGGACAGTTATGCTATATGGATATGTAAAATGTTATCCCACTTTAAAAGAGAAAAAAATAATACCAGTATTTGTGAATAAAGTGTTTAGGGATTTTTTTTTTGGACCAAAGAGGGACGAACAGACAGGTGAATTGAGAAAAATATATAAAAGTGAGCTACATTATATTTATTGAAAACCGAATGTATTAAGAACAGTTATAAGTCTTGTAGGCTGCGATGGGCAGGGCATGTAATACGAATGGAAAATTAAAAAGGAACATGGAAACTTCAAGTAGGAAAGCTAGAGTTAAAACGCCCAGTAGGTAGAATTAACTATGATTTGAACACAGTGAATGGTTGGAAAACATTAGCTCAGAATATGATACATGCAGAGCTTATGTCGGCCAGGTTTAAGGGTGCGATAAAGGTAATGTTACTTTGATATAATATATAGTTTTTATATTTTAAATTTATAATAAAGTTTGTGTGAGGTTGGTACTTCTGTATTGGATTATATAATTAATAGGCCCTATCTGAGAACCGAAATCAAACTGAGGAAACTGGACCACAATCCATTTAATTATTATTAATCATTAAGGCTTGGAATTTTATGACCTAAAATCAACAAAATATGCACCAAAAATATGAAGTTGCAATCTGAAAGTAAATATTTATATAGGCGGCTCAGTGACGCATGCGGTTAGACGTTCGCCTCTTACCGCAGAGGTCCCGAGATCGAGTCTCGGTCACTCCTAGTAGATTTCGTGGTGGACGAAACGGAGCTTGGGCAGGTTTGCCCCCCCCCATTTTCTCCTGCCACAATTTCATTCCACCATTTCTCCATATTCATCTAATCCATTTTGTTTCATTTCGTTCTTCTACCCCTGTGATGGTGTGTCAGGCGTGGTCGGCCGGCACCCTCGTTATTTACAGACCTCTATATAGAGGGGTTTCATCTCATCTCATTCCTCGACCCGATACTGAGTTGGACACGAGTTGAGGATATAATATGCCATTAAACACAAAAAAGTGACCTATTAATAATATAATTAGGCAATAATTAAAGTTGTATAATAGAGAAAAGGGGCACGCCGTAGCATAATGGTTAAGGCGCTGCGCTACAAACAGGATGGTTGAGGTTTGAGTCCCAGTGGGGTCAGGATTTTTAAACTGATCCAAACCTTCTGGTGGCACCATGGCCTTGGGATCGACTCAGCCTCTAACTGAAATGAGTACCGGACGCTTGTTCTGGGGTAAAGGCGGTCGTCACGCAGGGCTGACAACCCGGCTGACATCAAGTGCCGATTGTCTAGAAAAACTGGGAGCCTTAACCTTCTACTACCCCAAGGGCCTCCTGAGGCCTTTACTATTTTTTTATAAGGGAAAATCAATTCGTTGTAGGCCTACACCAAGTTTATGTTTTTGTGTTGTCAGATGTTACTGAACGTTTAAATGATTCCTCCGCGGTTATTCTAATGTCGCTCAGTTTACAAAACAGTATTTCCCCCATCAGTCGAAAACACTTTTTCGCCAGATTGAGACACAGCCCATTTTAATTTTATTTCAACAGTTTGCCTTACTTTTCCTTAACTGTACTCTATACACTTCCGACTTCATTCTGTCTGATTGTCACGAAACAATATACAAATATTTTCTAGCTGGTGCTTACGGGTAAAACTCATACTGTGAATTCAAACGAAATACGGAAAGAAGGTAAATTTTATCATTTTCCAGAAAACAAAATTCGGTGTGTAATTCCGCAAACTTTAACAACTTTAATAAACATGGATCAAATTACTGTTTGATAAACGTTTTCTACTTATTTAAATAGTGGAAATATGTCGAATTTGAACGTTAACTTACTAAAATATGTTCTATCATATATAAATGGCTAAATATGCATAAATATGGCTTAACAAAGTAATTTAATTCACTTAGTTTCTATCATAACCAGCATTTATACATTGTATGTATTGAGGTAGACTTTTACGACCGGAGTTGCTATGACGATCTTGAAGAAAATTTTCGGGCTGTAGGCTTCAAGATCATCATATACATTGTATGTTTAAGGAACATATCAGTCTGACCAAAAATAAAGGCTACATCATAAATATCCTAGCCCGATTAATCATCCTCCCTTAACCCATTCGCTTCAGGTTTCAATGCTCATAGCATTCCCCTGTAAACCGAATTTAAATTACCGTAAATTATATTGTTTGTTTTAAAACATTCAAAACGAACTAAAGATAACGGTAGCCTACTTGAGATCTCAATAAGTGGGAAGGCCAAAACTTATTCCTCTGCTATTCATAAAAGTTAACAAAAGATTACCCTGCCAAGGGATGTATAAAATATTGCTAAATATATAACATTCAGAGTTAAGTGAGTGTACCTCGTCTTATGAGTTGAAGGTCATTTTAACAGCGATGAGTGTACCTCGTCTTCTGAGGGGAATGGGTTAATATAATTAAAATCAGCTTAGTGAACTATTATAGAAAACAAATCTAATATATAAAAATGAATGTTTGTTTGTTTGTACTTTATGCGCGCCCATACCGTTGATCCGATTGTGATGGAGCTCTTTACAAAATGTGCAGGAGATTCCCAAGATGAACATTGGCTATAAGAGAGTTGTGATACTTCTACACCCTTAAAAATCGCCCTTTATAGTGGAAAACGTGAAAAAAGTAGCTCTTCGGACGCTTAAATGGCTTACGCTGCCTAAACCATAACAAATACATAAAATTAAGGCACACAGAATTGAATATCTCAAAAAGCTCTACAAAAAAGTCCGCGACAGCATGTTTCTCTCTTACGGATAACTCATAACAACAATTTTTGTCTTTCATTGATGCCAAGAAGATCGAGACAAGTACGTAGATTCCTGTGCAAGCATAGCATCACATGACGGGTATTCTTTTACGGATAACTCACAATAACGAATTTTGTCTTTTAGCTCATTTATGCCAAGAAGATCGAGACAAGTAGATTCCCGGGCAACGCCGGGTAATCAGCACAGGGTATCTAAAAAATATAAATTTATAATTATTTATATTTTACTTATTCAACTAAACATGAAAGCACATTAATATTCATTTATTTAGGCGTAGCAGCGCACATCGGGTAGTCTTCTATAAATTAGTCAATAATAAAAATTGAAGTGTCAAGAAATTAATACCTAGAAATTCTGAACTGTTCAGGCAGTAAATGAGGATGAAATGTGGGAAATGGTGCTATAAAGATGGAAGCAAGTATAAGCTATAATAAGACTGCATGCAGTCAATGAGGGAAGTACTTATAGCGTAGGTGTCTGTAATTATTCAGATGAACCAGGTGTAAATCCTAAGCAACAGATTGCATTGAATAACACTGACAAGGTCATGTTGTTATTGTTAGGGTTCTCATGTGTTTGATTAATTGTAGGAGCCCGAGGGGAGATCATTAATCATGAACCTGCAATAAATTGCAAATGTCCGCGGGACACAATAGCCGTTAATATCAAACCAAATGATAATTGCTTTCACACACTTATTTTCACGTGTCTAGCGATAGAAATTGCTCTATATCAACTCTATTTTCTTATTTTACTTTATTTTATATTTTCTTAATTATAATTGCTTTAACTTCATCGTTCATTTAATGGCTTTTCCGTACATTATGATCCTTCCTTGTCGTGTTTAGTCTATGACGTTTGGAATTTTCTCAACCTATAAATATCTGACGTCCCGATCTTAATACTCTCTCAATGAATGGACATACCGTGACAAGTACTCTCTATCCATACACAATGGAATTTTAACTCTAAAACTCTATTGTTACATCATATTCCAATCTTCGATTTGAATTTTAAATTCTCATTTAACAGGCCCTAGCTGGGAAATAGAGTCAAGCTTCAGAATAACGGACACCTATGGGGAAATTAAAATCTCTGCTATTATGAAGACTACGCTAAACAGAAATATAAATAAAGGTACAGTACAGTACAGTACAATATAAAGTAGTATAGTAGAAACAAAATTACAGTACATCTGTAAATTAGTGAATATTTTTCTTTATTTGAGTACAGTAGTGCTGTAAAATCTGAACAGTATAGTACAGTATTAATGTGTAGGCCTGCAGTTGCATATTATTGTATGTACAGCATCTCTAAACAAATTACTACAGTAATTTACACTACTATTGCCCTTGAAAAAGTGATAAGAGACGCAGTCTTAACAAAAGGGGAACCATCTTTCATAAATGTGTGCATATTCTTGCACATGCCGACGATATAGATATAATAGGGAAAAGTTAATTAGCCATGAAGGATACATTTATTAGTCTGGAGAAGACAGTGAAAAGAATGAATCTTAAAATTAACCAGGCCAAGACAAAATATATACCGGTGATTAAAGGTAAATGTGAAGCTTGCCCATCTAGTTTGGAAGTTGTTGCATATAAATTTGAACTGGTTCATAGCTATATTTATCTTGGAACTGAAGTAAATTGTACAAATGACAATTCGGCTGAAATTCATCTATGCATCATGACTGCAAACAAATGTTTTTTTGGACTCAGGAAAATGTTTAGATCTCAGTTTATATCATGTATAAAGTTATCCTTAGACCAGTGTTAATATATGCATCAGAAACTTGGACCACGTTGAAATCTCAAGAATAATATTATTAGAGCGTTTTGAAAGGAAACTGATATCCATTTTTCGTGCCGTGAAAGAAAATAATGTATGAAGAAAGAGATACAATAATGAATTATATAAACTGAATAAGAAGCCGGATATTCTGAATTTTGTTAAAATTAGTAGATTGGCCTGGGCTGGACACATTATTCGTATGGACAGTAAAAGGATTTAAAAAAGAATTTACAATGAGCAACCTCTATTGGCCAGAAAAGTTGGAAAACCTAAATTAAGATGGGAGGATAGTATAATTCAAGACATTAAGATTTAAAAAAAAAGCTGGGAGAATGAAGCTAAGAACATAAGCTTCTGAAGGCGGCCAAGGCCCAGATGGGGCTGTCGAGCCATTGATGATGATGATAATTTACACTACTGCACTTTATAAATTTAGGCAAAATGTCTCAATTCTGTAAAGGGAGCTTGAAATAACCCTTCATTTTTATCTTTACAAGAGAGTCATTTAGAATTGTCTTCTCAATGTGTATTTTAATCGCAGATGTTAAACAGAGCCCCTGATCCATAATTTTTAATTGAAGAGTACTTTCAATTTTCTTATATTTTCATAGACATTGATGATCTCTATTTTTCCATCCAGTGGCTCTACCTTTTGAAGACACAAACGGTATTCACATTAACACGCTGCTCCCGAGACTCAAGTTAAAATATGTGCTACGTTAACCTTCAAAATGTATAACAATATTCAAAATGCGCGATAAAGTTGCAAAGGATTACATGTACAGTATAAACTTTTCACTTCTCACGCTGTCCGTTATTCAGAAGTTTAATTGTCGTTCGGGGATAGTTTTAGTGTCCTCGTCAGTTATTAAGAATGCCCGATATTGGAAAGAGATTTCCTCGTAAGAGCCAATGTAGTTTTTTTTATTGTTGTGAACAAGATGATTTTTTGCCCGATAGTGTGTTTTGTCGTACTTACAGCAATGGCGACCATGATTGATAGTTCAACTTCGTACATTTCGGGGTTGCCAACCTAAATAATTATATTGAAATAAAAATAACTATACTGTAATATTACATAGGTATTACAAACACGCGTGTGGGAAGTAAAACTACTGCCCTCTATGTAGCCTATACTACATACAATGTAGCCTATATACAAAAATTATCCAAAAGGTAGTGTTAATATACATTATTCGAAACAAATCACTGCATTTAAAATGAACTGAACTTTATTTGATACAATATAAAACAAACACGTACTTGCCGCCATTTTATCACTAAATTCATCTTACGGCCTCCTGTTGTTTCAACTAATAAACATTGCCCACTCTGTTAAGGTTAACCAGTTGTTTATAATGAACGCAAATATTAAAAAAAAAGTGTTATTATTTTACTATTATTTATTATTTTGAAAACACGATCGCGCAAAAATCAATGCACAACGCACATTTGTGAAGTGTTTTACAGAATCGAGAAATCGAGGAAAATCGCTGTCGCTCGGTTTTTAATTTCCTCGATTCTGTAAAAACCACTTCCCAACCTCTCATCGTAATATAGACCTACTATTTATTTAATATCTTAAGAATGTAACTGATGATAAATATGAGGTTATTGATTTTCACAGAAGTTGTAGTAATAATTTATTGGTATGTACTTAAAGAAAACAGTAAAAATGTAACCATTAAATAGTACCTGGACCCTTAGCAGTGTTCTGGATATCATTAGTCTGTCTTCATAATCGACAGTTATGAAATTCTGTTGTGGTATTTTTAACTCTATGAATTTTGAATTAAACTTCTCCGAGTCATTCAGCTGCTGCTGGAGTAACTAAAAGAGTGTGTGGCCTTGAAGCATATTGCGGTAACCTCGCTGAATTAATCGATTAGCCACCTTCTGAACAAGGGGTCAAGCGTGCGATAAACATTTATCAATTAACAACTATTGTCTTCAAACAAAAGGCAAACAAACAGCGAAAAATCGCATTTTTGTGCAACTGATTATGTCACGAGTTAAGAGTCGACTTTCTCTCTTCTCTGAAAATTCCTTCTCTATTGTAAACAATGTTTAATAACGGATAGTGCATAATTCCATATAGGCCTATTTAAAATTAAATTAATGAATTTCTGATAAAACAAATGAAAAACACAATTGATCCAATGATACAACCAACGATTCTGGACGCGATATGATAACTCATATTAAATATTGATAATTACAGGTTGAAAGTATTAAAACTACGATCTGAATCGGTGTAAAACTCAAAGTTTCGCAGACTTTTGGGAGCTTGTGGCTTAATACTGTAGATCTTTCAAAACTAAAAATATTCCGCAAATTAGAAATGGTATTCTTTTTTCCCGCAAGCCATTGCCCTGCTATCTTTCTCTGTGTCTTGATCTTAGACGCTGCACCTTCACTGATTAAGCGCTTTGAATTTCCTATGTATTTTAAACTTTTTCTATTATGAACACAGTTCAATTGTTTATTTTCAATTTCTTTCGTATTTTACGACATCGTCTCCCATCTAATTCTGGATCTACATTGGGCTCTATCTGTTTCGGGTTTCTATTATTTTATTTTATTATTATAATTTTTTGGCAGGTCAATCTTTGTGCATTCTAAACAAATGTCATAACCAGACTGTTGGAAAATTCTACCGAGATGTCAAGTTACGATCAAACGAACTTAATTTGTTAACAAAGTCCGAGCAACTGTCTCAGGCAATGTCAAGTCAGACGGCAAGCTAGTGATGCCTATTGCTCTGTGTACATGGTACAGTCTGCTTACTCTGACAACTGGTTCCTACCACAAACTTACATGTTTACAACTGTATTAATTCAACTGTTATTTAGCAATGAAATGAATCGTTATACTGAGTATGTTAACTATATATATATACATATTTTTTTGTAAGCCCATGTTTTTCCTTTACAGAGATTTTAGGCGCTCTCCCCTTACAGGGAAGAATTGGACCATACTAATTTAGTTACACTTGTTTTCGTATATATGTCATTATTGAGTGGTCCGTGGTCAGCGTTCCGCCTCATACTGACATCTAGGAAACCAAGGTAGTACTAGGACGGGAAAATTCGGTAAAAGTTTGCTTAGAGGCCTTTTCATTCAGGCTTAAGGATTTTTTACGAGCCTGAAAATCTTCAGACTCGGGACCCACGGCTTAAAGTCCCTCCCGGAGGACTTGCTCCTTGGATTTTTCCGTCCTAAAAAATCCATCGACCCCGGCCGGGTTTGAACCCGCGACCCTCGGGACCAGAGGCAAGGAGCATAACCACTAGTTCACCGCGGCGACTAACTATATATATATATATATATATATGTCCACCGCTGTGGTATCCAGGTAGCGTGCTGCCTTGTCACGCAGCGGGCCCGGGTTCGATCCCCGGTCGGGGCAGTTTTTCTGGGTGAGGTTTTTCCTCAGCTGTAAGACAAATGTTTGGAAAACTTTAAGGCCCAAATGGTCCCCGAAATCATATGGCCATCATCACCATCATCATCCTTCAACGGGAAGCTACCACACCTACAATTCCCTAGTAAAGCTGCAAGCATAACATGGAAATGCTATGATTGCAGTGAAGGACCTGCCCTCGGGCAGAATTATTATGGATGGATATATATATATATATATATATATATATATACTATGGTTGTGACGAAATTGCTATATTCCCTCTTCTTCAGTCCACAGTTAAGTCGCACTTGTAAGCATGTAAACATAACATTTCCCCGCAGTCTGGTCATAACCAACTTAGACTTTGTGCTCTTATACAATTTACAATATCCTTGTTTTCAATTGCAGTATTTTGTTCAATTTCTGTAATCCATCTTCATTTTTAATTGATCAAAATGTTTCCTTACTTTTTCCTTTCACATATTAAACTTTTTTCTATTTCAGGCTCTTTCAATGTCCATGTTTTACAAACATATATCCATATAATCTTTATCATTAGCAATGACCCTACAGCCAAGACAGACTCCGACCAACCTCAACATCTGCCTCCATTCTTCTCTGTCCTTTCAATTTCTCAACTAGAAAACCTGTTGATTATCCTCTTTTACAGCATCCAAACATCCTTTCTTAGGTTTTCCAATAGGTCGCTTACCAAACATTTGTCCTTTCATGACTATTTTGGGAAATGGTTTGTCTGTTCATTCTCTGCACAGGTCTTATAGTTTTTTATATTACTCGTGATTGGTCTGGATCCAGGAAGTGATTGTTGGAATCTATAAGCTCTATTGCCTAACATAATCCTACTTCGTAGCTATTTCATCTTCAATTGTACTATTTTCAAGGTAATTGATTTTTTCAGATTATTTGTGCTCAAAACATTGCTGTTTTCCTTATTCCTTGAATATTTAAGAACTTTTGTTTTCTGTCGATTCATTTATCAATCTATGCTGAAGAGAACTTTTTAACTTTTGTAAACAAATCCACGGCTACTTTTTTTTTACATTTGCGTAATGCGCTATTATTAAAAGCAAATTCATTTTTGGTCGATATATTTTCTCTTATTTCTAATTTTTTAATTATTGAATCAATTAAGATACTAAACTATGTCACAGATAATAGTTCGCCAAGCTTAACGCCGCGATTTGTACTGATTTCATCGCTAAGGTAATTGTCATAAGTAATGCCACGAGTGATTTCCAAATTATCGATAAATTCACGATATCATGAAGTGATGAGTGATTTATGTAGACTATTTAACTCATGCCCCAAATGGGAGTCAATGACCAATCACGTTTCAATGACTTTTGATTTACAACCAATCACAGTCGTGTTTCGCCTAGAATTTACCAACTAAAGTTTATCATAATAAAGAAAGCACCTCCATTTTAACATTCTGAATAGGTCATAGCATTTTTTGCAGTGACTGACTCTCCAAGAAATACGGCTACCAGATTGTATATATAGTGCATGAATGTCAACACATAGCGCATGCGGGAGTTAATCAAAAAACATTTGTAGCAATTGATTATACCACCAAAAAAAACACTGTTTGCACTTTCTTAAATGTATTTTTTTCCCAGGTAATAATATTCCAGAAAAATATAATTGTCATATTTACATCATAGAACATCAGAAATGAATTAATATACAGTTTGATGTGTTTCATTTTTTTCTCCACTAGAGCGCATTCTTACAATATTGCGTTTCTTTGGCAATAAATAATATGATCTAGTTGCAGTGATGAACAAAAGAAGCAAATGAAGCGTACCAATCACATTTGGTTTCAAACTTCGCTATTTACATTAAATATATAAATATTTTAAAATAAATATATTGAAATAATTATTTGTGAGTAAACAGCTTAATTTTATTCATTGAATAGTCCTACCAAATGCCACTCTTGATTTCCAAATTCTCTAGATAAATTGGAAATCACTCGTGGCATTACTTATGAGAATTTGAAAATCAAGAGTGGCATTACTAGGACTAATTAACGAATAAAATTAAGCTGTTTACTCACAAATCATTATTTAAATATAGCTATTTTAAAATACTTATATATTTAATGTAAACGGCAATGTTTGAAAACAAATGAGAAAGTTTTTCTGCTTCATTTGTTCATCACTGTAACCAGATAATTTGATTTATTGCCAAAGGATCACAATATTGTAAGAATGCATCCTAGTGGAGAAAAAAATAAATACATGAAACTATTTATAACCAACATTATTGGTGTTTAATTAATTTCTGATGACCTATAATGTAAATTATATTTTTCTGGAACGTAAATTCCTGGTAAATAATACGTTTAAGAAACTGCAAACATGTTTCTTTTTATTGTGGTATAATCAATTGCTGCAATATATTTTTTCTATTATATCTAGCAAGCAGTCTCTGGTTACATTCGTGCACTATATATACAATTTGGTAACACATGGATTCTAGGATTCTTACACCTTAATATATAAATTGCTATATTCAACGTATTTCTTAGAGAGTCAGTCACTGCAAAATAATGCTATGACCTGTTCAGAATGTTAAAAAGGAAGAGTTTTCTTTAATATGATAAACTTAATTGATGAACATCGGGCGAAACACGACTGTGATTGGTTGTAAAAACAAGATACATTGAAACGTGATTGGTCATTGTCTCCCATTTGGGGCATGAGTTAAGTAGTCAATTTTAATTAGTATCTTAAACTTGTATGTGGTGAAGGGATTCCCGTCCTTAAATGACCCTGCAAGCTGTAACTGCCAGAATATTACTCAGGTTGGACTGGTCAAAGGCGATACGCCTAACTAAAAGAGATATCTTGGTCGAAATCTTTCGCCGTAAAAATACAACCTTCTATAATCGCATATATAGATTCTACTGAAATAAAATTATTCGGAGAAATAATAGTACCCCATTCGAATATCCAGGTGAGGCTTAAATATAGGATCATATCCCTGGAAATATGAAATGTTAGGTAATTATAAAATAATAGGCTGTAAAAATATTATCAAGAGAATTAGATAATTCTTCCTTTGATAAGTTAGATGGTTAGGAGCAGGTAGTCAGGAATCAGGAAGTTTTAAGTTATACTAACGAGGTGCAGCAAGATCATAATTCGAAACTGAGTTTTTAATCCGAAGGAGGATCATGACATCTGTCAGAGATGTTAAGTTTCTTAGCGATAGAATTTCATATTAATTTTGTAGTTGTAAATGAACATGGTCCTATAAAAATTAAGGATGACAAGATTAATGAGAAGTTCTTTAAATGATTAAAATGTGTATCTGTAAGCTTTCGCGATATCCTATGAAAATCATCTTAGGATATTTTAATGGAAATATATATTGATTCCAAAACAAATACATTTCAGACGGTACGTGGAACATTACAGAGAACGTTCAAAAATAAAATTTAAAAAAAACAATTAAAATGTGTTCCCACAATATTGTATGGACGTGAAACTTAGGTTCCGACGAAGAAGCAGAAAGATAGAATTACAGATGCGGAGGCGAGGTTCTTCAGACAAGTTAAAGGATGTACAAAACTTGATACGAGTGGAATAAGAAATGAGAATATAAGAGAAGAATTAAAAGTGCAGTCCTTATTGGATAAATTCACGATTTGTAGACAAAAATGGATTTATCATAAGTAATGCCACGAGTGATTTCCAAATGATCGATACATCCACGATGTCACGAAGTCGAGTGAATTTATCTAGAGAATTTGGAATTCAAGAGTAGCATTTGTTAGGACTATTTAACGAATAAAATTAAGCTGTTTACTCACAAATCATTATTTATATATATATATATATATATATATATATATATATGTGTGTGTGTGTGTGTGTTGTGTGTGGTGTGTGTGTGTGTGGTGTGTGTGTGTGTGTGTGTGTGTGGTGTGTGTGTGTGTGTGGTTTAATGTAAGCGACGATGTTTCAAAACAAATGAGAAACGTTTGTTATGTTTCATTTGATCATCACTGCAACCAGATCATATTATTTATTGCCAAATCGGATCGCAATATTGTAAGAATACACCCTAATGGAGAAAAAATTAAACACATCAAACTGTTTATAACCAACATTGTAGGTTATTAATTAATTTCTGATGTCCTTTGAGTCCCGCGCCGTAGCCGAGCGGTTAAGGTAGGAAGCCTTGGCGCAGAGCTACGGGACTTGCGCTGGTTCGAGTCTCCATGGGGGAAGAAATTTTCTCATGGTATTTCGGCCAGTATGGGACCGGTGCCCACCCAGCATCGTGAGGCAATTGGGTAGCTACAATAAGTAGCGGCTCCGGGTTGAGGAACCAGCTATAACGGCTGGGGGACTCGACATGCTAACCACATGTCACCCCTACACTGGCTGTTGATCATCTACCTCTGTGATTGACACATGTGGATGTGAAGGGCCAGCAGCCGGCTGGTAAAAGGGCAACCGCTGAAAAAGTGGAAAGACCCGCAATCGGAATGTCCTTTGATGTAAATATGTCAATTATATTTTTCTGGAACGTTAATATCTGGGAAATAATTGCTAGAAATGTTTTTTTTATATTATATCCCGAAAGCAGTATCTGCTTACGTTGTGCACTATATATACAATCTGGGAGCCATTTCCGTTCTAGAATTCTTATATCTTAATATATAAATTGCTATATTCAATGTATTTTTTAGAAGGTATCTGCAAGATAAAGCTCTGGCCTATTCAGAATGTCAAAAAGGAGGAGCTTTCTTTAATATGATAAACTTATTTGATAAATTCCAGGTGAAACACGACTGTGATTGGTTGTAAATCAAAATTAATTGAAACGCGATTGATCATTGACTCCCATTTGGGGCATGAGTTAAATAGTCACATGAAAGGAATAAGTAAGGAGAGATATCCATAGTTAGCAAGAAATTATCAAGCAAAAGGAAGACATAATGTGGAAGACCTATAAAACACTGGGCTGATGCATTATGAAGACCGTACGGCCAATTGCCTAAACCTTGGAGTGACGATGACGATGATACTTTAATGCAAAAGTGGAATGGGAAGATATATTCAGGCCAACAATAGGCAAATTCAGTCTTCATGAAGATATTAATGACAATGGGGTTAAATTAGTCACCTTTCCCATATCAAACAATCTCGTTAAGTGCAGAACATTACATCATAATGATAGCAATAAATACATTTGGATTGTCCAGAAGATCAAACATGAAACCAGACAGATTAGGTATTAGTATATAAAAGTTAACACAGTAGAATAAGCGACGTTAGATCAGATAGGGGAACAGTTCGCAATTTGGAACATCATCTGGTTAGGGTGAAAATCAGAACGGTCTTCGCTTATAGGTACAGATGCTAAAGATAATTAATTCTAAAAATGTTGAATTAAAAAAATTGAGAAATTATGAAATCCGATAATAACCCAAATCAAAATTGAGAATCAATTTGAAACATTGGAATATTCAAATGAAAATGAGGCAACCGAAGAAGAAAATTATAAAATGGTGATTGTAAGAATATAATAAATAAAGTGTTAGTATAAGAAAGCGTAGATTATTTAAAAATGGGGAGAAAAATAATAAATAGTTTGATGAAGAATGCACTGACATAGTAATGAAAAGAAAGTTTGTGAAAAGGCTATATGAACCAATGAAGTAAATTTTGAACAGTTAAGTAACATCAGAAGGGAAACCAGTAGGTGTTTAAAGAGTAAAGAGAGGAAGATTTGAAGATTAATTGTATCGAAATGAATGCAAGAAATAGGAACATCAGATAATTATATCAGGGAATTATGATTGAAAGAAAAGGGATTAAGACAGTCAACTACATGGTCTCTATTTGAATCTAGACATAATAAGAACCATTGAATTCCGTAGATTGCGATTGGCAGGGCATGCGGTACAAATGGAAAATAAAGGAGGAACATGGAAATTTCTTGTAGGAAAATCAAGGGAAAGCCTCTAGTAGGTAGGCCAATAATTAGGTAGGAGAATAATACTATTAACCAAGATTTTTGGGAAGTAAATTATACAAGGAATTATTAATTAAATAAAAATAAAACAGTTTTATTTTTATTTAATTAATAAATATGGATTTTCATCAAGTAAACACCAACTCAATTGATTATTTATACAAGGAATGTTGGAAAACATTTTTTAGGGTAAGGATGTACGGATAAGTATGTCCGCGCGGTCATAAACGCCCGGGTTAGATAATGCCAAATGAGTTAGTCGTTTAGCTTTAGTATTGTTTAATGTAATTTCTATCAGACGTATTATTTTGGATGCCACATTATATTGTATGAGGTAATCAATTATCTTCTCTCTGTGTACAGAATCAAAGCTCTACAAAATATTTAAAATACTTATATTAAATTCAATACATTTCTAAACTAAAAATTTGTTTAATGAAGAGTATATTATCATTAGTAGATCTCTTAGGTAAAACAACACAATGTAATGAAACCCATCTCCTCCTTATAATTGGACAAATTGATCCCATTCCAATGCTCTGGTATTATGTTCTTTGTACCAAATATTAAGTATCTATGTAAGTACTTTATGTTTGAGTGTTATCCAATCATATATAAATAGTTGAGGGGAGATAACAAATCCAATGTTTTATGTAATTTCTTATTATTAATTTTATAATTGATTCCATTATAAAAATGCTTCATTGTTATTACTATTATGTTTTATCATTAGTATTTGTATTCTTGTTATTATCATCATTATTAGTTAAACTTGATTTTTAAGAATTACTCAAAATATTGCTAAACTGTTCCTTGCAGCTTGTTAAAGTATTATCTTCAGCATATTTACTTATAATAAGTATTATTTATATCAGGGCTGTTAATAAATGCTCACTAGGTGTGAAAAGGTCCCCCACTCCTAACCGCATGCATATACACTTCCAATGAATAGCAGTGTCTTACCTTGTCAGTCTAGCCGAATAGGATAGGGTTGAATACGAGAGGCTCGAACCTAGT
Organism: Diploptera punctata; assembly: GCA_030220185.1. Taxonomy (NCBI): domain Eukaryota; kingdom Metazoa; phylum Arthropoda; class Insecta; order Blattodea; family Blaberidae; genus Diploptera; species Diploptera punctata. Next base: position 864,047 of record JASPKZ010002688.1, on the reverse strand, counting down.
GAGCACTTATTAACAGCTGGTTTAGATTGATAAAAATTATTATTTCTTCATGTCCTTATTTCTATTTCGGCTATCTTCTGCGTCCCGCGCCGTAACTGAGTGGTTAAAACAAGAAGTCTTGGCGCTGAGCTATGGGACTTGCTGGTTCGAGTCCCCAAGGGGGCAGAAATTGTCTCATGGAATTTCGGCCAGTATGGGACAGGTTTTTACCCAGCATCTTGAGGCATTTGGATAGCTACAATTAGTAGCGGCTCCAAGTTAAGAAAATCAGCTATAACGGCTGGTGAACCCGACATGCTGACCACATGTCATCCCTACACTGGCTGAATGGTCGTCTACCTCTGTGATTAACACATATGGATGTGAGGCCGGCTGGTAGGCCAAGGGCCTTCTAGGTCTGTCGCGCTTGGAGTTTTTTTTTATTTTCTTCTTCAGTTTAAACTCTCACCTTATAGGTAATTTTACGTGTCACACGCCCCCGGGCCTTACAATGGCACGGACCTGTCGGGAGAGGGATTTTAACTATGGATCACATACAAACTTTTTTAACCACACGTGGGCATGGAGGGCCTCCGAGAAATACATCACACACACATTCATTGCGAACACGATAATGATGATTATGATGGCTAGATGATGTTCGGGGACCGTTTGGGCCATATGGTTTCCTGACATTTGCCTTACAGGTGAGGAAAATGTCACCTAGGAATCTTTTCCGGACTGGGGATAGAACCCAGGCTCGCTGCGTGATGAGGCAGCACGCTACCTCGAGATCACAGCGGTGGACCCAGTTATCTTCGATTTATATAATAGTGTTACTATAACTTTTTTCTGTCTACACAGTTCATTTGGTTGATTCCATGCTTACGAATAGGTTTCTTTTTTACACTGAACACTTGCATTCTAGCACAATTCTTACAATCATTGTACAATAATTCACTTTTTGGTAGATTACTTTTGTAGTTGGATTGTTTTAATCTGCAACATTTAGAGTTATTTAAATATTTTCTCATTTCCTTCAGTTTCTTTATTGTTTGGTTGATTATTTAGTTTATGTAATAATTATCCTTACTTATTGATAATCACTTTTAAATATTAGTCCCTATTTTTTAGAAGTGTCTACCACTAACTTCGCTATGTACTGGGATGATCGAAATCAATATTAGGACCTCTCATTGTTTCAACACCTTCTATGATTTTATTTTTGTTTTTCATAGTAACAATCATATTTGATTTAAGAATCAGATAATGGCCAGTTACCCTTATGAATTTGTTTTATTTTAAATATGTTTATAAAAAACACATCATTTTCAGTAACAAATTTGAATGTAAATGTTTCATTTTTATTTGTTTGTTAATATAGATTATGTTTATCAGTTACATTCTTATAACATTCTTCTTTGCTTAGCTACCCATTTAGGTCTACTAATAGTATTATAATATAATTTTCCTCAACATGAACTATTACTTGCTGTGTCATCACTAGGCTAGGATTTTTTAGGCCTACAAATTAAAGCTCTCTGAAAGAAACCAATACATGAGATGTTGCCTCAAATTAAGAATGAGGGCAATTTTCTATTACTTTTTTTTTTGCCCCATTCTGTCCAAAATTCTTTTTTTTTTCACCTTTTTGTATCACAGTACTTTTTAAATATTTTAATATATTGAATTCTGTCATTTAATTCACTTTACAATGACCAATATGTATTAAATTACCTTCTCGTCTGCTTGCCGTGAACTTAGAAGTCCTGAACCTGTCTGCTTTCCGTGAACACGTGACTGAACATAATTTAAATACAGCACACCTGTAACAATGGAAAAATTATCTCTTTTTTTCATTCAACTGGAATCAGTAGCACAGAATTTATACTTTCTAATGTTGAAAAGACAACAATGAATTTTATTCAAATTGAAACTTTATTATAAGGAAATAAAAATTAACTGATTTCCTCTCAGTTCTCTTCCGTTTCTGAATCTAAATTACTTGCCACTCGCGTTGTGCCCAACCAGTAATTTCGAGAAGTAGTTCGTTCACTCGCACTCACTTTTGTGAACCATTCAATTCAACTAGTTCGTTCACACAAAATTTAGCGAAGCCCTTCATTCGCCAAGCAAAAAAAAAAATAAACAAATAAATATGCGCTGGAGGGGAAAGCACGAAGACACGAGCATGGGGTGGCTTGACATTAACCAACCACATGGTAGCTGCGGATTTTAAAGATAAACGGAAATAGTTCTGTAAATTGTATTTTAATTTATTTGAGTATGAAAAATTCTAATATGACTGCTACCATACTTTTGTTTATTTTATAATTATTTATACCTCCTTTTTATTTCTGTTATAACTGTATTATTTGCATAATTGTATTTATATACAGACTTTCAATGTTTACATATTTTATTTCAAGTTGTAAATGTTAATAAAAAACAAAATCGTAACTCCGTAATTTTAAAAAAGAAATGTGTGGAATATTTTAAAACTTTTAAGGAAGATATATTTTATTTGATTTATATATGTATTATTTACACATATTATCTGCATAATAGTTCTTTAAAAAGAAAGAAATGTGCAAAATCGTACTATTGGTAATTACTTGATCTTAATCTTTACAACCCCTAAACTAAAAATATAAAGAGGGTGAAAACTGGGTAGGCCAACAAAATCTAGCCTTGTGTGTGTGCACTTTTACAGAATGGCTTCTAATTCGCGATCAAGGAAAAGTTTAGGCGATGGTAAAGCAAAATGTAACTTTTGTTCTAAACACAGTTTCATTCAGGGGGCGGGATGCTTTTAAACTTACTTACTCTTACTCACTGGCACTATCGAACCCGTAGGTTCATGGCCGCGCGGACATAAGCTCTCCATATATCCCTATCCTGAGCTAATGCTTTCCAATCATTCCCTGTATAATCTACTTCCCTCAAATCATAGTTAATGTTATTCTCCCACCTCATTCTTGGTCTACCTTACACGGCATATTCGCTTTAAATGTTTAGCAAGGTAAGATTTTTACTAAATTTTGCAACAGCTTTTTGTAAACCTAGTAAAATATGTTGTTTTAAAACTTGGATAAAATGGATTTTTATTAAATACTTTCGGAATTCCAGTAAATAAAATGTAAAGTGATTGTAATATTATACTACATTATATTTGTAGCGTCAATAATGCCGTAGATCAAAAGGAGTAATCCCTGAGTAGTGCTGCGTATGAGTGATGACGTAAGCAAGAGGCGGAAAGGTGCCGTAATGTACATGTACTGAATGATGAGCGTGTCGAATGTTGAGAGTTTGAAGTACAATTGAATGTTTAAAGCCAGTTCACTCTGACAAGGTTTCGTTCCTCTAGGACACTTCACTCTTCCAAGGTAGTTCGTTCTTTGATACCACTTAGTTCATCTAAAACACTTCACTCTTCTAAGATAGTTCGTTCTTTGATACCACTTCGTTCATGTAAGGCACTTCACTCTTCCAAGGTAGTTCGTTCTTCTATGTAATTTCACTAAGGCGAGATAGTTCGTTCCTCTATGGCAGTTCACTCTGGCAAGATAGTTCGTTCCTGTCAGACACTCACTGCGGTACGAACGATATGGATGACGTAGGAAAGAGGCAGGGACATGCAAGTCGATGGGCGGAGAAATGTAGAGTAATCAACGAATGAATGAAAGTTGATTTGGAGTGAGACATCTAGAGTTTGAAATAAAAAGTAAATTTTAATTTTAAGTAGCAGTAGTGAACTCTGAACTGACAATTCACTAAAAGTGAGTAACTTTTTGACACTTCACAGTAGTGAAGCGTTCTTTTTAAACGACTCACTCTCGAATTACCTATCACTACTTGTCATGCAACAAGTTGATTGTTCGGCTTGTCCAAGTTATGTCTGTCTCAAAAGTTCAATTAGGATTTCATCGAAAGGATGTAACCATTATATGATGATTTCCTTGTAATTCAGGTATCATATTGGATGATATACAAGAGCGAGATATATCCTGCAACACATTTCTACATCGAAGATTCAATATTGATACGTTTTCATTCTTTCTTTGTTTCCTTCGTTTCCTTTGTTTAACTTAATCTTTGTATGTATTTTCACATACCGCACGCCACCCGGGCCTTACTGGGACACAACCTGTCGGGAAAGGAATATAAACCCTTCATCAAACAAATACTTTTTTATCACACAATGACACAGAAGGTATGCCTGGATTAGTGATCAACTCAATGTCAGGCCCATTTCCAAGACAACATGACAAAGACAAACTATTGACTAGTACATTCATACTAAACAAGGTGTCATAAAATAAAATAAGTTAAAATACCTTCTTAGGTAAAATCCGTCGTCCTCAACTTTTAAAATGTATTATCGTTATGCCTGTAGGCCTTTCAGGACATCCGTCCCATCTTCAGCAGTTCCTAAGGACCAGCAGCATCAAACATCAACCTGGATGCTGTAGTGAAGAGTGAACTGCTGAAGATGGGACGGATGTCCTGAAAGGCCTACAGGCATAAAGATAACATATTTTAAAAGTTGAGGACGACGGATTTTACCTAAGAAGGTATTTTAACTTATTTTATTTTATGACTCTCCACCTCAACGGTTGTAACAATGAATTTTATTAGAATTAAACAAGGTGTTTATGATAGGATGATTATAATGGATAGATGATATTCTGGGTCTATTTGGGTCTTAAAATATAGGCGAGGGAAAACCTTTAAAAAAGTGAGGCAACGACGCGCCATCATCACTACAGTACAACGTTGGACTAAAAAAACTCATTTGTTTTATAAATACTAATATTTCGTAAAATTTCATTTTTACACGCTTTACATTAGCTTGACCTGTATCTGTTTATGTAACGGACCTGTATTTATGTAACGGAATTTTTGAACACGATTTTCACCCACTTAAAAACATTGGATCGACTTGAAACTTTGTATACTTGTAAATGACCCATGATAATACAAGAATTTCATAATTTTTTTCTAAAATCCTGGCCAGAAATAACGGAATATAAAAACATATATAAACCGGTATAATAGGTTGCAGACTTATCGACTTTTTAGTTAATAGTTGGTAGAGCCGTGGACTGTAGTGATATATAATTTCAGTAATCCATAGATCGCTGGTTCAAATCCGGCCCGGAGGATTTTTTAGAAGAGTATTAAGAAATTAAATTTTCATGGGATTCCGATTTATGACAATCAATTAAAGTAAAAATTAAACAAATAAATAATAGTTTAAAAAACTAAAACAACACGCTTTATTAGAAAACCAAACTAATAAATAAAAAGTAAATAATAGTTTAAAAAACTAAAACAACACGCTTTATTAGAAAACCAAACTAATAAATAAAAAGTAAATAATAGTTTAAAAAACTAAAACAACACGCTTTATTAGAAAATCAAACTAATAAATAAAAAGTAAATAATAGTTTAAAAACTAAAACAGCACGCTTTGTTAGAAGGCCGAACTAAAAAATTAAAAATAATTTTAATTTCCAACACCCTTGGGGTAAAATTAAAATGGTCAACAAAAAATCTTCTCCAACACATCTAAAATAAAACTATAGTTATCTACAAAAAAAATTACCATCAAAAGCGTGTGGTGCTTTTTATGGTTTTTATGTTTTCTTCTTAGAGACTTTACTTTTACCAATATCTGTTTATTATCAAATATACACTGCTCAAAAAATTAGGGGATATTGTAGAATAACCTATTAAGACTATGTTTTTTGGAATAGTATTAGATGCAATCACTTTCTATTACTCCAAGATATTGTAAACAAGAGTTTGAAGTTGTTACGTATCCTCGGTACCACACCAGAGGGCAGTGTCTGTACTGTTGATGTGAAAGGGTGGTGTGGGAGTGAATGTTTTGTTGCTGTTTTTAAATCCAGTCCAGTTTTCAGTTAGTAAATGACTTGCCTTAGGGACAGTGATGCCTCGACAACGTGATTTACCTGAATCAATGGCTTTGAGGGCCATAGGAAGGATGGAAGCTGGACAGACACAACAAGACGTGGCACAAGCCATTGGAGTGTCTCAAAGCGTGATTTCCAGTCTTTGGAATCATTTTCAAAGAACATACTGTTCACAGAAGAGCCGGACAAGGTCGACCAAGGGCAACAACAGCAAGGGATGACCGTTACCTCTTGTTAACAGCCCGTCGGAATAGACAGCAGAATGCAACTCAACTGCGAAATACACTTCAAACAGCAACAGGACGCAGGGTGTCAACTCAAACTGTCCCTAATCGACTGCATGGAGGTGGTCTCTATGCCCGTAGGCCCATGGTATGTACCAGGTTAACTCCACAACACCGTAGAGATCGCAGAAACTGCGCGGAGGAACATCGTGGGTGGAGGCATGCTGATTGGAGATCAGTTCTTTTTTCTGATGAGTCGCGATTCAACATGGAATGTGATAGTCGGCGTGTATTCATCTGGAGAGAAAAAGGGACACGAAACAATCCAGCTTTTGTACGTGAAAGATCCCCATATGGTGGCGGTGGATTGATGGTGTAGGCAGGAGTCAGTAGTGGTGGACGTATGGACCTCTACGTTATCCAAGGTGATACTTTGACTGCGGTAAAGTATAGAGATGAGATTCTCCGACCTTTTGTCGTGCCTTATGCTCGTGCCATAGGTGATTCTTTTCTTTTTATGGACGATAATGCACGACCCCACAGAACTGGCTTGGTGGACGACATGCTGGAAGTGGAGGGTATCGAGCGTATGCAATGGACAGCTTCCTCCCCGGACTTAAATCCGATTGAGCATGTGTGGGATGCATTAGGCAGGTGCATTGCAGGCAGACCAGCACCTCCCACAACTGTTGCAGAGTTGCACATTGCTCTTATGGAAGAGTGGCCACGTATCCCCCAAGAACTCATTGCTAACCTCATTGCATCAATACCATACAGGTGTGAGGCAGTGCTGGCCGTTCGAGGAGACCATACACCATACTAAAGAAACATTTTCACCCATGTTAATGTTGCTTTGTTTGTTTGCCATATTCTTAATCAGGATATCTTTGACATCTGGTGTGGTACAGAGGTTACGTAATGACTTCAAACTCTTGTTGACATTCTTTTGGAGTAATAGAAAGTGATTGCATCTAATACTGTTCCTAAAAACATAGTCTTAATAGGTTATTCTACAATATCCCCTAATTGTTTTGAGCTGTGTATTATTAATTGATATAGAACACTACACGCTTTTGACGGTAAAATTATTTTTTTTTGTAGATAACTCTAGTTTTATTGTAGATGTGTTGGAGATGTTTTTTTGTCGACTACTTTAATTTTATCTCAAGCGTGTTGGAAATTAAAATTATTTTTCATTTTTTTTAGTTCGTTTTTCTAATAAAGCGTGTTGTTTTAGCTTTTTTAAACTATTATTTATTTAATAAGCAGTCTAACAATTATGGGCTTTTAAAGAAAGAACATATTTATTTCCCCCTTCTTGTTTATTATTTTAGCATATATATATATATATATCACACTCTCTCACATTCTCTCACACTCTCTCACACTCTCTCACACTCTCACACTCTCTCTCTCACACACTCTCTCTCACACTCTCTCTCTCACACTCTCTCTCTCACACTCTCTCTCTCACACTCTCTCTCTCACACTCTCTCTCTCACACTCTCTCTCTCACACTCTCTCTCTCACACTCTCTCTCTCTCACACTCTCTCTCCACACTCTCTCTCACACTCTCTCTCTCACACCTCTCTCTCTCTCACTCTCTCACTCTCTCTCTCTCTCTCTCACACTCTCTCTCACACTCTCTCTCACACACTCTCTCACACACTCTCTCTCACACTCTCTCTCGCACACTCTCTCTCACACTCTCTCTCACACTCTCTCTCACACTCTCTCTCACACACTCTCTCTCACACACTCTCCTCTCACACACTCTCTCTCACCACTCTCTCTCACACTCTCTCTCACACCTCTCTCTCACACTCTCTCTCACACTCTCTCTCACACTCTCTCTCACACTCTCTCTCACACTCTCTCTCACACTCTCTCTCACACTCCTCTCTCTCACTCTCTCTCTCAACACTCCTCTCTCACACTCTCCCTCTCACACACTCTCTCTCACACACTCTCTCTCACACACTCTCTCTCTCACACACTCTCTCTCTCTCACACACTCTCTCTCTCACACACTCTCTCTCTCACACACACTCTCTCTCTCACACACTCTCTCTCTCTCACACACTCTCTCCTCTCACACACTCTCTCTCTCACACACACTCTCTCTCACAACACACTCTCTCTCACACACACTCTCTCTCAACACACTCTCTCTCACACACTCTCTCTCACACACTCTCTCTCACACACTCTCTCTCACACACTCTCTCTCACACACTCTCTCTCACACACTCTCTCTCACACACTCTCTCACACACTCTCTCTCACACACTCTCTCTCACACACTCTCTCTCACACACTCTCTCTCTCACACCACTCTCCTCTCTCACACACTCTCTCTCACACACTCTCTCTCTCACACACTCTCTCACACACTAACTCCTCTCACACACTCTCTCTCACACACACCTCTCTCTCTCACACACTCTCTCTCACACACTCTCTCTCTCTCTCTCTCACAACACTCTCTCCTCACACAATCTCTCACATCTCTCTCGCTCTCGCACCTCACTCTCTCTCTCACTCCTCTCTCGCACACTCTCTCTCCTCTCTCTCACACCCGCATCTCTCCTCCTCTCCCACACACCACACGCCTCCTCCTCTCTCAGCCCACTCTCTCTCACACACCCTCGCTCTCACATTATTACCCCTCTCTCACACACTCTCCTCTCTCACACACCTCCTCTCATCCTCTCTCACCCACACTCTCTCTCACACACACTCTCTCTCACACACACTCTCTCTCACACACTCTCTCTCTCACACTCTCTCTCTCACACACTCTCTCTCACCCACTCTCTCTCTCACACAACACTCTCTCTCACACACACTCTCTCTCACACACCACTCTCTCTCGTCACACAACACCTCCTCTCTCACACACTCTCTCTCACAACACTCTCTCCCACACTCTCTCTCACACACTCTCTTCACACCTCTCCTCTCGCCTTCACACACTCTCTCTCACACACCTATCTCACACACTCTCCGCTCTCCACCCTCCTCTCTCACACACTCTCCTCTCACACACTCGTCTCTCCCACACACTCTCTCACACACCACTCGCTCACACACATTCACCTCCAACACACACACATCTCTCACACACCCTCTCTCACACAACACCTCTCACACACACTCTCTCTCACACACTCTCTCTCACACACTGGGGACACTCTCACTCTCTCTCACACACTCTCTCCAGACTCTCTCTTCACACACGTCTCTCTCACACACTCCTCACACACACTCTCTCTCTCTCCCACACTCTCCTCTCTCACACTCTCATCACACTCTCTCTCTCAACCACACTTTCACTCACTCACTCTCTCCCACTCTCCATCACTCACCCTCTCCTCTCACACTCTCTCTCCCTCTCACTCTTTCTCTCACTCTCTCTCTCTCTCTCTCTCTCTCTCTCTCTCCCTCCCTTCCTTCTTTTATCATAAAAATTACATCTAGAAATTCTAAAATAAATCCTCATTATTTTTATCTAATTTGCCCCCCCCTTGTAGAAACAAATACATTAAATATGTTTACATTATTGTATTTCCCTTTTACTATTAGTTCAGAGATCCTCTTACGTGTTTCAAAATCAAGCCCATAAATCTATACGTTTTGTCGGATAAAAGCCAGTCTCTGCTTGTCCAATTTCTCACTTTTGGTCCTCCATAATAAAATTTGTCCATCGCTGTGGTCTCGAGGTAGCGTGCTGCCTTGTCACACAGCGCGCCAGGGTTCGATCCCCGGTCGGGCCAGTTTTTCTCGGCGAGGTTTTCATCGGGGTTTTACCTCACCTGTAAGACAAATGTCGGGAAAACTTTAAGGCCCAAACGGTCCCCGAAATCATATGGCCATCATCATCATCCTTATCATTATCATCATCATCCTTATCATTATCACCATCATCATCATCCTTCATCGGTGTGGAAAGCAACTGGAAGCTACCACACCTGCAATTCCCTAGTAAAGCTGCAAGCATAGCATGAAAATGCTATGATTGCAGTGAAGGACCTGCCTTCGGGCAGAATTACTATGGATGGATGGATAATAAAATTTAAAATATTTTATGAATGATACATTCACTGATCCATCTATTTTCTTGCACAGCTTACCATTAGCAGTGCAGATTTATCAATTTCTTCTTTGAGTTCCTGTAATTTGTATGGTCCTAACAGCATTTTAATATTCCAAATTCCGACATTCTGGGCCCTTGTATCTTGTTTTAATATTCTTCCACTAATCAGTCCGACTATAAATAGATGTCTTTCTCTAGCATATTTGAATTGTTTAGGTTTTCTCCCCGAGTAGGTTACTTCCTCCTACACGTGGATAACTCTTCCACCATCTCTCCTATGGAAAGCCAAACTTTCTTTTTCGTCATTGATACCATTGTATATCCTCTTCTGGATTGCTTTTTAGACTGGTTTCTCTCCCAGGGTCTGTCCAGTAGGGAAGATCCTAGCAATAATTATGCTATTGCTGGTTTAGTCCCTTGGGGTCTTTAAAACACAACCCTTCACCAATTTCAACATCATGCAATACCTAGGGGAATTGCTTTAGTGTGCCACTGCATCACATTAGCGACACTATCATAAAATACTTTTTTGCGCGATAGTGCGTTGATCTTTATGGGAAACAAGAAATAATAAGAACAGTTAACACTCGTACATTGCGATGGGGGACATATGGCACGAATGGGGAATGAAAGAGCGGCATGGATACTTCTAGTAGGAAAACCAGACGGAAAACGCTCAATTGGTGACCAAAAATGAGGTGGGAGAATAATATTAACCATGATTTGAGGGAAGTAGATTATACAGGGATGATTTAAAAAACATTAGCTCAGGATTGGGATGTATGGAGAGCTTATATCTGCGCGGCCATGCGGCCATGAACCTACGAGTTCGATAGTACCAGTGAATTACTTAGTTTAGTAGTAGTAGTAGTAGTAGTAGTAGTAGTAGTAGTAGTAGTAGTATCATAATTGAATTATAAACACGAAATTCGGCCATTATTGACTGGTTTCCTTTTTCAAATAAACGGAGTAATCTCTTATAGTTACCATAGTCTATAAAATGTTTCTCTCCGCGTTCGTGTCGCTGTCATCTGAGAATGATTGGACATTTCGAGTGCTAACTCTACAAGCGAAATGAACTCTAATAAAATAATGATATTAATAATGATGATATTAATAACGATGACAACAACAATAACAACAACAATAATAATAATAATAATAATAATATCCTCTTGGATAGAAGGGGTACAAGCGGCTATGAATATCAGAGGATTAGAGGAATATCAATGGATGGACAGAGAGGAATGGCGTTTGGTTTCCGGAAGACGGCGGCAGCTGCCATGATACCGGATGATGATGATAACCTCAACTCAAGACCAACTCAGGGTCGGGTCGAGGGATGAGATGAGATGAAGCCCCTTACATAGAGGACTGTGAATGACAAGGGTGCCGGCCGACCACGCCTGACGCTCCATCACAGGGGCAGATCAACAAAATGAAACGAAATGGATCACAAGAGTGAGAAATGGTGGAATGAAATTGTTGCTGGGGAAAACGGGAGAAAACCGCGATAAAAACCTGCCTAAGCTCCATTTCGTTTACCACGAAACCCACATGGAGTGACCGAGACTCGATCTCGGGACTCCAGCGATGAGATGCTTGCGCCACGGAGCCGCCAATAATAATAATAATAATAATAATAATAATAATAATAATAATAATAATAATAATAATAATAATAATAATAATAATAATAATAATAATAATAATAATAATAATAATAATAATAATAATAATAATAATAATGATAATAATAATAATAATAATAATAATAATAATAATAATAATAATAATAATAATAATAATAATAATGATAATAATAATAATATCATCATCATCATCATGAACAAATTCGTTTTAGGCCATGTGGCCTGTACGGTAAACCTAGCGAAGATGGTCTTGATCTTTCCACCGATGTTTTGGTCTTCCTTGGTCCCTATGTCCAGTTGGGGTATATTGGAATAATAATGATAATAATAATAATAATAATAATAATGATAATAATAATAATAATGATAATAATAATAATAATAATAATAATTATCATTATTATTATCATTATTATTATTATTATTATTATTATTATTATTATTATTATTATTATTATTATTATAGTATGTCTCAGTAAATGTAAGTCTTCCGAGAGATAACAATATTTATCATAGAGAAAAAAAAAGTGATTGATTTGTAGAAGTCCACGTTAAGGAGACTTCCCCTAAAAGTATCGTGATGATAAATTAATATTTGAACAGAGTCACGCGACATGAGATAATTTTCTCTAATGAAAATAAAAGCTACATCGTAATTCAAGTGTTTTGTATACATTTAACAGCCTATTAATACCGCCAGAGTGCAGTAATATCCTGGCTATATATAGGATAATGTCGATACATCAAATATTCATGAATTCAAATAGAGGCTCAGTTATATACAGAAGTTATATTCCTGTATACAGTGTTACCAAATTACTAACACGAACTTTAAAAATATAAATGTAATTGATTGTCGTCTAACACTGCCAATATCAAGATACCGATCGAGTTTGCTCACGCGGTAACGTTTTAGGCTCGCATTCCAAAGGACTCGACTTCAATCTCGGCGAAATTAACGAAGTGAGTTTCTTTTCTAACTTTTCTCAATCATAAAATAAACGTTTAGACTGAAATTCCATTACAGCGATTCATGTCATCATTTCATAATAACATAACAACTGAATCAGCGAATTTAACTAACCTAAAGCCGCGGGTCAAGTGTCGTAGATTTACGCCATGTAGAAGAACCTCAAGCCTGAAAAATTAATCCTTCAAGCAAATTTGTCGATTTTTTCTCGCCCAGATTTTAATTGCGATGCTAATGGCCTGATATGTTTAAGAACGTCGTTAAATAGTATACTAACTAACTAGCGAATTTATACACAAAATCACGTGACGGAGAAAACAATAGAAATATCTTACTGGCACTATCGATCTCGTTGGTTCATGGCTTAGCGGACATAATCTCTCCATACACCCCTATTTGAGCTAAGATTTTCCAGTCATCCCCTATATAATTTACTTCCTTCAAATCATGGTATATTTTATTCTCTCACCTTATGCTTGGTCGACCTACTGGGCGCTCGAGTTTTCATTCCCCTCTTTCATTCCTCATTCTATCACATGTCCTGTCCATCGCAGTCTACAAGACTTAACTGTTCTTATTACGTACGATTTCCCATAGAGATAATGTAGTTCACTGTTATGTAGTCTTCTCCAATCATATGTCTGTTTGCCTCTCTTTGATCCAAAATATCTCTATGTTTGAGTATTTGCAATGGATTCCCGGAATTAGTCCCTGCTCGGAGATCCGAATGTGGGACTATTTTGCCACAGGGAAATTTTACCCCATGTCCGCGTTTCTTGACGATGGTATTTTTACAGTGAAAGTTAGTAACTTTTTGCTGTCTACTGAAACCATTTAAATATACCAAAGAGGCGATACGAATTTTAAGGGAATTGAAACGGCGGTAATGCCGTATATTTACGTTTGAAAAGAGGAGACAAAAGTAAGTCACCAGATGAAATACTCCCCCATGAGCTCTGTAGGAATAAAAGTAATGGGACTTTAAATCTAAAATTATTGTCTGTGGGAAGTGACTCAATATACTACTTAATATTCACGGATGGCTCCAAAACGGCTAAGCATGTGGGAGCAGATATGGTAGCCGAGAAAAACTCGAAGGAGGTACTTACCAATATGAAAAGACTTGACATAGAATGCTCAGTCTTCCAGGCAGAACTCCTTGGAATTCAAATGGCAGTTGAATGGATTGAACTACAAAAAGATGTAACTTCAACATACGCTAACCACGTAGATTCACAAGCTGCTCTTCTAGCCATAGCCAATAGAAAAGCAACCAACCCTTTGGCGATCCAAATCAGAGAAAAGCTAATCGTACTCAAAAAGACGAGTAAGATTGACCTCCACTGGGTTAAAGGTTACGCAGGTCGTCGAGGGAATGAGAGAGCTGAATATCTGGCTAAAATAGCCGCTAGCTACAAAACTACTATCGACTACAACTCAATCCCTATAACACGAGGCAAGCAGTTATTAAAATAATACTATGAAACAATCTGGAATTTAATTTACACCAAATCAAATTACTCCTTCCATACCAAAATGTTCATCCCCAACATACCCTATATATATATATATATATATATATATATATATATATATATATATATATATATATGGCCTAACTATATAACCACACAATTTCTCACCAAACATGGACTATTTAAATCCTACCTACACAAAATGAACAAAACTGCTTCACCTTATTGCAATTGCCCAGAAAAATCACTGCAGACGGCCCACCATCTGATGACTGAATGCAACATGTTCTGCATAGTTTAACCAGCTATACTACAAATTGCTACTCCGCCAAATATTCTGAAGTTCCACTTTAACACAGTCAACGTTGCAGAATTTCTTACGAGGATCTTCCGTCAACTACAGGAACAACTAGAACAATAATTGAACAATTGTAAAACTGTACATATCCCGTGATATACCATTGGTGAAACACGGGTTGGAGCATATATGTAAATAAAAAAAGTGACTCAATATGCACACTTAGGGTCAGTTTCACCTACAGAGGTAACTCTATTACGCCAGTTTTCCCCATATATAAAACATAGCTTAAACTGGCGTAATACAGTTACCTCTGTTGATGAAACCGACCCTTAAAGGTTAAAAATACGTTTCTTTTTAAAATCATTGTACTGAAACGAGACGTTACAGCTTTTGTTTGTTTGAAATACTGTGTATTAACCCTACTTTCTATCTTACGGAAAATTAGGTCTTGCTCGAGCTACTGCTGTTCTTGCGGATATTCTTATGTTTTATTTGTGTTCAGATTGCGAGTCTGGTCTCCTCGCTGGCATCGTACGAATTCTTAAACAACCTCTTCTTCTCTTCTTGAAGGATATGTATATTAACGCTGCTATTGTTAGAGATGTAATTGTTATTTTTGTTTCTCATTCGAGTTCTGTTAGGACAGGTGACAAGTAATTGTTGCTGTTTATATCATAAACAGGATGATACAAAAGCTGTGATTCAGCTGCTGCTGCGAGCATTTGGGATTAGTAACGGCTAAACCGTCAGTTCCAATATCTGCATGTTCCATCAATTAGGGAGCAATGAAAAATGACAGAAATGAAGGTCGTGGAAACTTGAACAGCCATAAAACGGAGGAATCTGAAAATGGAGACGCTGTTACAAATCAGCAGGTCTTCTTACGTTCCCTTTCATAAAAGAACAAGAAACATAGTCGATGATGATTACAAGCAGAAAGCGCTCGACTATATGAACAATACAGTCAGCGGAAAAAGACCATCTTTCATTTCTGTAAAAAAAAAAAAAACAAAATTGATTCCCTATCGTCACATAGAATATTTTTTTTTACGATTAGCAAACTAAAATTGAAAATAACCCCATAATGGCTGATATTAATGTAATGGTTCTCATAATTTCAAATATATGTAAGGTGTACGCTTATAAGAACTATCAGGCTTTAGGTGAAGCCTCAAATTGATCTTGGTAACTATTTCAACTTCAGAGGCTATATCGTGGGTATGGTGATTGAATCAGCAGAATCGTGTCGTTCAGTTTCTAGTTCTTTGAAGCATAAAGTGAACAGGGACTTCATAACTAAGATGGCAGAGATGAAGCAGAACTAACAGAGTTTCGTATGGAAGATGAAGCAATACTAATAACATTCATATCAAATTCCGTTGAGGTGAATAGTCATAAGATAAAAATTAAAACATATACCTTTTGAGAACGACGCCACCTGCCAAAAGGCATATGTTTTAATTTCTGTCTTACGAAGATGAAGCAGCTGTTCGTCGATGGAGCTTCATTCCTCGCCAGATCTTCAACTCTGTTCAACGACGATTTGAAAATGGATCCACTCCTAACGAACCCTGCGTTTCAAAGGAGGGAAGGAAATATATGCCACAGTACGATCAGTGGATACTATTACACATTCCTGCATGACTATGCTAGTCATTTTCACGAACGGACAAAAAATATTCTCCCTAACGTATCTTCTGTTAGTCAAATCACAAACAAATTTCGTTAAAAGTAAACCTGCTGACCCACATAACACCAAATCATATCATTTTGGTTCAACGAATATGCGGAAGACGAGAATGAAGGATGTGCTTTCACAAGTACTTTCGGCCAGCATTTCTTCTTTGTATAAAATGGCATTCTCCTCCTGCTGAACTCATAGTCAGCACTCATCAAGTCGTCAATTCTGACTCGGGTACACCACACAGTGAGGTATTTGATCGATTTTGGTGGCCAAAAATACATTTTCTTTAAATTTATTCTAGATACGAAAAAAAAAAATAGCGCATGACATAGCTGAGTAATCGAAAGATAACACGGTACCCAATCTATGTAATCTTCAGTCTGTATGATCAGACGAAATTTGCTGTTGCATATTTCTTATACTGTCTCTTATACTGCAGGTATCTTTTCTCGGCGCTCTTTATACAAGCTTACATTCCACATAGATTATTGCTTATTAATAGAGCTAGGAATTTTAGGTGCAAAATTTTGGTGGGAAAGGTGCAAAAAAGGTGCACATGTGAATTATCATTAAAGAGTACCAAAACTAATTAGGTACATCAAGTAACTCACGACACAAAATTCAGTCATGTTGTCATATATTAAAAAGTTTAAGTAAGACAAGTCCCAGAACATTTTGTTATTGAAATCACAAGTCCAAAAAATTGTTAAAGCAGATATTATTCAACAACTCAAATCTTTAGAACATATCTAAAGAATATTTGAAGAGAAAAATTATACGCTCAGACCGGGACTTGAACCCGGGACCCTTGGTTCTCTAGACCAAGTGCTCTACCAACTGAGCTACCTGAGCAAGTACCGATCTAAACGCAAATCTTTCTCTATATACATTGTAATTCCCGTCCACCAAATGCTATGAAGCCATGCTTCTATCTTCCAAATGGCGGCTCCTTTTTATTAAGAAGACATATTTGGGAATTATACATTACAGCCAGTACGGCTTTTTCCATTTTTTTTTTATAATTGATTTCGTACATCTCAAAGATGGATAAATCATATTTGAAGAGAAAAATTATACGCTCAGACCGGGACTTGAACCCGGGACCCTTGGTTCTCTAGACCAAGTGCTCTACCAACTGAGCTACCTGAGCAAGTACCGATCTAAACGCAAATCTTTCTCTATATACATTGTAATTCCCGTCCACCAAATGCTATGAAGCCATGCTTCTATCTTCCAAATGGCGGCTCCTTTTTATTAAGAAGACATATTTGGGAATTATACATTACAGCCAGTACGGCTTTTTCCATGTTTTTATTATTGATTTCGTACATCTCAAAGATGGATAAATCATATTTGAAGAGAAAAATTATACGCTCAGACCGGGACTTGAACCCGGGACCCTTGGTTCTCTAGACCAAGTGCTCTACCAACTGAGCTACCTGAGCAAGTACCGATCTAAACGCAAATCTTTCTCTATATACATTGTAATTCCCGTCCACCAAATGCTAGCATTTGGTGGACGGGAATTACAATGTATATAGAGAAAGATTTGCGTTTAGATCGGTACTTGCTCAGGTAGCTCAGTTGGTAGAGCACTTGGTCTAGAGAACCAAGGGTCCCGGGTTCAAGTCCCGGTCTGAGCGTATAATTTTTCTCTTCAAATATGATTTATCCATCTTTGAGATGTACGAAATCAATAATAAAAACATGGAAAAAGCCGTACTGGCTGTAATGTATTATTCCCAAATATGTCTTCTTAATAAAAAGGAGCCGCCATTTGGAAGATAGAAGCATGGCTTCATAGCATTTGGTGGACGGGAATTACAATGTATATAGAGAAAGATTTGCGTTTAGATCGGTACGTGCTCAGGTAGCTCAGTTGGTAGAGCACTTGGTGTAGAGAACCAAGGGTCCCGGGTTCAAGTCCCGGTCTGAGCGTATAATTTTTCTCTTCAAATATGATTTATCCATCTTTGAGATGTACGAAATCAATAATAAAAACATGGAAAAAGCAGTACTGGCTGTAATGTATAATTCCCAAATATGTCTTCTTAATAAAAGGAGCCGCCATTTGGAAGATAGAAGCATGGCTTCATAGCATTTGGTGGACGGGAATTACAATGTATATAGAGAAGATTTGCGTTTAGATCGGTACTTGCTCAGGTAGCTCAGTTGGTAGAGCACTTGGTCTAGAGAACCAAGGGTCCCGGGTTCAAGTCCCGGTCTGAGCGTAATAATTTTTCTCTTCAAATATGATTTATCCATCTTTGAGATGTACGAAATCAATATAAAAAAAAACATGGAAAAAGCCGTACTGGCTGTAATGTATAATTCCCAAATATGTCTTCTTAATAAAAAGGAGCCGCCATTTGGAAGATAGAAGCATGGCTTCATAGCATTTGGTGGACGGGAATTACAATGTATATAGAGAAAGATTTGCGTTTAGATCGGTACTTGCTCAGGTAGCTCAGTTGGTAGAGCACTTGGTCTAGAGAACCAAGGGTCCCGGGTTCAAGTCCCGGTCTGAGCGTATAATTTTTCTCTTCAAATATGATTTATCCATCATTGAGATTTACGAAATCAATAATAAAAAAAACATGGAAAAAGCCGTACTGGCTGTAATGTATAATTCCCAAATATGTCTTCTTAATAAAAAGGAGCCGCCATTTGGAAGATAGAAGCATGGCTTCATAGCATTTGGTGGACGGGAATTACAATGTATATAGAGAAAGATTTGCGTTTAGATCGGTACTTGCTCAGGTAGCTCAGTTGGTAGAGCACTTGGTCTAGAGAACCAAGGGTCCCGGGTTCAAGTCCCGGTCTGAGCGTATAATTTTTCTCTTCAAATATGATTTATCCATCTTTGAGATGTACGAAATCAATAATAAAAAAAACATGGAAAAAGCCGTACTGGCTGTAATGTATAATTCCCAAATATGTCTTCTTAATAAAAAGGAGCCGCCATTTGGAAGATAGAAGCATGGCTTCATAGCATTTGGTGGACGGGAATTACAATGTATATAGAGAAAGATTTGCGTTTAGATCGGTACTTGCTCAGGTAGCTCAGTTGGTAGAGCACTTGGTCTAGAGAACCAAGGGTCCCGGGTTCAAGTCCCGGTCTGAGCGTATAATTTTTCTCTTCAAATATGATTTATCCATCTTTGAGATGTACGAAATCAATAATAAAAACATGGAAAAAGCCGTACTGGCTGTAATGTATTATTCCCAAATATGTCTTCTTAATAAAAAGGAGCCGCCATTTGGAAGATAGAAGCATGGCTTCATAGCATTTGGTGGACGGGAATTACAATGTATATAGAGAAAGATTTGCGTTTAGATCGGTACTTGCTCAGGTAGCTCAGTTGGTAGAGCACTTGGTCTAGAGAACCAAGGGTCCCGGGTTCAAGTCCCGGTCTGAGCGTATAATTTTTCTCTTCAAATATGATTTATCCATCTTTGAGATGTACGAAATCAATAATAAAAACATGGAAAAAGCCGTACTGGCTGTAATGTATAATTCCCAAATATGTCTTCTTAATAAAAAGGAGCCGCCATTTGGAAGATAGAAGCATGGCTTCATAGCATTTGGTGGACGGGAATTACAATGTATATAGAGAAAGATTTGCGTTTAGATCGGTACTTGCTCAGGTAGCTCAGTTGGTAGAGCACTTGGTCTAGAGAACCAAGGGTCCCGGGTTCAAGCCCCGGTCTGAGCGTATAATTTTTCTCTTCAAATATGATTTATCCATCTTTGAGATGTACGAAATCAATAATAAAAAAAACATGGAAAAAGCCGTACTGGCTGTAATGTATAATTCCCAAATATGTCTTCTTAATAAAAAGGAGCCGCCATTTGGAAGATAGAAGCATGGCTTCATAGCATTTGGTGGACGGGAATTACAATGTATATAGAGAAAGATTTGCGTTTAGATCGGTACTTGCTCAGGTAGCTCAGTTGGTAGAGCACTTGGTCTAGAGAACCAAGGGTCCCGGGTTCAAGTCCCGGTCTGAGCGTATAATTTTTCTCTTCAAATATGATTTATCCATCTTTGAGATGTACGAAATCAATAATAAAAACATGGAAAAAGCCGTACTGGCTGTAATGTATAATTCCCAAATATGTCTTCTTAATAAAAAGGAGCCGCCATTTGGAAGATAGAAGCATGGCTTCATAGCATTTGGTGGACGGGAATTACAATGTATATAGAGAAAGATTTGCGTTTAGATCGGTACTTGCTCAGGTAGCTCAGTTGGTAGAGCACTTGGTCTAGAGAACCAAGGGTCCCGGGTTCAAGTCCCGGTCTGAGCGTATAATTTTTCTCTTCAAATATGATTTATCCATCTTTGAGATGTACGAAATCAATAATAAAAACATGGAAAAAGCCGTACTGGCTGTAATGTATAATTCCCAAATATGTCTTCTTAATAAAAAGGAGCCGCCATTTGGAAGATAGAAGCATGGCTTCATAGCATTTGGTGGACGGGAATTACAATGTATATAGAGAAAGATTTGCGTTTAGATCGGTACTTGCTCAGGTAGCTCAGTTGGTAGAGCACTTGGTCTAGAGAACCAAGGGTCCCGGGTTCAAGTCCCGGTCTGAGCGTATAATTTTTCTCTTCAAATATGATTTATCCATCTTTGAGATGTACGAAATCAATAATAAAAAAAAATATCTAAAGAAGTTCAATATCTCAACTGTCTATCAGTGGTTTCGTCTAATGTAAAATATACTGGTTTTCACCTTCTACTTGACTAATCTGTTTTAATTTTTCTTCATACAGAGGTTGAAGGTATTATTTTCATCTGGGACAGACTTCCCACATATTTCTCCAAATATGCTTTCATAATAGGGTTGTTAAGTTTGGAAAGAGGAATACCACATGCCACAAATGTCTTTGCTGTGTCATTAAAAAAATATGTTTCATTTATTAAACTTGAAGAAGGCAGCACCTCGCCAATAAACTGTTGTCGCAATACACATTTACTGCTTTGTAGTTCCTTATTTTTCGTGTTTTGCACTTCCTATATGCTGCGTAACACGATTGTGTTGATGTTTTTCATCAATTGTTATTGAAATATCACAAAGATTGCACCTCATAACAGATCTGTCACTCTGTATTCCATTTACACTAAATTGTTTTACAAAATCATGTAGTATTTGTAGGAGTTCACATTCGGTTTTGGCATACTGTATACTGGTCACTCAGGAAAATAGCAGACCGCACAAGTCAAATATTATTTTTGAACCGAAACATTTGTTTATGCACTCAACAATCTCCCTTGCTTAAACAATAGCTTTCACATAACTGTGGTGCAAGGAGGTGCGAACTAATTTAAAAGGAATAGCCTAATGGGACTGCAAAGTAATGCGATGTGGACTGATACCACACATCGTTACCAACCCTTGAAACCATATTTAAAGAATTGTAAAAAAATGCACATTATTTTGGGAATACAATGCTGCTAAGAGAAAAAAAAAGGTTTAAAAAAGTGCAAAATATGCTTGCATTGATAAAAAGGTGCAACTAAAACACACTTAGGGGCATTTATTTAATGTTTTCTTTGCAAGACAAGCTAATTTGAGCATTGTAGTAACAAAATAAAATTAAGGTGCTGCACCTAAAATTCCTAGCTCTACTTATCAAGGATTCAAATTTAAGAGAATAGTAGTGGATTGTGATAAACCAGTAAGTATTAACATATTTTAATTATTTTTATTCTCTTGATAACTATTTTGACTCAGATAAAGCGTCTTCAAGTACAGTACTATTTTTGTTATTTTCTCGAGTCAATATTAATAAACTTGAGTATTTTAGTTATATTTCCGGGTATTTTGGTGCATTTAATTTGCTGTAGCAGAAAGTTTAAATTATTGGCTTCAGGATTTATTGAAAATGGATCGCGGTATCGCGCGGTTTTCCATGATACATAGGTTCATTAAGATATTAGTAAAAAAAATTATTTTTACTACGTAATTATTTTTATATTACATTTTATTTTATAACCATCGTAAGTCTGTGTAATGACTCGATAAAGCTCTTCAACATTATGCAACAGCAAAGTTTGCCGAATATTAACGCAAAATTATATATATTTGGAAAATTATTTTTTACACTATAAAATTTACTTAGACGAACAAATAAAGGAAATAAAGCATAAAATTGCACATTTTAATTCCGAATTGAAAAGAAGAAGGACAAAAGCATACAAGAACGAGGATATATTTATTAAGAACAATTTGTTTGAAGGGATATTTACAATTCCTATGGCAATGAGACGAACAGGACGACCAAATAAGACATTCCAAGGTTTGAGCGGGAGAAGCAAAAGGAGGAAAATAGTGCTTTTACTTACCAGTACAGATACGGATGTCCTGACTCAAGCTAGAAAAGCGATGTTAGGAACTACAGGAAGAAGAAATGCTTCTTAAGTACTAGGAAATTATCAATTCTCTAAAGCGGGCAGGAAAATAAAAAGAGAACATACTCTCATAGTCTTGAGAAAGAAAAAGCACAATCATCAGCATTAAGAACATTGGCCACGTTTGTTGAAGTTGGTTTTCTAGAACACAAATAATTTAACAAAATTCAAATTACTTCCGAATTAATGATATAGTCTGCCAAGGTCGACCAAATTAAAGATGGTCTTAAGTCTCATTTTCAGATTCCACATACTTTCAACTAAGTTTGCCCACATTGATCACCAAGGATCAACAATGACTTTTTTCTGCTGTTACTGATAAACTAACTCACTCACTCACTCACTGGCACTATCGAACCCGTAGGTTCATGGCCGCTCGGACATAAGCTCTCCATACATCCCTATCCTGAGCTAATGTCCTTATAATCTACTTCTCTCAAATCTTTACCCCAGTGGAATCCACGTCCGCATTTCTTGACGGTTGTATTTTACGGTGAAAGGTCGTCACTCTTTCGACCGAGGTACTTTTTTTCTTCTGGCTTATCACCTTCGACCAGTAACCATATCGGCAGCAATGATACCGCCGGCATAGCTCTCGGGATCATTTAAGCACGCAAGCCACTCCACCACGACAAGGTAAATATACCATGGAGGGGCTGTTACTTGATGTATTTCTTATATCTAATAATTATCTAACCTGTTGCAGTACATTACATATTACCTTTACCGCCCCCTTTTCACAACTCTAAATATATGGTTTGATTAATTTATTTTGACTATTTAACTCATGCCTCAAATGGGAGTCAATGACCAATCACGTTTCAATGATTTCTATTTTACAACCAATCAGAGTCGTGTTTCACGAAATATTTATCAGTGTTATAATTACCATATTAAAGAATGCTCCTCCTTTTTAATATTCTGAACAGGTCTGACCATTATTTTGCAGTGACTGAGCCTGTGAGAAATACACTTTCTTAAATGTATTTTTTCCCAGGTAACAATCCAGAAAAATACAATTGTCATATTTACATCATACGACATCAGAAATGAATTAATATAGTTTGATGTGTTTCTTTTTTCTCCACTAGAGAGAATTCTTACAATATTGCGTTCCTTTGGCAGTAAATAGTATGATCTGGTTGCAGTGATAAACAAAAGAAGCAGATGAAGCGTACCTATTGTTTCTCATTTGTTTTCAAACATCGCCGTTTACATTAAATATATAAATATTTTAAAATAACTATAGTTAAATAATGATTTGTGAGTAAACAGCTTAATTTTATTCGTTAAATAGTCCTAACAAATGCCACTCTTGATTTACAAATTCTCTAGATAAATTCACTCCTCACTTCGCGAGTCGTGAATTTATCGATAATTTGGAAATCACTCGTGGCATTACTTATGATAATGCTCCATATATTAAATATGTTATTAACATTAACCAACAGTTCTAATATCCATTTGTAGTCCTTGTGTTTGTATATAAACAATATGTGTATTAATATTATATTATATAACATTAATACGTGCATTTTATGGTGTGTGTGTGTAGTGTATATTTTACATTTAAAATCAGGATTCAAGTAACATAATTGCACAGGTTTTAAGAATTTTCTTTTAGTTAATATAATATGATAATAGAGTTTGGGTCGCAGATACAATGTTTTCTTGGAGGATGATAAGTGCACACAAATTTATTTGTGCTTTACTTATTACTGATATCAAGTATTGGACTAATTTTCATACTTAAAATATGAACACGTATATTACTTAAACTCTATAGTTCTATTATTACGTGAGGTCGATGCCATTGACTCCGATGACATAATTACTTCCTAGGGGCAAAGTTATAGTGAGGGGGTTATAAAAGGAGAGAGCATTATTTTTCGTTTATCGGCTATTATTTCTATAAGCAATGAAAACTTTACTACTATCCCTGTTAGAGGGTGGAGCGGCATGTTCAAGAAACTGTATTGATGTGAGGGTTGAGGTAAGCCCGCCTGAGGTCTCGCGTTCTAAGCTTATAAAGGTCACGCTCACGTGACAAGACCTGCGCAATTTTAAACTGCAGTCGTTAACAAAGAAAACCAATCTCAGCTTTAACACAAAAACTCCTGTTTGTAAATTGAAACTACACTCATACTGTAACCGAACATAGGGCATCAAGTTCAAGACAACAATAATAATAATACTTACTTACTCACTGGCACTATCGAACCCATAGGTTCATGGCCGCACGGACATAAGCTCTCCATACATCCCTATCCTGAGCTAATGCTTTCCAATCATTCCCTGTATAATCTACTTCCCTCAAATCATAGTTAATGTTATTCTCCCACCTCATTCTTGGTCTACCAACTGGGCGTTTTCCCTCTGGCTTTCCTACAAGAAGCTTCCATGCAAGTCTTTCATTCCCCATACGTGCAACATGTCCTGCCCATCGCAGTCTACGAGACTTAACTGTTCTTATTATATCTGGCGTCCTATAAAGACCATGTAGTTCGTTGTTATGAAGTCTTCTCCATTCCCCTGTCTGTTCATCTCTCTTTGGTCCAAAAATTTTCCTAAGTACTTTATTCTCAAATACTTGTAATCTCCTTTCCTCTCTTAAAGTAAGAGTCCATGTTTCGCACCCATATAATATAACTGGTAGAATAATAGTTTATATATTTTCAGTTTAACGTTTTTTGAAAGGAGTTGGGACATCAAGAGTCTCTGCAATACATAATAGCATGCATTTCCAGAATTGAGCCTATGTTTAATTTCTTTGTACATCTCATTCCAATTTGTGATTATTGTTCCTAGGTATTTGAATTCAGCCACTTCCTTAAAATTCCCTCATTTGTCATTAGCTGTCCATTTCCATTATTTAATG
This sequence comes from Diploptera punctata, assembly GCA_030220185.1. Lineage (NCBI taxonomy): Eukaryota > Metazoa > Arthropoda > Insecta > Blattodea > Blaberidae > Diploptera > Diploptera punctata. Next base: position 838,427 of record JASPKZ010002688.1, on the reverse strand, counting down.
AATTTCTACGTGTGATCATATATTAGTTTTTTGATATTTACTTCCAGTCCTAATTTCTTAGTGTTACTCAATAGTGTGTGCGTGTTGTCCTTTAGTATCTCCTCGCTATCGGCCAACAATACTACATCATCAGCATAAACTAACAGCTTATTAATACCATTGAGTTGTAAGCCATCCTCATTCTCTAAAGATTTAATGGCATGCTGTAGTACAAAATTAAATAGTAGAGGAGATAGTGCATCTCCTTGCTTCAACCCATTCTGGATTTCAAAAGTGTCCGAAAACTGTTTGCCTACACGCACCCTACTCTTTGTGCCATTTAGACACATTCGTATAAGTCTAATTAACGTTTTAGGAATTCCGAACTCCAGCAGGATACTGTAAACTTCTCCCTCTTAATTGAATCATATGCTTTTTTGAAGTCTACATACAGTTGATGTACAGTACCATTATATTCCATTTCTTTTCTAATATCTGTCTTATACTAAAAATCTGATCTGTTGTAGACCTGTTTTCTTCTAAATGCACATTGATGATCTCCTAGAATGTCATCAATATAGGGAATCAGTCTGCTTACTAATATATTTGTTAGAATTTTGTACGAAGTTGAAAGTAATGAGATGCCCCTGTAGTTGTTGCAATCAGTTTTATCTCCTTTCTTATAAATTGGTACGATAATTGATTCCTTCCATTCATCTGGAAGAGCTTCTTTTTCCCAAATCATACTAAGCAACTGGTGTATCTTGTCCATCAATTTTTCTCCCCCTGATTTTAACAGTTCTGCTGGGATCTCATCTGAACCTGATGCTTTATACATCTTCAATTTTTCTATCGCCATTTCAACCTCTAATGCACTGGTTCTGCGACTAGCATTTCTGCTGTCTGTAAATTATCCTCCTCAATGTCCTGTTCTGTATGTACATTTAATAGCTGATTAAAGTAACTTTTCCGTCTATTTAATATACTCCTGGAATCTGCAATCATATTCCCATTTTCATTCCGAATTATGTTTGTTCTAGCCTGAAACCCTTTCTTCTCTATACTAATTCCCTGATATAATTCTCTAATGTTCCTATTTTTTGCATTCATTTCAAGATCATTAATCTTCTCTCTCAAATATTCCCTCTTTTTACTCTTTAGTAACTTGGTGGTTTCCCGTCTAATACTACCCAATTGCTCTAAATTTACCTCATTTGGCTCGTGTAACCATTTCATTTTTGCTAGCTTTCTTTACTTTACAATGTCGGCACATTCCTCATCAAACCATTTCTTGTTTTGCCTCTTTTTTAGACAACCAATGCTTTCTGATGCTGACAATTTAATAGTATCTCTTATAGCCTCCCATTCTTTATTTATATCAGTTTCTGCTTCGTTTGCCACATTGTCATCGGAAGATTCCAGTACTTCAAATCTATTAACAATTTTGATTTGGTATTCTTGCCGCATTTCATCATTTTCAAGTTTCTTAATTCAAATTTTACAGAATCATCTTTAGGGTTTGTTCCTCTCATAAGCGATAGCCGTTGTCTCATTTTCACTCTGACCAGATGATGATCCGAATTGCAGTCTGTCCCTCTAACTGATTTAACATCGATGATGCTACTGTGCCAGCGTTTATCCACTAATACATGATCTATCTGGTTCCGAGTTTCTCCATCTGGGGACGTCCAGGTGTATTTATGAATATCCTTATGCTGAAATGTTGTGCTCTTAACAATGAGATTCTTTGACGTGGCAAATGTGACTAATCTAGCCCCGTTGTCGTTACTATCTTCATGAAGACTGAATTTGCCTATTGTTGGTTTGAATATATCTTCCCGCCCAACTTTTGCATTAAAATCTCGTAAGACAATTTTCATATGATATCGTGAAAGGCTATCAAATAAGCATTCTAATTCTTCATAGAACTCATCCTTGATCTTGTCATCTTTATCTTCTGTGGGGGCATGCACATTTACAATTATAAAATCATGTTGTTTACCCTTTAGAATTATGTATGATACCCTATCACTAACAAACTTAATATCTCGAATAGCGGATAGGATCCTCCTTCTGACTAAAAAACCCGTTCCAAATGCAGGTCTTGCTGCACCCCCCGTAGTATAATGCAAAGCTTCCTGATTCCTGACTACCTTCTCCTGGCCACCTAACTTCCTGTAAAGCGACTATATCCAAGGGCGATTTATCTAGTTCCCGCGTTAATATCTCTAATGCCCCGCTATTGTATAAAGTCCTAACATTCCATGTTCCTAGGAACATGTCGCTGTGTTTGAGCCTTCGGCATGGGTTCCCTGAAGTAGTCCCCGCCCGGAGAACCGAATGGGGGACTATTTGACCTCCGGAAAATTATACCCCAGATGAACCCATGTCCGCATTTCTTGACGGTTGTATTTTTACGGTGAAAGATCGTCACTCTTTCGACCAATAATAATAATAATAATAATAATAATAATAATAATAATAATAATAATAATAATAATAATAATAGTAATAGTAATAATAATAATAATAATAATAATAGTAATAATAATAATAATAATAGTAATAATAATAGTAATAATAATAGTAATAATAATAATAATAATAATAATATGCATTAGATAAGCATTTTTTTATTACTCTTTTTTCTATCTCTTGGTCCCATATTTCATTTAGAACATATTTTTGTGTTGTCTATTGTCTTAGGGTTTCATAAACTGACTTACGGCCTATGTATTTTATGCATTTCCATTCTTTATCTATCATCATCATCGTAAGGCGCGACAACTTCAAAAGTGAAAGTTTTGGCCTTCTCAACAATCCTCCTCCATGCCAATCTGTTTCTTGCCATATTCAAAGTAGTCATTCTTTACTTTCTTTAGATCGTTCATTGTGTCATCCTCCCATCTGTTCTTCGGTCTTCCAACTGCTCTGCCTCCTATAGGTTTCCATTTATAGAGCTTCTTAACCAGTCTCTGATCATCCATTCTTATCAAATATCCAAGCCAACTAATTCTGAGATATCTTATATGGTTCATTATATTCTGATTTTTGATTAATTTCTTTAATTCGTTATTTGTTTTTGTTCTCCAACAGTTATCACTTCCTCTATTTGGTCCAAACATTATTCTTAAAATGTTCCTTTCAAATAATGTATGTTTTATTGTTTATTTTAGTACCCAGTAAGCTTTATTCCCATATCTTTCCTTAATTTCCTCTTCTAATGCATTATGTCCGTTTACTTTGGTACCTAGGCATTTAAATGATTCTACTGTGTTAATTTGCATGTCATCAATTTGTAGATTTTTCCGATTTTCTGTTGTTAATACTAAATGTTTAATATTTTGTTTTATCTTAATTTATTATATTCGATCATTTTTTTTTTACTCCTCTTTCAATTTTGTGAAGGTTTCGCATAACACTTTTTTAGTTCTTGCTGTGATCAGTATGCCATCTGCATAAGCTACACACTGTTTGAGTTTTGTTGTAACGTTTCCCCTTAATTCTATTTTCTTGAATATATAATCAATGATTAAGCCGAATAAGGTTGCTGAGAAGGAGTTTCCTTGTCTGACTCCTGATTTATGGTAATACTGAAACTTTCACTTAATTTATTGTCGATTTTTTACTTTAGAAGTTGTATCTATTAAAGTTAAGTTCTTCCTCTATATCTTCGTCTACATCTTCGTTTGAATTATCTTCTTTCATATAGTTAATTGCTCTTCTTTTATATATGTATCTTACAAACTCTTATTTAAAATCTCATATTATAATACTTTTATTTGATTTTTTCGAATGACCATTCCGTTTGTAATTTTATTTGACTAATTAATAAGTAATGATCTAAATGAACATCGTCACATCTAAATACTCTTATATCAATTTAAGATCTTTCATTTTCTGATATATAATAAAATAGTATATTATTGAATATGATTCTCTTTCAGGCCTTGTGTACGTCTTTGTGCTTAAAAATATGTTTGTATTACTCGTATTATAGCAGTGCTGGGTAGAAACTATACTGACTCCTTTCCTTTTTTAATGCGCAGATTTAAAAGCTGCGATTGATTTCTGTCAGATGTTAACAATTCTTCTGTTATAATGATTTTTATAATTTTCTGCGTACATTAGTAATAATGAATTCGTGATGTAACTGCAAAAAATTAAGGAACTCTATTATATGTGTGTCCTCCGCTGTGGTCTCGAGGTAGAGTGCTCCCTTGTCACGCAGCGGGCCCGGGTTCGATCCCCGGTCGGGACAGTTTTCTGGGTGAGGTTTTTATCGGGTTTTTTCCTCACCTGTAAGACAAATGTCAGAAAAACTTTAAGGCCCAATGCTATGAATGCAGTGAAGGACCTGCCTTCGGGCAGAATTACTATGAATGGATGGATTATATGTGTGACATTAGATCAAAACGAAGCAAAGGAGGCATTTTATAACACTGGGAACAAAACATGACATAAATTATTGCCAAAGCTGCTATATACCTGACTTCTTTGAAAAATCTAAAACTTCGAAGGAAAATGCAATATCTAAACATCCCATCGTTCATTGATTATAAGTCAGGTTTACTGGTATTTAAACCATCATCTGTTCATTCAGAAATCTGCATCATTACTGATGAGTGAGTCTCTATCTGACAATGGTTTGTATAGTGACTATTTGATAGTTTCAGTATGAAGATTATTTTTCCAACTTGGGAGGAATTGGTTGACCCAGCCTAATCTATGTTTTCTGTTTGTCAGAATTAAGATGGATGTTAGTAGCAGCCATGTGCCTTTTGCTTATGAGAAAAGTTAGATATATTATTTTCAAACGTATATGGAATGTACTTGTTCCAGCACAACACAATGGCCTAGATCTTGATGCAAAAAAATAAGAATTTTACCATCTGGCCATATTATATTGGTAACACTGAATCAGTCTATCAAAATCTTCGAAAATGGTAAAAAGCCTTCCAACATATTCACACCAGACTTCCATGTTTATCTGATGAAGTATTTCTTAAGATATTCAACGTACCTAAGGATACACATAAAATATTTTAAATTTTATTTGCTTCTTTATAAATGATCCTTGCAATCTGCCAGAAACTACAAAATTGCAGGGAATGTAATTTTCTCTATAGTTGGAAAATCGAACAATACTTAAATGTGTAAAATAGATTATTTAACTGTTAAAATGGCAGTGTATCCTATAGGATATACCAAACTGATTTAATTTATTAAACCTTTTTAATAAAACAGATGAAAACTAACGAGTGAAATTACTTAAATGTGTGTCGAATTACACAATGTAACTAGTAACTTACAGTTATGCGAAATTCCGTTTTCACTGCGTTCCGCCACTTTTAATAACTAAAACGAGAAATTAGTGTTTTGCCAATTAAAGGGTTATTGATGCTAGATGACTAAAATTTATATTTTGTATCCAATGTCCAGTATTTATATATGACACAAAGAAAATATGAGAAACAAAATGTTACAAAAAAAGTATTACCTATTGTAATAATAATATTATATAATATCCTCAACCCGTGTCCAACTCAGGGTCGGGTGGAGGTGTGAGATGAGATGTTGCATCTTATATAGAGGTCTGTGAATGACGAGGGTGCCGGGCTACCACGCCTGACGTACCATCATAGGGGCAGATAAACAAAATGAAACGAAATGTATGAGATGAGTATGGAGAAATGGTGGGATGAAATTGTGGCAGGTGAAAACGGAAAAAAACCCGAGAAAAACCTGCTCAACTCCGTTTCGTCCACCACCAAACCCACATGGAGTGACCGGGACTCGATCTCGGGATCCCAGCGGTGAAAGGCGAGCGTCTAACCGCTTGCGCTACGGAGCCGCCTAATAATAATAATATTAGCATATTATTATTAGCATTATTATTAGCATTATTATTAGCATTATTATTAGCATTATTATTAGCATTATTATTAGCATTATTATTAGCATTATTATTATTATTAGCATTATTATTATTATTAGCATTATTATTATTATTAGCATTATTATTATTATTAGCATTATTATTATTAGCATTATTATTAGCATTATTATTAGCATTATTATTAGCATTATTATTAGCATTATTATTAGCATTATTATTAGCATTATTATTAGCATTATTATTAGCATTATTATTAGCATTATTATTAGCATTATTATTATTATTATTAGCATTTTTTATTGCGGATGAGCCCATGTAGGACTACTCAAAGTACTTAGAGGCGTTTCCTTTGAGCCCAAATTTCTTTCATTCTTTTGCTATGAGCTTGTTTACTATCATCTGTCCAAGTTGTTCCGGTTTTTTTCTTCGGTTTGTCCTCTTGGTCAACTTGCCACTTATTCACCTTAATTCTAAATATATATCTGTTTGGGATATCTTCTTTAGTAATTATTATTATTATTATTATTATTATTATTATTATTATTATTATTATTATTATTATTATTATTATTATTATTATTTATTAAGAGTATTTCTATCATGCAATAATGTTCTCTCGTCCGAAAGTAATAATACTCATTCAAACTTTGCAATGTTCTGAATAATACAGTACATATTCTGCATTGGCACAGAACAAATTTCACAATAGATCAGCACAACATTAAAATCTTATAAAATAGATTATTTAATTAACATACATGTAACTAAGACACAACTGCCTCTACGATGTAATGGTTCGTATGTCTATCATCCCAGGATCCTGACTCTACCAACACAAAAAAAAAATGATTTGTGTATAAAGTCAGGAATAGAGTACACTAATCTTCGTGACGACAACTGAGTAGCTATTTTTATTGAGAAATAGTGAAATCCGGTTAATAATACTAAAACTAAAATGACTAACTAGTGTCATCTCTCAGTTACAGCAAGCACTTCAGTTGGCCATAGCTGTTTAGCGCTGCCACAAATTGAGTTGTTATATTTTTATTTATATATTTATTTTATTTATTTATTTATTTATAGCCCTACCTATGACGCAAAATTTACACAAAACAATGCAGAATTAACCAATATGCACATATTTCGTCATGAAATCGAAAAAAAATTATGTTCGTACGTCTTATCTTAATACGTGCTAATGTCTATAATGCTATAATATCTTATTAAGATGTACTGTACTTTGATGTGTTGCAGAGAGGCCTACGCACGTATATATATCTTTATTTATCAACAGAGTGTCAGCTGTGGACGAAAATAAAGAGGTGAGTTCATGCTTATAACTATGTTGCTAGAATCAGTTATGGGTCCATTTATCAGAAAATGTTTATTAGATTTCTGTGTTTTATGCATACTACCTTCAATCAAACTATGTTCTACTTTTTTAATAGCGTAATGTATTACAGTGAAAGAGAGTACCTGCTATTAGCGCCATAGGTACAGGATTCAATTAACATAATTAATTGCGCATATTTTAAGTGTCATTTCCTTGGAGTAAATGAGACTTTGGGTCACAAAATTCTTAACATTGCCAACGAAAACGTTGATGTTGAAAGTGCAAGTGAGATTTTCTGTCATTTACGGTAAAACCGATGTTTGTTCTTACCTGTAACATCCCTGGAACATTTTAAACGAAATATTGCAACACGGAAATTGAACTACTTTATCATTAATACAGAGTGATGCAAAATTATACGGACAAACTTTGGGAGCTGATAGATATCAATATTTTAAACACTTTTTATTAAGGAAGGTTTTTAAGCTGCGATGCTTCGTTTAAGCGCTAGACGAGTGAATATTATTACTGCCTCCCACCCAGTTGGTTTAGATACGTAAATTACATTTGTGTACAATATGTATCCTTTAAAGAAAACACACTAAAGAAACAAAACAAAGACGTTTTACGGCAAAATTATTTATTGCATTTATCTGAATAAGGCACATAATCTAAGTCCAAGAAACAAACACGGAACACACAAAACACAAACATCTAATTGTTTACAGGTAATCACAGCTTTACTATTCAAATCAAATGTTGGAACGCACTCCCATTGTGCTTAACACGAAGAGTGCATCGGCGTGCCATATTCTGCTGTACTCTCGCAAAGGCATCAGCCATTTCTCTGATTTCGCCAGCTGAGCAGGTTATTCGTGCCACAAGGTTCCCTTTAGATTCCACAGGTGTTTCATACACGATAGTTTTCATGTGCCCCCACAAAAATAAATCAAGGAGTAAGGTCAGGGAAGTGTGCCAGCCAGGTAATAGGTCCACCTCTGCCTATCCAATGGTTGCCGTATGTAGCCGTAAGATGACGACGTACTTCAGCACCAAAATGAGCTGGTGCCACATCACATTCAAACCATATATCATGTTTGATATGAAGGGGAACTGTTTCTATTAGATAAAAATTGTTGCAGAAATAATAAGTAATTGTAAGCATTGAGTCGGGCGGGCAAAACGTATGGTCCTATTAAGAAGTTATCCACAATACCGGCCCACACATTAACACCAAAACTCAGTTGATGTGACCTCTGAAATGTTGCATGGGGATTTTCGAAGGCCCAAACATGTGAATTCCGACTGTTAAATAACTGCTCACGTGAAACATGTTTCATCTGTGAACATGATATGGGATGCAAACAGTACATCGTTTTCAATTTTGTCCAGATACCATTGACAAAATTGCTGTCTCAGAGGATAGTCTTGAGGCCTCATTGCGTGGACCTTTTCAAGGTGAAAAGGGTGCAACATTTCCTGCAGAATTCTTTCCACAGTGCAATTGTCGAGCGATGGCGCGAGTACTAGCTGCAGGATTGTTCTCAATGCACCGCAACTCATCTTCCTCACTCTTAGGAGTCCGTACAGAATGTGGCCGTCCTCGACCTTCTGCTCGTCTATCCAAGGGGCCTCTTTCACGTCGTCTACGTTCAATGCTGGCAAATGTAGTGTGTTGAGGAACTCTTCGGTTTCGGAACTGTTCTTGGTAAAGGTGCACGATCCGAACCAGTTTCCATACACCAACAGCATGTCCGTCATTTCATTCCACGTGTACCTTTCCATGTTGTAAATAAACTAGTATGCAGCATGCATTCCAGCAAACTAACGTACGATGTCAAGGAAACACAACGATGAGCTCAGGAAGTAAACATGTTAAATTATTTGAAGCGTCTTTGTTTTGTTTTTTTCGTGTGTTTCCTTTAAAAGATACACACTGTACACAAATGTAATTTACGTATGTAAATTAACTGGGTGGAAGCAAGTAATGACATTAACTTGTCCAGCGCTTAAACGAAGCACCACAGCAAAAACCCTTCCTTAACAAAAAGTGTTTAAAATAATGTTATCTATCAGCTCCCAAAGTTTATCGGTCTAATTTTGGGACACCCTTTATAAATAATTATTTATTTATTCTGGCAGAGTTAAAGCCTTAACGCCTTCTCATCCACTCAACAGCACATATTACAAGCAGGCCTACATATTTAACAGTGTATATATATATACACACACACAATATAAAGAGTTAAAAAGATATTAAATGTTGTAATGTAAATTTCATGCAAAAAAAACATTTTATACGATGATAATAACAATAATAATAATAATAATAATAATAATAATAATAGTAAAATATGATAAATTACACGACAAACGCCAAGTAATATATGTGTCTTAAGCTGGGTAATGATGAAGCCAATGTTAGAGCAAATATAAATTTAGACTTCTTTTAAAAGATGCCAACGTCCGGCAGCCCTTGATTTCTTGTGGTAGGGAATTCCAGTTGCGAGAAGTGAAGATAGTATATGACGTGGAGTGATGTGATGTCCTATGTTGCGGTTCTTTAGAACAATATCAAAGTTGGGTGGCGTTTTGCATCAACTGGCTATGCACCATTATGTAAGTTTTGAGAAAAATACGTTTAAAGTTTAAGTTAATCTTCACTTTTTCCTTGTTCGACAGTTATGCATCACCAATCTAAGAACGGGAACCTTTGGCGCTTAGCTGCATGATGCAAAACATATTAGCATTTATAAAGATCTGGTTTCATACCCATTTGTTGCAAAACATAGAATCTCTGATAGGACTGATTTTGTTTATATTTTCCTCTAATAATAAGGCTATATTTAAACATTTGGCGCTAAAAGTGGGCGTACACTTACTTCATGAACCTAATATAGGTATAAGTATTATAATATCTACAAAGGTTCCGGTTGCTTCAAATTTCTTGCAAAGTTTTATTCTTGCTTATTTTATTTACTTTAAGGAATTTTTATATGCTAGATTTTTCTTATTAATATAGTCTAAAGGATTATTAGATAGGATCTGCAGTGGAATATATTAATTATTAATGTAAGTTAGAGTTAGTTATTTTCTTAAACATTGATAACATATGTGCCAGCAGTCGCGGTTATACATGGAATGTAAGTAAATATTTTTAGTTAATAGTGCAACAGATGGTATCAGAATATCAATTTTTTAATGACGCTTAGCCTGTCGATGTATAACTTCGCCCAGTCATTCCATTTCACATCCCCGATCTACTGTATGAAAATCAGGTCAGTATTCACTATCATTATGACGTATGCAAGAATAAGCTTTTGCGCCAACGTACTTTTATCACTAAAACTGTATATATGTGATCCGAAGTCTTAAATAAATTTTTATTCAATGAAAACGCATTTAAATCTGCGCTATAACATCCATATTTTCGGATGATGGCCAGAGATTCGTCTTCACGTATTTTACGTCCTAAATAATCACATAGATTATCGTTTAATATTCCAGAATCACAGTAATAATTTATTCATAATTTTCCCTAACATTTAATGTTTTTTTCGCACACAATTATTTTACAGTCTCTAATAATTTCACTCGCGACAATTTATTTTCTCCTCACACTTCACCTATCGCTATCAGACACACAACTGAATCGCTTCCTGCCTCTCCAAAGATATATAGGCGGGGAGGAACTTTCTAAGCTTATGGTCGGGACAATTTCGAACATGGAAGTTTCTAGCCACCGATCTTTCCCGAAAGGGAAAGTAGATGTTCGTAGAGATCTCTGGAATGAGAGCCTAAACATTTGGATGGTCTGCGCGGATCTTTTGACTCGCGAATCTATTTCGGACCAATGCGAGACCACTATTCTCGCTTTCGCTCGCGAAATTCAAACGTCGTTATTACGACGCGTCACGATATATATATATATATATATATATATATATAAACTTGATGAATTGTTCAATCTGTATATTAATGAAATTTTGTTCAGTTGATATGAACTAACTAGTTGCGGTTTGTTCCAGGAGATCTCTCTCGATGTATTCATGTATGTATATTGGACAGACAGGCGGATATACCTGACCAATGTGACTAAAGATGACCATGTTGAGATCACGTGGGAGGACAAACAGAGGTTTTGGATCCCTGATCTCTACATAAGACAACTTCGAGAGATGAAGATTCTAACCTTGTTCCAGGAGATGACTTCCATCAGGTTGTACCGTAACAGCACGCTCAGGGTCAGCATGGGGTCAGTATCTCGTTATTTCTGTTTCTAGCTTTCTAACCTAATACTTTATACCTCATAACGAGCTTCTGCTGCGAAAGCATGTATAGGATCAGCACAGAACCAGTGTACAACAGGTATCATCCTATTTCTACAAGCAGCATATTTTTTTTTGTAGCATATAATTTTATGGCTGAAAATGTATTTGTAACATGTCAGAATCCCTATGATCAGCATGATCCAAACCCGTTCACATACCTCGCTATTTACCTTCCCAACAACCTGTCTTCTTATTGTGGCTCCACACTTTATAGCTAAAAACAGGGTTTAGGGTTTTTCATGTTTAGAAAGCAGTGTTGCTCTTATGGGAACGCTGTTGCCACTTGACGTCGCAGGCTGAGTGACAGAGATGCATATATATCTCCCTCTTCTTCCTTTAGCATAAGTACATCATCAACGTAAGTTTACGGCACAATTATATTCTCTACTGCTACTAAAATCTAAATTGTGATCATTATAATAATAAGGTTGCTAAATATCAATACTAACAATAGGAATTTTATAGTTTGTGGTAATTGAAACGCCAGTAGCCTCAGAACATTCTCACTGAGTAAACCACACGTGATATGTTAGTTGCGTACTTTTCTTTGCCCACGGTTTTACGTGTGTACCGAGAGACAGATGAATGCTATCTTCATTTCGGTACCCGTGGATCATTACGATAATCTCAAATTCAAAACCTCCTATTGTTATCTCTCTATTACGTAACCTATCTTTAAATTCCAATCTGGCTTGTATCACACAAGCTTCTAAGCAGAGTCTGTAGCTGGGCCCAAAATATCGACAAGATTCATCTTTCTGGAAATTAACCACATAAATAATTTAAATTATCACTAATCTCTTTAGCTTTACTTTTGATATAAATAACTCTGATCATGAGGGGAATGGGAACATTCTCTGTAGCACGCATATCTCAGGTTCAAGTATTCGTTAACACTGCTAAGCAAGTCCTAAGAAAAAGACAAAGATGTTGACTAAAATCTATATAATTAATATTGTATAGAAAAACCAACACTATAATTAGCTATCGTATTTAAATGATTGAATATAAACATAATGGTGTGAACAGTCGTCTGAATTACTTAGCAAAACTTTACATACTCTCATTCTAAATGCCCTCATTCATTCCAAAAGAATAATGTTGCTCTAACAGCTTTCTTGAAAACTCTAACTTGAACAGTCCTTGGCCAGAGACTTCCCTAGATTCCCGGCGATCTTAAAGGACCGAAACTTAACTTGCGTCTGTTAATGACATAACACTTCTCGTCGCAGACATTGGTCTTGGCGCAACGCAACTCGTGCTGATGACGTCAAGGAAGAGAAGTAAAGGAAGGGATAACAAGGAGAGGAAAGAGTACTGGACATAGTCTTCACCATAACAGAGGGCATAATCATACGTCACGGCAGTAAGTTTTACGTCACCACGGCACACGTGACAAAACATATTTCGTTGAAAAGGGATGGTTCAGTGGCATGTCCGCTATCCGCTGTTCTGGTAATTGAGTTCACCCCACTTTCTTGGCAAAGTTTTTAATGAAACTAATTAAGTTTATTATCTATTTTAAATTAATTAACTAATAAATCAATCTCACCTAAAAGGACGGTTTATTAGAAAGTATTGATTCGTAAGAACAATGTTATTTTCTAGACGTAAAAAAACCCTATGCCTCAATACCTCTTATCTTATCCAGCTATCTACGCATTCCATCTTAAACTTTATTCACATAACGCGTTTTTGTATCTTAACAGTACGCTTACAGTCAACACGGTATCAATAATACCCCGTTTTCTATTCTAGCCCTGAAATTTTAGGATGTAAGAAATTTAAATTCTCAATTGAGTTGGTTTCTGAAGAAGGTACAGTGTACCGAAACAGCTGTCACTGAATGATATAATAAATATGAAAATCAAATAAAACTAAATTTTATTTTTATTTAATTAATTTAAATTCTGTTAGTTCATTCTATGTTTTAGCCTTTTATAGGAAAATAAACTCCTATTTCAGAATGTAAGGACTTCAACCTACAACTGTATATATATCTGGGTAATTCCTGACGAACGCGTTCGTGTCGAGGAGAGTGAACACTACTAGTCAATGACCAAGTTTACCAGGATCGAGCCACGGCGGTATAATCATTTCAACGTATATGGTGTGAATGCCACACCACAACCTGAATGGAGACTAAGATGGAAATTGGTGTTGCTTCCAAAGTCTCTCAACGATAACTCAGAAGTCGGATTGTTTCAGTATATGACCTTAAGAGGTGACATGAGACCGGTAACAAGCTACCAGACATATTATACGGAAGGAAAATGTTAATAACAAAAAAGTAAACAAATAAAAACGTGCAACTTTGTTTATTGTGCCTTCACTAGTATGAAAATAAACATAATAATAACATTGTTGTGCTTAATATGTTGTTCTGCACCACAAGCTCTAAATCAGTTATTTAAACTACACTAACCTGAAATATTTTGATTTTCAAGGTAATCCCTGTTTTACCTTCTATTAGAATGCTCTTGAATGCAGAAAACTATGCTCACAAGAGACAAGAATATCCACTATTGCCTGACAACTTCAAGTACAACCCTGGCTTGAACCCACCGGCGCTGTGTGTCAAGAGAGAGAGGGTAGAAAAAGAGACGAACATACTAATGTGGTATTGCCTTTATGTTATTACTCACAGGCAGCTACTGAGTGAGCTCGAATCATTTCGGCAACGTAGATTTTCCTTACGTATTTACAAGGAGTTCTACTGACAGTTTGTCAAATCTAATAAAAAAACATTGGCGGTCGACAAAACACTCCAATGCTATTGTTATGAACCCTCTCTAATTTTTTTTATTTCTTTCTTTGTCGTTTTCTTTCGTTTACACTGTCCTTCATTTTTGTTAACCTTTTTATCTTACTCACACATACAAACACAAGACAGGACACACACCCAGACCCAAGGTGGAGATTTAAAATCCCCTACCCCGCCGGGAATCGAACCCGGGTCGCCGGAGTGGAGGGTAGGGACTCTACCGACAACGCCACGGCGACGGACATTTTAGGAGTCACAGAGTGACCGTGTTAGATGGAGGTTTTTGTCCTTTTTTTTTCCTCTTTACATTTAAACCGTTTTTCCTTCTCGTTTTACCTTTTTGTTAACTTTATTTTATTCTCACATATAAACACAAGGACAGGACACACACCCAGACCCAAGGTGGAGATTTAAAATCCCCTACCCCGCCGGGAATCGAACCCGGGTCGCCGGAGTAGAAGGTAGGGACTCTATCGACTACGCTACGGCGACGGACCTCTCGAATACAATCAAGGAAGAAGTGATGAAATTTGTGGCAATACTGTGTAGGGGTTTGTTTAGTTGACAATGACGGTTACATACCCTCTCAAAGGAATTGTGCCTAACGGAGTTAAAGAGAGAGAATATCATTAGTTCACATATTTTCTGGGGAATTACTTGAATTTGTCAAGCTGTATTAAAAGTAATATTTACTTATTTTATATTTAAAAATGACAGATGAAGAGGTTCAATAGTTATTGTATCAGTATTTTATGTTAATTAAATAAAAATAGCAAATTAACTGATTACTTAGTATTTTAGTTTCAAAACCCCAAATTGGTTATTTCAGGGACTAATATCCAAATTAGGTCTTTTTAGGTGCTATGGAAGTTACACATGTCAGTCATCTTCTTCTTCTTTTTCTTCTTCTTCTTCTTCTTCATTTCACGGGATAGGCAAAATGCCTGTTTCACCTCACAGTTGTTCTGTCCATCTTTTCACTGGCCTTCCTACATTTCTTGAACCTCTTGGCTTGTAGTTAAATGTTGCTTTTGGTAATCTTGTTACGGTCATTTGTTTTACATGTCTAAACTATTCTTCTCTACATTCTTTGATTTTATCATTCAATGGATATATATTTAACTCTGTTCTTATATCTTCAATCTTTATCCGATCCATTCTTGTGCAGCCTTTTGATCTTCTAAGGAAGTTCATTCGTACATAAATCGTAAACGAAATTGATATTTCACGAGCATTGAGAAAGGAAAGATTAGATTTAGATTTGAACCTAAAAAATCGGGTTTCACGTATAATAGCCTGCATTTATATACTGAAACAATTAAAGATGGCGGCTAAAACGATCAAGAGTTTATAATGTAATTTCCCTATATATATAACCCACTAGGACAAAATTAGATATATGATAGAGGACACCAAACTGAATATCTTGATATAAGGAACCTATGGCCGGATATGCATAGTTCATGTTTTGTTTAAAAAAACATGTATTTCACAGAATTATATTATTTATTGCAGAAAAGAACAGCATTACCGTAACATAAGAAAACAAGAGCAACAACTTAGAGATCACAGGAATAGTTCAAGTTGCGACCACCAGTTTCAGTGCAGACGACACCAGCGCAGAAAATTTTGTCGAACTCTTTCAAACATAACTCTTAAGTTGGTCTTCCGGGCTGATTGTCCGTGGTCAAGTTTTATTTAAACTCGCCGTTCCATCTACTGCTGCGGTAAACATCTTCGGGGGATTCTGCGGGCCCTTTGTGAACTCCTCAACTGTCGGCTGCAGACTGAGTTTAAGAGTTCACAGAGGACATGCAGAATCTCCTGAAGATTCTACGGCAGTAAAAGAAACGTCGAGTTTAAATAAAACTGGACCACGGCCAATCAGCCTGGAAGACCAACTTAAGAGTCAAAACACCGGCCGTGAAAGCCTACAATTCTATCTTTCAAATTTCCTAGAGTCTGTTGTACACCCTTAGACAAAAAAATGAGTCATCCGCAGATTATATCAACCGATCGGGGAACTTCGTGAGAGCTCGCAGAAACCGTATTCACATCAACATGTTTTCAGTAATTGTACTGTGTTATTTGCTAGTTAACGCAGTGCACACTCAAGGAAGATGAATGAGAGAGTTTGGCTTAGTGTGTTTCCGTGGTCGAGAGGTTTAACAGACATTATCTGTGTTCGTAACATAACGGGTTCGATTCCCATTCTACTTTTTTTTAAACTGAATGTTAGAATAACATTTCGCCTGTAATATAGTTTCATATTTAATTTTATATTTGAGTTTTATGACTTTAATGCACACACACAACACACAAAAATCATAAATTAAAACCTTATTCTCACAAATAAATGAGGAAAGAAAATAATATCTTCTAAAATAAAAACTTTAACAAAAGCAAAATCAATATCGGGTGTATGAACACTCAGCATCTATTACCGGCCTAAATCTGCGAGGCATTGAGATTGCCTTGTGCCTATGTCCTTGTGCGTGCGTTGTCCATGGTAAAATTCGATATAATTCATCATAAACAAACTTGTTAGAGGCTGTTGCTTTTACGCATACGTCTGCGCATCACGGTCTATTGAATGCAATACATTGAAATTACCTAGAACAAACCCTGAATGTGGTAAATATAATTGTTACAATAACGACATTAACATTGATTTAATTCAAATGTCAAAATAAAATGTTTTATTTAATTCATAAAACGTTTAATACAAAAATCACGAAAAAACTGCATAATTGAGGACGCGAACATGACAGAAGCAGTCATGCAGGCTTTACCGCTGACCTAACAGGACACGTAGGAGTGTCTTCAGTTCATGCCACATAACACAATAGCTCAGGGACTGCACAATTATGACTAGTTTCCTAGTTTGAACCCAGCGCTGTGCCGAGTAGGACTTAGAAGAAATGTGCGTTCAAGAGATGACTATTTTTTTTCTCTAAGGGTATACAGCGAGCTGGCAACCTTTCAAGCAGTTCCTCATCAGTGTCTATTGGAGTTTGATAGACCTATGACTTCAAGTGCTGCTAGAAAAAATCCAGAAGAGTGAGATTCGACGAATGCGCCATGAGATAGGACCTCCGATTCCAGTCCAACGATTAGGGAATGTAGGACCAAGGTGGTGATGGATCTCAACATCGAAGTGAGAAGGCGCCCTATCCAGTTGCAGCCAAATCCTCTCGCAATTGTTTCGTTTCATTGTCGTGCTAACTGGAGCCACCAGACGTCGTTATCATTAACTTGTGTCTTATGAGAATGAAAGTCGCTCACACAAACTATGCAAAATATAAAAATAATTATGAATTGGTGGCCTTAGATTCCGTATATACAAATTTTTAATTTGGTGTCATCTATCAAATATTCGTCGTGTCCTAGTTGTACCCATTGGGTTTAATTCCTCTAAAAGAATACCAATTAGACTGAAGACATCCTTTATATAAAAATCACTTGCCATACCTTTGTCATAAGTAATGCCACGAGTGATTACAAATGATCTAGAGGCTTTTGAAATTAAGAGAGGCATTTCTTAGCACTACTTATCGAACAAAATTAAGCGTTTACTTAAAAGTCATTATTTAAATATAGTTACCGGTATTTTAAAATATGTATATATTCAATGTAAACGACGATGTTTGAAAACAAATCAGAAATGTGAGGTATGTACATTCACTGCAACTTGATCATATTACTTATTGCCAAATGGGATCACAATATTGTATGAATGCACCTAATGGAGAAATCTTAGATTAAAAATATATGCAATAATCCCTGTGGAGAAATAATGAAACACATCAAACTGTATATTATAATCAACATTACAGATTATTAAATTATTTTTTAGTAAACAACTCAGTAAAATCAAAGAATCTGTTCATTATTTGCTACATTAAATGTATTGTTGGAGAAAAATAATACTCTGAGCTGTTCAGTACATTAAAAATGACTTTTCGTTATCACAAAAGCAGGAGCTGATAAAGATAAATCAATAAAGAGCGAGGTGAAACACGACTGTCATTGGTTGTAAAACAAAATTCATTGAAACGTGATTAGTCATTGACTACCATTTGGGGCATGAGTTAAATAGTCTCTAATAAAATAGTTGCTTTTCCATCGTGTTTAATCATTACTTTTTACTATTCTTATAATATTAGATTATACATAACCTGACCTAACTCCATCATTTGTCATGTAATCTTGTCACAACACACTCATAGGCTATTTCGGATATTGCAACATCCAAAAGCTTTGTTTAGTACCAGTGAACGCATTACAACAGCCGTTACGATTACCCTCCACCGGCTACATCTACAGATATGCTAAGAAGCCTATTCATAAAGAAAACTTGGATAAATAATTTACCACAGATTCAAATACACTATTTTGTTTCAATAGTTATTACCAGGGAGCGGGGTTCTAGTAAGTATTCAATGAAATTAACAGTGCACGGAATATAAGGAGGGATGACGTACCTGTGACCTTGCAGTGTTCAGTATAAACAAAATGATGTTCGGTGGAAGGCATTACACCCTGCTTCAAAAACAGTACCAGGATAAGGAATTATAGAATGAAGCAAACAATCGTAAGTTTAGTTATTTCTAGTGTGCAATAAAACTTCATTTTGAATAAGGATTTAATGTACAGAAATAGTTTCTTATACATCATGTTTACAGTTATTGCGATGTACAACAATGTACTTCCGAAATGTACGAAAGTAAATCTAATGCGATTAGCACGTAGACAATTTTTATATTTTGAAAACTACGTTCCACGTCGCACGACGTAATAGGAGCAAATAAAAAATTCAATGTATCAGAGTTGTTCGAGATTTGCTGACTGAGCAACACGTCCCTCATTTTGCACATTTCTGCGTACCCAGTATTCTTCTTTAAAACACTTTTAAGTTTATTTGCTACTCTTTCTTTAATAATTCCCACTTGTACTTCACTCAGTGTTTCTGATACTTGTTCTATTGTCTCGAGAGCTTCCGGCATTGTTAGTTTAGATTATTGTAAATTTTGTATTGTACTTGCAATCTTACTGAAATTATTTGGAATACGTATAAGAAAGGTCTTCAAACAAAGCTGGTGAAATTATTTGTTTCACTGCACGTACAGCGAGATTTTTTGTATCGTCAAATAAATTAATTATGCTTACAATTTTGTCGTAATACTGGGCATAGTATAGTGCAGTCTGTAGCCATGTTCCCCACCGAGTTACAATTCGCTGTGGAGGTAGGAGAATCCCAGGTGCCATTTATTTTAATATTTTAATTCTTGATGGCCCCTTGAGAAAAATATTTTTCATGTTGTTTATAAATGTATCAGCATCCGGAAAACAGGCTCTAATTTCTTCTGCAATTCGGTGGAGACCCTGTGCTAGACATTTTAAATGTATTAATTTTGAATATGATTGCTGTATTGTTGTAGCGGCTTTTCTTATATATGCAGCCCCATCCGTAACAAATAAAATATTATCTTTCTTAATACCGGCAGGCCACAGGAGGGACAATGAATCATTAAACAAGCGAGTAATTGTAGAGTGGTTAACTTCTTCCATTTCTTCGGATGTTAAGAGAAATACTTTAGCTAGACCATCAGGCGTTAGGGTACTTACAATAACATTGGCGATTGACCTATGAGCGGCACGTATTGTTTCGTCTATAAACACAAAAGTAGTTTTATCTGCTACTTCATCTCTTATGTAATTTAGGCATTTGGTAGATATGTTTTTCGTAATTGTGTTTCTGGAGACATTTTTCTGTTAGTATATTTGTTTACGAAAGCTGCGAAACAAGGATGATGTACTTATTTTAGAGGAATGTCGGCTCTTATTAATGCATGACACAAATCATCGAAAAAATCTGATCTGTACTTTGGGTCTGCGGAGGTTGAAGCTACACTTTCCTTTTTGTTTTTTTTTTCTAATAATACAACATTTTCCTTGTGTTGTCTTGAGTTATAGTGTTGTTTAACATGATGTTTGAAACTTTCTTTGAGCTATATGTTTTGATGGTTTCGCCATTTATGCCATATCCCTCTACAAATGATGCTAATTGTGATGATGATTTTGAGGTATTATTCTATTTTACTTTAGACATATTTCCACATTTCTTTACTACTCTGTATGCAGCGAATAAATGAAACAGTCGCTACGAAACACTCTTTTGTAGAGGAACGTGTCCTGCGCAGTTCATACTCCGTGTGGCAGGTAATACGAAGCGCCTGTTTACTTACCCAAACCCCGCTCCCTGGTTATACGAGTAACTCTATCAACTGCTCCCTAACAGAAATAAACGAAAATATTATACATGTAATTCTGTCTGCCTGTATCTCTCTCTTCCTCTCTCCCTCACTCACTTACTCTTTCGTGTAAGTTCACACAGTTCGAATATGCAATACGAAATAGCAATATTATTACTTGAGATGTCTCTAAAGTATTAAATTTTTAAGTCGGCCTATATTAAAGAGTATTTAACTCATACCTCAAATGGGAGTCAATGACCAATCACGTTTCAATGAATTTTGTTTTACAATCAATGACAGTCATGTTTCACTTCGATATTTATCGAATTTTGTTTACCGAAATAAAGAAAGCTCCTTTTTAATATTGTGGATAGGGCAGAGCATTATTTTGCAGTGACTGACTCTCTAACAAATACGTTGAAAATAGCAAATAATGATCAGAATCCTTCGACCTACACATTTGATAATTGTGTGTTCAATAATTGAACAGTTAAGTCTTGTAGACTGCGATGGGCAGGACATGTTGCACTATGTGGAATGAAAGACTTGCATGGAAGCTTCTTGTAGGAAAGCCAGAGGGAAAACGCCCAGTTGGTAGACCAAGAATGAATTGGGAGAATAACATTAACTATTATTTGAGGGAAGTATATTATACAGGGAATGATTGGAAAGCATTAGCTCAGGATAGAGATGTATGGAGAGCTTGTGTCCGCGCGGTCATGAACCTACGGGTTCGATAATGCCAGTGACTAAATAAGTAAGTAAGTAAGTAAGTAAGTAAGTAAGTAAGTGTTCAATAATTGTGTTTTAAATACTGATTTTATTGAGTTGTTTCCGAAAAAATAATTAAGAGCCTATAATGTTTGGTTATAATATACAGTTTGTTGTGTTTCATTTTTTCTCCACTAGGGTGCATTCTTACAAGATTGCGATCCTATTTGGCAATAAATAATATGATCAATTTGCAGTGATGAACAAATGAAACATAACCAAACATTTCTCATTTGTTTTCAAACATCGCCGCTTACATTAAATATATAAATATTTTAAAATAACTTAATTTAAATAATGATTTTTGAGTAAACAATGTTATTCGTTAAATAGTCCTAACAAATGCCACTCTTGATTTCCAAATTCCCTAATTAAATTCACGAGTCACGAAGTAATTTGGAAATCACTCGTGACATTACTTATGACTATTTAACTCATGCCCCAAATGGGAGTCAATGACCAATCACGTTTCAATGATTTCTGTTTTACAACCAATCAGAGTCGTGTTTCACGAAATATTTATCAGTGTTAGGATTATCATATATTAAACAAAGCTCCTCCTTTTTAATATTCTGAACAGGTCTGACCGATATTTTGCAGTGACTGAGCCTATAACAAATACGGCTACCAGATTGTATATAATAGTGCTTACATGTCAACATTTGTAGCAATTGATTATACCACCAAAAAAAGAAACCACTGTTTGCACTTTCTTAAATGTATTTTTTCCCAGGTAATAATCGAGAAAAATATAATTGTCATATTTACATCATACGACATCAAAAATGAATTAATATACAGATTGATGTGTTTCATTTTTTCTCCACTAGAGAGCATTCTTACAATATTGCGTTCCTTTGGCAATAAATAGTATGATCTGGTTGCAGTGATAAACAAAAGAAGCAGTAGAAGCGTACCTATCGTTTCTCATTTGTTTTCAAACATCGCCGTTTACATTAAATATATAAATATTTTAAAATAACTATAGTTAAATAATGATTTGTGAGTAAACAGCTTAATTTTATTCGTTAAATAGTCCTAACAAATGCCACTCTTGATTTCCAAATTCTCTAGATAAATTCACTCCTCACTTCGTGAGTCGTGAATTTATCGATAATTTGGAAATCACTCGTGGCATTACTTATGATAAATTGGCATGTTATATATCAGTGCTGGCAAAAATGTTATCCTAAAAGATCGCACACTGACAGCAGAAAATTTGTAACTGAACGTGTGAAATTGTACCATGTGTTCCAGTAGGAAAGTATTAGCTGTGAGGCGTGTCCAAGTATCTCTAACTCCAGTTAAAATCTATTTGATTACGTTACACGGTGGTTACTTTATCAACACATCAGCTAATTGCATCACACTGCATTAATTTGATTAAAATCAAATACCTCAATATAATCGATACCAGAAAAAAATATATTTTTAGAATCTCTCAAACCTATAGCGTCAAAAGACGGCAGATGATTGTAAACTAAGATGGTCTGAAAAATATATAATTTAATAATAAACATAAGTAGTGAACAAAATTAGAGAACAATATTCTCATATGAAGAAAAATAAAAGTTATTTTTAACCCGGGTCTGGGAGAGTTTTTTTTTGTTTTGTTTTACGAGTTACAAGTACAGAATAAGCCTACCTGTAGGTCTATATCTCTTTCTTCTGTAACAGAACAGATTTGACCTTCAAAAACAGTTTTTTTTTTCACTAATATGCTATTTCTTAGGTATTTGTATATGCTGAGTTCAAACTTGACGTTTTATCTCGCACCCTCAGGTTTTTGGTAAATCGGATATTTATAGTCTACTAGCCAATACCTAAACGAATTTAGTTAAATAAGTAAAATAGAAAAAATAATTATAAATTTATATCATAATTATCAGTTTAGTGGTTGTTTGGTCAGGTTGGAGGTAAATTGGCAGGTTTACGTGTAATTCGATCGTTTTAGAGGTAGATTCATCGGTTTAAGGGTAATTTTATCGTTTTAAATGTAGCTTCATCCGTTTATGGGTTTCTCGTTTTAGAGCTAGTTTAATCGGTTTACTGGTAGTTTTGGTCTTTATAGAGGTAGTTTGAATAGCTACTGATAATTTGGTCGTTATAGAGGCAATTTCATCGATTTAGGGGTAGTTTGGTCGGTTCGGTTGGAATTTTTAAGGATATGTTTCTGGGTTGGGTTAGGTTAGGTATCAGTAAGGTCAGGTATCGGTAAGGTCAGGTATCGGTCAGGTCAGAACAGGTTAGGTTCGGATAGGTTAGGATAGGATAGGTTGGGTTCGGTATAGTTCTTTTTGGTTAGGTCAGGCTTAGATCCGGGTTAGGATAGTGTTATGTCCGTGTTAGGTCAGGTTTAGGTCAAGTTTATGTCAGATTTAGTTCCAGGTTAGATCCGGGTTTGGGTACTAGTTCAGATTCGGGTTCAGTTTGGATTCCGGTTCAGTTTCAGTTTTGAGTTCAGTTTTTCTTTCATAATTGGTTTCGGGTGATTGGTTTTTTTTTTGTTTTTGATTCGAGTTTCGGTTCGGATTTTAATTTCGGGTTTGGGTTCGGGCTTGGATTCAGGTTAGGTTCAGGTTAGGCACGGTTAGGTTAGGTTCGGTTTAGGTTCAGTTTAGTTTCGTGTTTGGTTCAGTTTAGGGTCAGTTCAATCTCAGTGTAGGTTCAGTTTAGGTTCGGTTTAAGTTCGTTTTAGATTCGGTTAGGAACAATTTTGGTTGAGGTTAGGTTATGGTTAGGCTCGGTTAGGTTAAGTTTAGATTCGGGTTAAATTTGTGTAAAGTTAGGTTTAGATTCGGGTTAAATTTGTGTTAGGTTCAGTTTAGGGTCAGTGTAGGTTCAGTTTAGGGTCAGTGTAGGTTCAGTTTAGGTTCGTTTTAAGTTCTGTTTAGGTTATGTTTAGATTCGGTTACGATCAATTTTAGGTTCAGGTTAGGTTAAGGTAATGTTATTGTTAGGTTTAGATTATGTTAGGTTAGGTTATGTAAAGTTTAGTTCGGTCAGTATAAGTCGTGTTCGGTCAGGTTGGTTCAGTATAGGTCAGGTCAGGTTGGTTTAGTATAGGTCAGGTCAGGTCATTTAACATTTAAATTGGCAAGACACGAATATCTTGTGTCAGTTATTTAAATATGGCGGACCGCAGTAAGAACGAAACCAATCATAACTTATTATTAGGTACATTGTGTCGTTTTTAAAAGTGTAGCTCTCTTATAGCCTATGTTCGTCCCGGAAATCTCCTGAAAATTTTGCAAGAAAGCCCTATCACAATCGGATCAACGGTATGGCAGCGTATAAAACACAAACAAACAAACTATGATGATCTTGAAGAAGATTTTTTTTCTTCAAGATCATCATAGCAACTCCGGCCGTGAAAGTCTACGTGAATACAAACAAACATTTTTATATATTAGATAAAACAATAAAAAACAAATGAGTAGAAATTACATTTCCATCAAATGACATAGCGATGTACAATAATAACTTATAAGAGTTTTATATGATTTCATTTTCTTTGCGGTCCGGAATATATAAATAACTGGCAGTATGAATTATTGTTTCGCCAATTTAAGGTTAAGATACATATTAACAATTCCCGCTATGTAATTGAATAACATTTATGGTTTTGTTAGAATTGACACTTACTATCAGCAAGTCCCAAACAGTAAAACTGACATTACTTCAATAACTGAAAAAAATATGGACTCCTGTTTAAAATGACTACATAAACATAATAATATCCAGGAAGATATAAATGAAAGAATACTAAGAAACGTTATTTTTCAATAAATCATGTATTTAAATTCAAAATATCCGACACGTGAAACAAAAACCAGATTATATAAAACCCTATCAAACACCCGGTGTGCGCTGCTGCGCCGGAAAAAAATTAATGTGTTCTTATGTTTAACTGAAAGAAAAAATATATATATATATCGTAATTATTTTTAGATACCCCGTGCTGATTAACTGGCATGCCCGGGAATCTACTTATCCCTACCTTCTTGCCATAAATTAGGTGAAAGACAAAAATGTATGTGTTTTTATGTTCAGTTGAACAAGTAAGAGGAAAAATGTATAACGTAATTATTTGTATACACCCCAAGCAGATAACCCGGCGTTACCAGGAATATACTTATACCGATCTTCTTAGCATAAATGAGCTGAAAAACGAAAATTAATGTGTTTTTATGTTTAGTTGAATAAGTATAGGGCAAAATTTATCGTAATTATTTTTTGATACCCCGTGCTGTTTACCCGACATTGCCGAGAAAATTTATCCTGATCATCTTGGTATAAATGAGCTGAAAAATAAAAATTGAAGTGTTTTTATGTTTAGTTGAATAAGTAAATGGAATAAATAATAGTTTTAAAAACTAAAACAACACGCTTTATTAGAGAACCAAAGTAATAAAATGAAAAATAATTTTAATTTCCAACACGCTTGGAATAAAATTCAAGTGGTCAACAAAAAAAAAATCATCTCCAACACATAAAGAATAAAACTAGAGTTATCAACAAAAATAAAATAATTTTACCATCAAAAGCGTGGGGTGCTCTATATCAATTAATATATTTGACTATTTAACTCATGCCCCAAATGGGAGTCAATGACCAATCACGTTACAATGATTTTTTATTTACAACCAATCACAGTCGTGTTTTACCTAGCTCTTTATCGATTTATCTTTATCAGCTCCTCCTTTTAATGTTCTGAACAGGTCAAAGCATTATTTTTCTCCAACAAATACATTGAATATAGCAAATAATGAAAAAGATACCTTGATTTTACTGAGTTGTTTACTAAAAAATAAATGAATAAACCGTAATGTTGATTATGATATATAGTTTGATGTGTTTCATTATTTCTCCACTTGGGTGCACTCTTACAATATTGCGATCTTATTTGGCAATAAATAATATGATCAAGATGCAGTGAATGAACATAACCTTACATTTCTGATTTGTTTTCAAACATCGCCGTTTACATTAAATATATAAATATTTTAAAATAACTATAGTTAAACAATGATTTGTGAGTAAACAGCTTAATTTTATTCGTTAAATAGTCCTAACAAATGCCACTCTTGATTTCCAAATTCTCTAGATAAATTGGAAATCACTCGTGGCATTGCTTATGGTAATAAACAGATATTGGTAAAAGTAAAGTCTCTACGAAGAAAATGTAAAAATCATAAAAAGAACCCCACGCTTTTGATGGTAAAATTATTTTTTTTGTTGATAACTCTAGTTCTATTCTATATGTGTTGGAGATGATTTTTTTGTTGACCACTTGAATGTTATTCCAAGCGTGTTGGAAATTAAAATTATTTTTCATTTCATTAGTTCGGTTCTCTAATAAAGCGTGTTGTTTTAGTTTTTTAAAACTATTATTTATTTTTTATTTTTTAGTTTTAATATTTTACAGAATAAGATAAAAATGTAAATATCTTTAAATTCGATACTATTGTAGTATGAGCTAAAAGTAACACTCTTCAAAAAAAAAAATCCTCCCAGCCGGATTTGAACCAGCGACCTATGGATTACTGAAATTATATACCACTAGAGTTCACCGCTCTACCAACAGAGCTCTTACAACAATTGACTAAAAAGTTGACAAGTCCGCAACCTATTATACCAGTTTTCATTTTTTTGATTTTCTGATGACTCTGGCCATGATTTTAGAAACAAAATATGAAATTATTGTATTGTCACGGGTCCTTTACAAGTATACAAAGTTTCAAGTCGATCCAATGTTTCTAAGTGGGTGAAAATCGTGTTCAAAGATTCCGTTACATACATACAAAGACACGTTTTTTTATTTTCTGACGATTTTGGCCAGTATTTTAGAAAATAAATATGAAATTATTGTATTGTCACGGGTCCTTTACAAGTATACAAAGTTTCAAGTCGATCCAATGTTTCTAAGTGGGTGAAAATCGTGTTCAAAGATTCCGTTACATAGATACAAAGACACTTTTTTTGATTTTCTGATGATTCTGGCCAGGGTTTTAGAAAAAAGATATGAAATTATTGTATTGTCACGGGTCCTTTACAAGTATTCAAAGTTTCAAGCCGATCCAATGATTTTAAGTGGGTGAAAATCGCGTTGAAAGATTCCGTTACATAGATAGATAGATAGCTAGCTAGCTAGCTAGCTAGCTAGCTAGCTAGCTAGATAGATAGATAGATAGATAGATAGATAGATAGATAGATAGATAGATAGATAGATAGATAGATAGATAGATAGATAGATAGATAGATAGATAGATAGATAGATAGATAGATAGATAGATAGATAGATAGATAGATAGATAGATAGATAGATAGATAGATAGATAGATAGATAGATAGATAGATAGATAGATAGATAGATAGATAGATAGATAGATAGATAGATAGATAGATAGATAGATAGATCGATAGATAGATAGATAGATAGATAGATAGATAGATAGATAGATAGATAGATAGATAGATAGATAGATAGATAGATAGATAGATAGATAGATAGATAGATAGATAGATAGATAGATAGATAGATAGATAGATAGATAGATAGATAGATAGATAGATAGATAGATAGATAGATAGATAGATACAGGTCAAGCTAATATAAAACGTGCAAAAATAATTATAAATTACTCATAGTTGACCGAGAATATACTTATCCCCTTTCTTCTTGGTATAAATAAGCTGATAAACGAACATAGATGTGTTTTTATGTTTAGTTGTGTAAGTACAAGGTACAATTTATTTCGTAATTATTTTAAGATTCCTCGTACAGATTACCCCTCCATGGTATTTTCACCTTGTCGTGGTGGAGTGGCGTGCGTGCTTAAATGATCCCGAGAGCTATGCCGGCGGTAGCATTGCTGCATATAGGGTTACCCTGTCGGACTGGTCGAAGGTGAAAAGTCAGACGAAAAAAATACCTTTGTCGAAAGAGAGACGATCTGTCACCGTAAAAATACAACCGTCAAGAAATGCGGACATGGGTTCAACTGGGGTAAAATTTTCCGGAGGTCAAATAGCCCCCCATTCGGGCGGGGACTACTTCAGTGAACCCATGCCAAAGGCTCAAACATAGGGACATGTTCCTAGGAACATGGAGTGTTAGGACTTTATACTATGGCGGGGCGCTAGAGATATTAACCCGTGAATTAGATAAATCCCCCTTAGATATAGTCACTTTGCAGGAAGTTAGATGGCCAGGAGAAGGTAGTCAGGAATCAGGAAGCTTTGCATTATACTATGGGGGTGCAGAAAGACCTGAATTTGGAACGGGGTTTTTAGTCCGGAGGAGGATCCTATCCGCTATCCGAGATATTAAGTTTGTCAGTGATAGGATATCATATATAATTCTAAAGGGTAATCATAAATGCACAAGCTCCCACAGAAGATAAAGATGACAAGATCATTGATGAGTTCTATGAAGAATTAGAATGCATATTTGATAGCCTTTCACGATATCATATGAAAATTATCTTACGAGATTTTAATGCAAACGTGGGGCGGGAAGATATATTCAAACCAACAATAAACAAATTCAGTCTTAATGAAGGTAGTAACGACAATGGGGTTAGATTAGTCACCTTTGCCACGTGAAAGAATCTCATTGTTAAGAGCACAACATTTCAGCATAAGGATATTCATAAATACAACTGGACGTCTCCAGATGGCAAAACTCGAAACCAGATAAATCACGTATTAGTGGCCAAACGCTGGCACAGTAGCAACATCGATGTTAGATCAGTTAGAGGGACAGACTGCAATTCGGATCATCATCTGGTCAGGGTGAAAATCAGACAACGGCTATCGCTTATGAGAGGAACAAACGCTAAAGATGATTCTGAAAATTTTGATTTAATCAACTTGAAAATGATAAAATGCGGCAAGAATACCAAATTAAAATTGCTAATAGATTTGAAGTATCGTTCGTATTTTTAAAATAAATCGAAAATTAATGCATAATGATGTATTTGTGACAAACTTAAAATTTTAATGGATTGTGGTCGAATTTCGACCGCTGGGCGATCACTAGTATATTTAATTCTTCTGTACGTGTGTTTGTCACCGAACTCTTCCTAAACGACTGGATCAATTTTGATTACATTTTTTGTGTATGTCTGATTGCGTTCCTTGATGGTTTCGATTCACAATTAGACCCTCTAAAACCATTAGGTGTAGGAGTTCACCAGAAGTGAAAATTTAAAAATCGTTCTGGCTGTCACATTTTTCGATGTTTCACAACGAATCTCAGTGTATCCTACTAAAATAAACCAAGGTAGGTATTAACCAAAAATGATCGAAACCCGACGATTAGAAGTGGAACTTTAATTAAAAACTGTCTAAACGATTGGACCGACTTTATGGAATTCTTTGTGTATGTTTGAGTGAGTCTCTGGATGGTTTACATTCACAATTGGACTCGGTAGGTAGCGCTGCGATAGGGTTACAGGAATTGTTTTGTCATATGTAGTCAGCTGCATTACCGGCATATTCCGCGCGACAACAATGTGACTATATACGCTTCTTGGGCCACAACAGATGGCAGTGAGGAGATTTCTTGCGAACTTATTAATTAGTGAATATTATGGTAAAAAGTACTTATATTTTTATCGTCCGCCCATGACACGAGAATTGGATGTTCAGGCAGGACAACGTCTGCCGGGTCAGCTAGTATATATATTTGCACTCTTTGTTTTTCATAATGTGTATACAGTATAAGGTAATGGCATTTTAAAATTTGAATGTAGTATCACTAAAGAAACGAAATAATATAAGAAAGGTGTTAATCCGATTCTGGAATTCGTATATCCGCTATAAGCAGAGATATATTTCACCCCTGACATTACAAGTTAATTGGAATCAGTTCTACAACACAATTTAAAATGTCATCCCATCATCTGTCATGAAAATCACGTGATCGATATCTAATTAACGAACTTCATTCTGCTTACGTAATTAATTAAAATAACAAAACATGGAATTAATTTCACGAGAAATCTTCTTCTCTTGTTCTCACATAGAATAACAGAAATGGCAAGTTGGCGGTAATTTCATTCATAACGTCATTCATTCAGGCAATTTTTTCCTCGAGGTACAGTAAATAATACCGCTAATTTTAAACATTAAACATATTTTTTTTTTATTTCAGTGCCACAGTAATCATCAAATGTGATATGGATTTTGTGTTGTACCCATTGGACGTACAGAAATGCGCCGTGGACTTCAGCAGTTGTAAGTATATAGTTATACAGTATTTCACTGCAATTAAAATAGGCTACATTGTATTAATGTATGTGTACACAGAAGAGACAAAGGGACAGATAGTTACCGTACAGATGAACTATAAATATTTTATTTGTTGCCTTTATTTATGTTTAAGAATGTGTTAGTGTTTTTGTAATGGCATTTTGCGATATACAGTATATGCTTTTTCAAATTACTTGTATTTGAATTGGTATCGAAAATGTATGTTTTGGAGGTTGTTTAATTCAGGGCACTAAATAATATGAATGCATGGTACAGTACATGTAACTGCATTACAGTACAAAATACAAGTGATGTCACTTTTTCAAATAGGCCTAACACCATGTAATTTTACCGAGTCAAAATAATTTCGCTTTTTAAAATGAGTTTAAAAAATATAATAATAATACAACGAAGTAAATAACGTCACCATGTTTTGTTTTTACAGTTGGTGTAAAAAGTATTGACCCCATGTGGTGCCGGGTTGTAGAATAGCACCATGGGACTCCCCCTGACGCAAAAGGCGACTAATAGGAGAAGCAAACCACTGTCCTTAACCAAATATCCTTTCATTTCATAATCTTCCTGTACCCCTGAAGATTCTGGGTGGACTGAGTAGTTCATGATCTCCAGTTACCTTTCCTAAATTATTCATCTTACGCAAATACTTACTACTGGTCAGTGAACTAGGATGTGCATCAATGCTGAGTAGATGTACTAATAAATACCTGGATATAAGACAGAAGGCATTACAACAGCCACCTGACCAGTAAGCCAAGACCCTTGGGAATTGATTCGGGCGAAGCCTGGCACCCTCAAACGAGGCCATCTCAGCTAGGGTATGAAACCCCAACAGAAGACTCCCTGACCCTTCAGGTTGCGGGTTAGGCATGCGGCTGACGACTCATCCTGTAAAACTGTCTTGTTAGGAACCCATATATGAAGCCTCGGAAGGATTGAATTAATAGACAATATCTGGAGGAGACCCATTGAGGAGGCGAAGGTCCTTATAGTGCCATTTAAGAAGAATAAGTACAAAGTATTGAAACACTTAATAATTTCGGAGATAAAAATAATTATTTCTTCATTATATACAAAAATGT
Organism: Diploptera punctata; assembly: GCA_030220185.1. Lineage (NCBI taxonomy): Eukaryota > Metazoa > Arthropoda > Insecta > Blattodea > Blaberidae > Diploptera > Diploptera punctata. The sequence continues at coordinate 806,735 of JASPKZ010002688.1, read as the reverse complement.
ACACCTTTTAATTTCAGTCTAAGTTAAATACGCTCAGTTTGCTCTATTTTAACTTAACAATTAATGAGTAAAAAATGTATACATGAACAATAAAAATTAACAAACAAAAAATATTGATACAGTACTAAGTTTCATTCATCAGAACGTGCACGTGCACTCGAGTGGGGGTGGGTCTGGGTAGTTTGTTATTCAGTCTGTCCTCGAGTACTTTGCCGTATAATTGTGTATGTTTTGGCTGTAGATTAACGCTGGAATGGAGCGCAAAGGTAGAGGCACTACAGTAGAAGAAAGACAGTCATTCCTTTTCATAATCAGTGTAAAGCGCTAAATTAAATTAGTGAAATAATTGGAAAGCCAAGAGCAACCATTCAGCATATAACTGATAGAGTTGGCGAACGATTTTTTTTTAAATAGCCACAGATCAGGACGTCCTAGAAAACTGGATGTTATTGTTGAAAAAAGCATTAATGAAAAAAGTAAAAGAAAATCCTCAAAGCGGTGTACCTAAAGTAGCAGCTAGTATCAATAATGGCTTTAATAGGCTATTAATATTTCTCTTGATTAGTGTTCGTAACTGTGTAAGAGCTAACGAACTACATGGGAGAAAATGCTTTGTAAGTGAAGAAAATCGAAAGAAAAAATTTAACTTCGCTAAAACACACATCAACACCCCAAAGAATTTTGGGGAAAAAAAGTAATATTTATTGACGAGTCTAAATTTAACATTTTCTGTTCAGATGGATGAAGAAAAGTCTAGAGTAATTAAAATACACAGCTTCAAAATCAAAATTTCCAACTCAATATGAAACATGGCGGTGATTGTTCATTAGTACGAGATGCACGAGTACCTCTTGAGTCGGGACCTTGCATTTTATCGATGGTGTGATGAATTACAAACAGTATATAAACATACTGAAGACCAATCTTCATATCTCTGCAGAGAAAATTCTAGACAAGATTTTGTAGTTATGCAAGATAATGACCCCAAGCATAACGCTTTCAATAAGCATTAATGGATGTTGTACAACGCATCAAATTACATGGAAACGCCCCCGCGGTCTCCGGACATAAACCCCTGTAGGAACATCGGAAAAGGGGAATTCGTTCAAAGCAGATTTCTAAGAAGCAATATCTGAGAGACGCTTTGGAAGAAGAAAGGAAAAATCTTGCTTCTTCAATAACTTCAAATTTAGTCATCGATGCTACGCCGTCTTCAAAGCATCTTGGAATCAAAAGAGCTCCCAACCAACCATTGAACTCAAAACATGAAGACTCAAGACAATCATAATATGAGACTGTATCAATACTTTCTGCTTCTTAATTTTTGTTCGTGTATAATGTTTTTACTCGTTATGTTAAAACAGACGAAACTGCGTTAACTTCGTAGAGTGCAATTTAAAGGCGTATACTCTCGTTTTTGTATACAGTGAAGAAATAATTACATTATTTATTTATGTCTCTGTGATACTTTTAAGTGTATCAATACTTCCTACAGTAACTTATATCGCCCGGAGTCAACTTATCTCCACTCCTTTAATGTACTAAATAAGATGTAAACAATCGAATTTGGTAAATTAAGAATTCTTTCACATAGGACGGTTTCGTATGTACGGGTAAAAAATCGTTAAGTCCGTATATTTTCTATTTTTATTGGTAAACTATTTATTTGCATTGAATGGCGACTGACGTTAATGCGAAAATAGTCTAAAACGTTTTTTCATGGTCCCTTAGATAT